>CM031238.1:655727359-656327359 GCA_018340775.1 Taxus wallichiana var. yunnanensis | reverse complement strand
GTTGATGTGGATAACCCATATTTTTTAATTAAATCTCCCAATTTAGCTATTATATCAATAGGTAAGATAAGAATGAGCTTATCATTAACCTTATTTTCAACCCTGTATTGGCAATTTTATCGGTTGCGGTATTAGAAATTATGGGGATGTGAGTAATGCTTTTGTTATTGAGTAGCAATGCGTATTCATCCACAATATGGTGTAATTTCCAATTATCAACTTTCCCTTTTCTCGACTATATTGATGACCATTTGAGAATCACCTTCCACCAGCAAAGTGGTCCATTATTTGTCATTGGAAATTCCAATCCCTCGCCAAAGAGCCTTGGCTTCAGCAAGGTTTTTAGAACAAATTCCCAATGCTTCAATGAACCCGAGAATAGTTTGTCCAAGAGAATTTCAAAGATATCACCAACACCAACTCTTCTTGGGTTGTCTTTAGTGGCACCATCAAAATTGGAATTGATAAAATTGTGAGGGGGAGTACACCATTTATTTTGTAAATTGTTTTTTTCTTTTCATTATGACCCCATTATCGGGAAAACATAAACATATTAATAATATGTTTCAATTAGAATTTTGTTGTAAGTGGTTATGTATTCAAATCAAAAAAATTGTGAGATGATGTGGGAAAGTGCACCAAGATGGTGTAGTGCCCCATATTTTGGAACTTGATTCTAAACTCAATTAACTAAAAAAATCCAAGCATTTTTTTTTAAATGCATTGATTATTTTCATTTCTTGTTCATACTATGTTATTTTCCGTTATCTCCTTGTCCTAATGTATCTCCTTTAAGGCCACCTAAGGAGATGTTATTTTTGAAATGCAAGGAGATGTTATTTTCCATGTTCATTTAAGGCCACTGCAAGCAATACTGTTAAGGAGATGCAGTATCATCTTGTGCATAAGTACAACATTAGGCCACCTAAGCCCTTAAATGCATCTCAATAACCACCTACACCCCTTTGTCTATCTTAAATGAAATTAAATTAATTTAGGAAAAGGGAAATTCATTAGTCCACCTAAGCCTAATGTATCCCTTAATTTACTTAAAGGGGCCTATGCCCAATATTTGTTCATTTAATTAATTCACTAAGTGCACCCCTTTTTAAATTAAGCCCACAAGTTCATTTGAAAAATCCCTAGGTTTCGCTCTAGTTAATTTTTCCCAATTTATTTAATTTATGACCCACAAATTTCCATGGTTCCTAGCTAAATTCCGTAAGTCCCCTTTTAGATTTAATTTATCTAATACCCATACAATGTCAATCCCACCAATTTAAAGATGTAGGATTTAATCTAGGCCCTTAGATCCTTTTATTTTCAACCCTAGATCTTTAGGTTTTCCTACAACCCTAATCCTCATCTTTATGTTTTCTCTTTTTACTTTTGTTTTGAAATATTTGTTCTTCATTTGAACAAGTTGAACCAGGGAGGAGGAAAAGGCCATCAAGGCTATTTGGGAATTCATTTCCTTAATGGACAAATTTTCATGGAGCGTTTTTAAGCTTATTTTTTTCTTTTATCTCCATTATCTAGGGTTTTGATTTTAGTTTCCTTTTTTTTAAGCACATGGATGTGTGTGTACACACACACACATGTTAGCATATGAAATAGGTTTGCAACTTATAGCGAGGGTCGATGTACGAGGGTAGTGTCAAGGTGGGCAGCATTTCCACTACATTGGGTTCTATGCGATGGGAGGATGTGGTTTGGTCACGGCCACACCAAAGTCATGGTTACACTACGGGAAGGGGGAGGGCGGTGTAGTCGGTCTCCCCCAAATTATGCTTTCCTTTATTTCTTTCACAATTAACATAAAAACAAAGCTGAAATAATTTGCGATTATACACACACACATATTTATATATTTAAATACATTTAAATGTCATATGTATTAAATGGAAGTGATGATAATTTCAGGTTTCTAACATTTTCTCTCATATTTAATTATATTTTGAATATATGGGGTGAAGTACACACACACACACACACACACACACACACACACACACACACACACACACACACACACACACACACACACACACACACACACACACACACACACACACACACACACACACACACACACACATGTATGTATGTATATAGTGTGTGTGTGTGTGTGTAAAATGACATTATTTTAATTTGGTTTGCATGCTTTACATAAATAATAAGGATCCACCATGAAGACTAATTGGATTAAAATCTCTATTCTTATTTTCTTTTAAGAAATACAACTCATAGAATAGAATATTGGTGTAATAACTTCAAGAGCAAGAGATAGATTAAAATCATTCACACTTTTGGGATACAAAATGCAAGAGATTTAAACTAAGAGAAATTTTCAACTAGAAGCTTTATTGATTCTTTCATGTCACTAAATTTCTTGAGAATATAAATGAGAGATTAAACTAAATTTCGCGGATGATTAGTACCTTCATATTCCCAAGTTTAACATAATGAGAGAAAATATTGCAATAAAATAATTATTTTAGGTGTTAAAACAAGACTAAAACTCCACTATCACTTTACATATCTTTACTAACATATGCTAAGAAATGTAACAACAAAATATGCTTTCTTTATTTCCATAACTCATAAAAGTAGGAACATTATTTGATAAACACAATGAACTAATAAGTGAAACTCTTTTCTCTCAATACAAGAAGCAAATAAAATAGAATAAGGGTAACCAATTTATTGAACTCAACATACATCCATTCCTTCAAATCTTCATTACAATACAAATGAAAAATTAACCTCCCAATCCCATAATCCAAGCCTTACAATAATCATTTCAAAAGATAAAATCATAACCACAACTCCCATTAAACAAGGATTAAAAACATGAAACAAATGCAAGGGAAGGAGTCTACAACAACATGTAGAAAACAAGTTTACAATATGCCAATCCTTCTTCTCAAAGAGAGGATAAAATGACTCAACATTTCAAGTGCAAGGATTCAAGCTTCTTCTCAAGATAGGAGAAGACTTAACAATTATTACAACATCAATACAAAAGCATACTAAAATGCAAGAGGATAAGCCTCCCCAAAATGGGGAACAACATGCCAAATTTTCAAACTTTTTTCTTCCATGCTCCAAGTGTATTTTTCCAAGCTTCCACACCACAAGAGATCTTCAAAGCACAAGAGAAAGGGGCATGTTTCCCTTCCAACTAAATGGCATCATCACATTCCATCTCCACCAAATGGAGGACATGCTAGCCTCCCTCCAAGCCCATGGGAGAGAGAGAATGCATGCCTCAAGTTTGCACAAGTAAAGTGAGACAAGGGTGAAAATCACATACACACAAATTTTCAACACACAACAACCAAATTAACAATATCACAAGAGGAGAACTCCATGTTTTTCTCAAAGGGGAAGAGTGGCAAGGATCCCATAATAAGCCATAATGTGAACCAACCATAGGAACACTACAAGAATCTCTAAAATACCATCATTATCACTCCATCCCAATTACCCAGACCTCCTCCTTGGAAGCATTTTAAAACCAAGCATGGTTTCCTTTCCAAGGAAGGAGAAGGAGGTTCAAACCATATGAAAATTCCGTCATCCACATCAAACCATATAAGGGGATGAATAAAAATTAAGACCATCATAGCTTGCACATGAAGTCATGTGGTGTAAGATGGGGTTTCCTCCCTCTTCCCCATACAATTCCAAATCCACCAAAAATAGGATGGATGGAGAAAATGAAAGGAACAAGAATCACAAAACACACCCACAAATAAACATGCAACATACAAGATTCAAAACAACCATTTTATTTTGCATATTATACCATATAAAAAAAAGGTATGAAATTTGCCTCAAATTAGCAATCCAAATTCAAGCACAATAATCTCTCCCAAGCTCCAAGCTCTCTCCAACTCCTAATAGTGAAAAATGAGAAGAAAAAGTCCCAACCCCTCTCCATGAGGAAGTATAAAAAGAATAAACAAACACAAATCCTCACAAATGAGAGGGTGACATGTGTCACCCATCTCATTCTCTAGCCGAGATTCCCAAAATCATAATGAGTATAAAAAAACACATTTAGGAGGTAATCTCCCAAATTTCCTAAAAAGCAATAAGCCAACACACTTCAAATTTTAAGAAATCAAAAAAATAAACCACACTTACAAGATGGTGACAAGAGAGGGGTCATATGGGAGGAAAATCCCATTTGACCTTGAAAAGAGACCCCCTACCCATAGGTAGGGTCCAAGGGGCTCATTTCCATGTAAGGGAGACCGCCAATGTGAAAAAAGACCCTTACAAAAACCACATTCAGCCCAAATTTGAGATAGGGTAAAGTAGCTGAAAGGAAGAGGTTATGGGGTCCAACCAAATGATAATTAGGTGGTTCCAAACCACTAACCACAACATTAATTAACATAAAAAATCTAATGCATGTGGGGACAATTAGGTCCCTAAATTAGCTTATCACAAGGCTTAAACAAATTAGAATTAACATAGATACATTAGGAATCACCAATGGTGTCCAAACATGAATACGGCACATATAAACAAGTCTACAAAAAGATCATACATGGCTAAAGGACTCAACCTAGTCAGTGGCTTGTGTAACTTGAGATGCAACTCAAACCCACATTGTCTGTGTGACTGTAATCCGCACACTCAATTCACCCATTAAACATACCCGCTCAATACAAAAAAAAAGTAAATTAATAATATCAATAAATCAATCATGGATAATCATTCTAACTATACAAAAATCAATATCTGTATGGAATGGCTAAGCACTAACAACATACATCCATAGTAACTCAAGCTATAAGATCCATCTAAGCACTTACATGATAACATTCAATTTACCATTATAAACCAATGATATCAAATTATATGACAAAACCATACATCCATCCATCTTATATGAAATAAAACTAACTGTATCAAAACCTGCTAGTATCCAAAACCATATAATGCAAGAAACTAAGATAATGATCATAATGCTAGGTTGGTGCTACGCACCCTAATCATCACATGTGTCACAAAATGATCCATAATGAAACCACATAGTATCTAAATAATACTAAAATCCATGTCCATAATCTAGTAAAAGCAATGAGTCAGCAAATGAACTGATGCAAGAAGAGGTGGGCACTACATCCCCAAAGATGTGGGCACTATATCCCCCTCTCCTAGGACTATACTTCCTCCTAGAAGTCACTTTGGAAGAGATAAGGATATCGAGCCCTCAATGGTGTAGCATCCTCCCAAGTAGTTGTTGTCTCATCATATCGGTCCCACTTTGTAGTCTAACCTTGATCCAAGTCGCACCCCCAAAGGGCCAATGTCCCGTGCTATAAAATGTGCTTTGTCCTCCACTTGTAATGCCAATCAATCCAATACATGAGAAATATCATGTACATATCTACATAAAACTGAAACATGAAACGTATTATGGGGCCGGGATAGGCGTGGTGGCAAATCTAAATGATAGGGAACTCAAGATACAACCTCCAAAATTCCATATGGCCCCACAAAGTGAGGTAAAATCTTAGAACCCTTTCCATAGCGGATTAGGCTCTTATGTGGCTAAACTCTCAAGAATACTTTGTCACCAAGCGTAAAGTGACGTTCGATCCTCTTTGTTATCTGCATACGCCTTCGATAGGTTATAGCCTACTCAAGATGTTTCCTAAATAAAATAACCTACTACTCTAAGTCCCGAAGGTAAGCCGCCCAAGTACAATTGTGTCATCTAACATGTCCCAACTCAAAGGTGTCCTACAAGGTCAACCATATAAGGAGCCATACTGATAGAACTGTGATCATTATTATTGTAGGCAAACTCGACAAGGTGCAAGTAATCCTCCCACTTCTTCTATTGATCCATCACATACATACACAACATATGGTAGCGTACCTAATTAAATCTCTTTGTCTTCCCATCTGTCTTTGGGTGGTATGTCAATCAAATTGAACATAGTTCCCGGAGCGGTCCGAAAGGAAATCCAGTAAGTCGAAGTGTAGTTGGTGTCCATATCATTAATAATGGTCTTTGGAATCCCATGCAACCTAGAAATATCCTCCATAAATACTTTGGTAAAGAAGAGAGCATTATAAGTGACCTTGGTTGGAGAAAAGTGTGCAACCTTGGTCAACATTTCCACAATGACCATGATAGTGTCATGATGATAAGAAGACATAGGGAGACCGATAATGAAATCCATGGAGATGACATCCCATTTCCACTCGAAATGTAATGAGTATATAAAATTCCTACGGGATGAGAGTGTTTGGCCTTGACCCTCTAAAACTCAAGGCAACGAGCTACAAAATTTTCTATGTCTCAACATAAAGTAGGAAAATAATACAACTCTCTTAGATCAATGTGCATCTTCTTCACTCCAAGATGTGTTTCATAAGGGGATCAATGAGCTTATGAAAGAATAAAGCTATGAAGATCACCTACATTAGGCACATAAATGTGCCTCTAAAATTAAAGTAGGTCATCTTCCTCTAAAATAGATCTTGTATACCTACCCTCTAAATAACCCCATGACTCAAACATATGCTTAGCACCCTCATAAAATTTGTCCCCTGGAATATGAAGAATCCTACCTCGAAGGTCTGATTGTAGTGTCATAGTGGCAATCACATGTCATCATCTACTCAAGGCATCTGCGATGACATTATCTTTTCCCTTGATATACTGTATGTCCATGTTTTACTCACACAAGAACTCCATCCAACGCCGTTGACAAGTGTTGAGGTTACATTGTGAGAAGATGTGCCAAGGATGCAATGATCGGTCCTATAAATAAAAGGGCTACCTAAAAATAAATGTCGACAATGCACTAGAGCGTGAACTAGTGTTGTAAGCTCCAAGTCATGGGTAGGGTAGTTAAGGTCTTAATCCTTGATCTTACACAACTCAAAATAAAATACTAGATTCTCCCGCATAAGAACTGATCCCAGAGCATCTAATGAAGCATTGGTGCAAACCAAAAACTCTCCATTCGGATCCAAAATTGCTAAGATACGTGTTGCGATCGGTCACTCCTTAAGTAACTAAAAATCATGCTCACATTTTTCTGACCATTCAAATTTCTTCCCTTTTCACTAAATAGAAGTAATAGGATGCGCAATTCTAGAAAATTCCTATACAAACATGTGGTAGTACCCTACTAATCCCGTGAAACTTGTCACCTCTATCACTTATGTAGGTGTTTGCCAATTCGTAATGGATTGAATATTTGAGGGATCTAGTAATATTCCCTCACCAGATATGATGTGATCCAAGTACTAAAATCAGCTACCTAAAATCAACTACCTAAAATCAGCTACCTAAAATCAGTAATATTCTTTATTGTGACCTTATTCACTACCTAAAATCAACATAAATTATGAGAGAACTACCCTTATTCTTCAAAAAAATAACTTGTGCCCCCCAAGGAGACACACTACAGTGAATGAGGCCCTTCTCCAACAAATCCTCTAGTTGAATCTTGAGCTCATGAAGCTTTGAAGTCATCATCCAATAAGGTACCCCTTAAACTAGTGTTGCTCTTGGTACTAGGTATATAGTGAAATCCACCTCTCTATGGGGTGGTAGTCTAGGAAGCACGCTCGAAAAAAAAAAATTGTAAACTCCCTCAATAATGCATTCTCATCAAAAGGTCAATGATATGGAGTACTCTCTTATCAATCGGTGATCATAGTTACAAACAACTAACAACCCTTGTGCATGCTCTGCATGAGCTGCTTAGCCAAGATCATACGTAAGGAAATATGCCTCTACATCCCAGAAATGGAAAATAAATTCCCAAGTTCATCCTGACACTCAATCATCTTGCTTCTATAATCTACTTTGGCCTGATGAGACTCAATCCAATCCATGCCCAGAATAACCTCGTAGTGTTGGGGTTAAACCATAAACTAGTGTTGTCCAAATCTATAGTCAATTAAAGCATACAAGCAATAAACACGGAAGTAAAACAGAACATGAAATAAACAAGAGAAAGATAACACCAGATATAACGTGGTTCACCTATTATGGGCTACGTCCACCAAGAAACAACCAATCTTATTATTCAGTGATTTATAGAGGAAATACAATGAAGATCTAGCAATCTTCCATACCTCACAGGATGTATAATGCTTTCTCCTCACTAGCTACTCTTTCTTTCTCTCCAAGGAAACTTACATTCAACAAAATGCAATTCTACTCATATCAACCCTAATTCTCATGCCTTTACACATATATAAACTTAGGACAACTTAGCTATGCGTTTACAACCATTAGATTCACTTTAAAACTAAAGATAGATCTAATTCACGTGACTTAAATATAAAGGTCCATACACTAGCAACCGATGCCGCTTAGCCCTAACCGATGTTGATTAGCCTTAACCGATGTCGTTTAGCCTTAACCGATGTCAGTTCCTCCTTGCTACATGCATGATGTATTTTAGGAGAAAAACATTTTCTTTTCTTTTCACCTTGTCACATATATCATTTAAGAATCAATAAAACATGTTCTACAAATATGTCATTTGTAAATTATAACCCGACATTGGAACACACCGATTTTGTATTGAAAATATCGAGGTAAATGTCGTAGATACAAGTATATTTAATTTTAAGTACTACAAGTGAATGAATATGGCATACACGAGTTAGAAACTTCAATACCTTATAAATTATATCTCCATGGTAACATCATCTCGTCATGAAAGCATTAACTTCCCATATGGATGACATGCACAACCGACATCTAGAACTCATCTCAATGAGACTTTGATGTATTTCACTATGTTACATGACATGATTGCACATGTAACAAGTACTCTTATTTTTGTTGGTGAAATAAAACATATACAATTGATACTATAAAACAAAGCAAAGGTGACGAATTTTCAAGTATGTAATCATGTGTGTCCACTCCCATTCTCCAAAAGAGTTGTACCACAATAAAAACATAACATATGTAGTTGTAGAAAAAAATTGTTGAGTGCCATAAATTTTCCTATAAAATAATAAATTCACCCCACATTTGTTTGTCGCGAATCTAGAGTCCATGGCTATGAGGGAATAGTGGGGATGTTCAACCATCATATTGTGTATACATGGTGTTTGGATACACATTATGAAGGTTTTTCTTCATTTTCATTGCCACTTTACATATTTATGCTTGCTCCATACGTTCTCAACATCCCAACTCATTAGATATTTTTCTCTATTAATTATTTACTATCTAAATATTGAATCTCTCATATTGTATCAATTGAAACATCGGTTTATACAAGATAGATTTTATGTGCAATCAATTCTTTTGAGAGGTGAGGTGTATGCACTTACCTTTTTATTATCAATTGAGCATTGTATCCCATGGAAAGGTCATTCTTGTCTATCTTTGTAAAACCAATTTTGTATATAATAAATCCAACGTTGGGCCTTCCAAAATATACCTTGATAATAAACCCGGTTTTGGAAATCCCTCTTGGTTTGTATTATATTTTCCTCTTAGAAATTAGATGTGTGTTTCTCTCATTACGGACCATAATCACATTGATAGTTTCTTGAAATTAATTACATGAGTAACTTTAGACATAAAAAAATGGTAGTCCATGAAAATTGATAAAAATCAATGTAATCTACACTCACACTTCATAGGAATTTGTTATGGATTCTCTACTTGTCTCCTTCAATGTGTTTTTCTTTCATAAAAAGTGGTGGAACTTCCATCCTTGCTCCTCCACTCCCTTAAAGTCCTCTAAACACCTATATGGTATTGCACGGACACTAGATCCACTTCTCTATTTCCCAACTCAATTTTTGCCCATGTGAGATCACCTCATGAGAAAATAAATTTATTATTAACACCATATAGTTCTAGCACAAAGTGTTTTTCCCTTAAATACATATTTGATGTTGTTCCAATCTACATAACATAGAGAGCACTTAATAATGTTTCAAATATATGATTAGAATATTAATAAGATAACAACAAATACACCAATATATAATGTGAGATGTTGGAAATTATTTCCTTGACAAATGAAATACAAACCATATTATCTAATAATACTTTTAAGATTTTTGTGGAAATCACATTCTATTATACTTTGAAAACATTTTATGTTATGACGTCTTAATCCTTTGCTATTATGATAAGTTTTGAAAATTCATATAAGCAACCATCAAGTTTTGTGTCCACTAAACCTTGTAGGAATAATAAATACTCTTGATTTTTATTTTTATTATATATTAAATCAAATTTCAACATTTAAATGCAAATTAAACATGTATTGCTATTATGTCATTCTAAATCATAGTCAAACAAATATTCTAATATGGAATGTGAGATGCAAGTCATTAAATTCTTGATGAGTTAAATATAAATTATATCGTCTAATAATACGTAATATTTTTGTAGAAAGCACATCATGTTTATGTTGTGAAAAGAATATTGTGATATACATTTAATGTAGACATATATAAAATGCACCCGATTTCTTGTCCATCAAACCTTGAAAGAATGAAACTCTTAATCTTTTTGTTTTTACATATACCCAAATCAACTTTCAACATTTACATGGAAATTAAACCATAAACCAAACCTATACTTCGCCACATTATTATATATCAAGTTAAATAGATTCTTCGATTTTGATTATGAGATACATGCCATTAATTCCTTGACATATAAGATACAAGTTGTATTGTCTAATAATACTTTTTATTTAGTAGAAATCATTTTGTACTATGATTTGAAAACCATACCATGTTATCATGATATAAGTCTTTCCTACCTTAATAAGTTTACTTAATTATTATTTGGAGCATGACAATTTTTAATATTGTTAAAGGTTTTAATAATTTATTAATATGTTGTCAATAACACATTTATATTAACATATTTTGAATAACATAGTCATACTAACACATTGTGAATGACAAACTCTTGTTAACATACTTAAATTTTACATCATTATACACATATAGATAACACAATTATTGTGTGTATTATTCTCGAACAAAAAGATTCTAGGAAAAAATACACTTTAAGCTAAGGATAAATCCAAGATAAGAAACTCTATAAACCAAAGATATTATGTGAATGGCTTATTTATTTTAACACCCTATAAATAACACAATACTAGTAACACATGATGAATTTTGCATTACATACCTTCACATATAACTTCTCTTTAAATCTTGTCATTTTAGCATGATTTTTCTATTTGTATTATCTTCAAATAAATACTTCAATAAGGGTTATGTAATATTTTTATATTAATCCTTCTCTTGGATCTCCTTGTTTCAAGATCTCTATATTTTCCTTTAAACAAATATATTGGTGGGTTGTTTGTTTTGTTGTATTCCCTTCTTTTTGTTGTGTATGTTTATTTTCTTCCTTTCTCTCATGTTGTGCATACTTCATTTTCTTTTGTTCTCCCTAGATGCTTAACATTTGTTTCAATTTTTTAAATCAACTTTTATGTTATTTTAGCTTTAATGTCAAATTTTCTCTACCAAACATCGATTTTGAGCACACAACCACCACCTACTCATACATGTTGTATTTACCATTCGAAATTATACAACATCATCAACATGTCAACATTCCCAACACTCCCCACCATTTGTATATTTGATTTCACCGACAGCTTGACTACTGACCTACTTCCACATTCGTAGCCTTCGTGACAAGTCTCAGAAAGTTGATTTGGAATCAAAACTCCAAAGGTTGTGAAGGTGATAACAAGTTACATTGCCTAAACCTAATTTGCCCTGTGATATGCCAAATATTTTTGAGCTACTTTAGTGTCATGCAAAAATTTAATTTAATAATTTCATCTATCCATGGCATCTTTAAAATTTGAATGAATAGTTAATTGAGAGCATTAATATATTGCACATTGAATTAAATTCACTATGAACAATAATAAATGAAGTTACGACAAAAAAATTGTATTTGATAACTTTTAGGGAAGAGGCTATTTATGTCAAATCAAATGTATTTGGTTCAATCATTATAAATATAAATCAATTCATATGTCATTAAAATTTATTATAAATATAAATCAATTCGCATGTTGTATATTGATGTCACTGAAGCTACAACCTACATCCACATTTGTAGCCTTTATGACAAGTCTATGAGAGTTAATTAGGAATCAAAGCTCTAAAAGTTGCGAAGGTAATAACAAGTTACATTTCCTAAAGCTAATTTGCCCTGTGATATGCCAAAGATTTTTTATTTACTTTAATGAATACAAAATTTTAATTTATTGATTTCAACTATCCATGGCATCTTTAAAATTTGAATGAATAGATAATTAAGAGCATTAATATATTGCACATTGAATTAAATTCAATATGAACAATAATAAATGAAGTTACTACAAAAAAATTATTTGATAAGTTTTGGGGCAATGGACTATTTATATATAATCAAATGTATTTGAGTCTGATCATTATAAATATAAATCAATTTATGTCTTTCAAATTTATTATAAAATAATTTCATTTTAAACTTCATAATTTGTAAAGTATAAAAACAAAAATATATGATTAGCTAATTGAATTGAAATAATTGAATAAAACGATACCTATAATATCCTCATGGAAGGAAGTAATAAACCTATGTAATACCACACTCAAGGTTGTGTAGATATTTGATTTTGGTACGGATTAGTTAATTATTTTGGTGTTATTAAATTTACGTATTTATTGATTATTGGTGCAAGTTGGATTTTATTTGACTCGTGTTCCCTTGTATCGTCATCCTTTGTTGTGTTTTTTTGTGTTGTCAACTCGTAGTCAAATTTTATTTAGGTCTCTAGTCACTTTATCTCACATTTGACCTTTTTGCTCTCGTATTTATCATTTTTTGTCTTTAATATTGCTACGCCTTTTAACCCTAGTTTATATATATATATATATATAAAGATATGGATAATCGACCTATGGCTAACATAATCTCTTATCATAACATAACATAATTATTTATGATTTCATATTCTTAGTGGGTTGGCCTTAAGGATTTGGATAGTATAGTAGGGTATATATAGGAGCTAGGGAGTAGGATATTATCATCATATTGAGCACTTGAGTCTTCTTGTATGGTTCAAAGGTTGCACCCTCAAAGTGGCTAACTCATTCTACTTGCATATTGTGATCATTTCTCTATATTTTGGTGTTATTCAGTGTTCTATTTATTTTGATATTTAGATCTATCTAAGTAATTTCATTACAAGTGGTATCAAAGCTTGATATCGGCCAGAACTATGTCAAAACCCTAATTGTGAAGATTCGGATATATCTCAAAATTGATAGCGATTTTTTTACAATTTTTTTCTTGGTGTTGAGAAATCAATCAAGGAAGATCCTCTCCAAATTTCAATATTTTTTTACTTATTTTGCAAAATTTATATCAGTTTTAGGGTTTTTCATAAATTCACTACCTAGGTTGCAATTTTGGGAATTTTTCCAAGTTTCTTATATTTTTAGAAATTTTGTCAAAAATTAGCTAGGGTTTGTTCTCCATGTTTCCCTCTATTCGGAAAATAGTTTTACAAAACTCCAACCCCTAAATTTCTACCATAATCCTTGTTTCTTGAGACCCAAACCCTGCGTCATGACCAGAGTATCAACTCAAGGCCAAGGGAAGGGTCAAACAATTCCAAAATGACTCCAAATAATGAAGATATGGATTTGGAATCTTTAGGTTCTGAGTATCAGAGGTAGTCAATCAACTTCAGAAAGGGTTAATAATATGGTGAGTAAGGTTGACCTCAACAACGAGCTTCTTCTATTGGAAGGTAGCCTTAAGGGTGAAATGAAGATGGGGTTTGAATCAATGAGGAAGGAGATGATGTTTGCTCTTTCAAGCATGAATACTAGCATGAATTTCCATTCTATTCATATGGGTTCCTCTAGCAATGCACACACAAATTTAAATCACACCAACCAAGGAGGAAGCTCTACACAAACTGGGGGATCTTTTAACCAATAGCGTAACATTATTCCAAAATTGGAGATGCACAAGTTCAATGGGAATGATTTGATCACCTGGATCAACCAAATGGAGAATTTATTTGATTTGCATCAAGTCCCAAATGGACAAGAAGGTGGTAATGACATCCTTATACCTGGAACCAAAACAATTCATTTGGTATAGATGGATGTGTGAGCAAAAAGAAGGCTCTCTCTATTACTTGTTATATGTTCACTGATGATCTCTAAACACACTATAGTAATAGTGTTACAGAGAACTATTTTAGCCAAATAACCAAGCTACAACAGACAAGTTCAATCAAGGATTATATCCAATAGTTCCAAAATCTATCCTTACGAGTGAATGACATCTCATAGGATCATCTAAATGATCTCTTCTTGGGTGGACTCAAGGATAACATCCAACATGATGTTCGCCTTCTTAATCCAGGTTCAATATCAAAATCCATGATCATTTCTTGGCATGTGGAGGAAAGAGATATGGTAAAGCAAAGGAGCTTCTCTAATCACAAGGAACACACAAATCTAGCATCATTTTTCCTAACCTAAACGATTGACTCCTCAACAAATAGAAGAGAAACAAGTAAAAGGCCTATGTTATAACTATGACAACAAGATGAGAAAAGGACATAAATGTTTTGAGAAGAATTTATTCTACATTAAGGGTCCTAATGAGGAACAAGATGAGGAGGAAGCAAGTTGATGCAAAGGAAGAGGTTCCGAGATCGAGGTTGAAGAATCTCAACCAACTATCCCGCTCCATGTCATTTCAGAATCAACACCCCACAAACACTCAAGGTTGTTAGGTTCGTGAAGAAGCAAAGGGTGATAGTATTAATTGACTCGAGAAGTACTCATAATCTTCATCAATCATAAGTTGGCCATACGCTTAAATTGTTTTGTTTATCTAGCACTAGAATTTCAGGTCATGGTTGCAAATGGAGGTAGAAAATGCCATAAGATTAAGCTATCTATGGGAGATTACCTACTAGAGGGCCCTATGTATGTCATTTCAATGGGAGGAGCAAACATTGTGTTAGGGTCCAATGGCTTACTACTTTGGGAACGGTGGAGATGAACTTATAGGATTTGTTCATGTGGTTCCATTCTGAAGGAAGGAATTACGAGCTACGTGGAAGGAAGGCTAAAGCTCCACAATTGGTAAGTTCTCATCAAATGCTTATGAAGGTTGCATATGGGTTCGTGGCACAATTATTCTCAATGAAATCTCAATCATCAAAAGGACATATACCATTATATATATAGGCTATTATTAATGAGTATTCAGTTGTGTTTGGAGATATACAAAAATGGTTTCCACCTAAAAGAGATCATGATCACATTCGACACCAACAAGAGGATCTCTCTAGCCTAAAAGAGAACTTGGTCATTGCACAAAACCGCATGAAGCAACAAGCTAATCAACGCCGTTGTGAACAAAGCTTTGAAGTTGGAAACTTGGTTTTTGTGCGATTGCAACCATATAAGAAACTATCTTTGAAACAACAGAAAAAGATAACAAGATTTCACCCAAATATTATGGGCCTTATCAAGTGTTGCAAAAAATTGGCAGTGTGGCATATAAACTAGAGCTTCCTCGACAAGTAAAATACATCCAGTTTTCCATGTTTCTTGCGTGAAGAAGTTCATAGTGCGAGAATGTGTCTTCTCAATTAGTATTACCAAAGCTTGATGAAGAGGAACATATCATCTTGGAACTTGAAGGAATCCTACAAACACACACTAAGAAGTTGAGGACAAGGGTCATCACCGAGTATATGATCAAATGGAAGAATTTGGACATTGAAGATGCAACATGGGAGGATGAAGCATCTCGAACGAAAGAGGGGCATGTTATGCCTTTAACCCTGGTTCATATATCGGGATATGGATAGCCGACTTATGGCTAACATAATCTCTTATCATGTCATATCATAATTATTTATGCTTTCATATGCTTAGTGGGTCGGCCTTAAGACTTTGGATAGTATAGTATGTTATATATGGGAGTTACAGAGTAGGATATTATCATCATATTGAGCACTTACTCTTCTTGTATGGTTTGGAGGTTGCCCCACGAAGTGGCTAAGCCAATCTACTTGCATATTGTGATCATCTCTCTATATTTTGGTGTTATTTGGTGTTCTATTGCTACTAATATTCAAATCTATATAAGCAATTTCAGGTAGAGATATTCCTATCTTCCCTTCCTCCTCAAGGTTTTCTCTCTCCCCACTTTTTCTCGCTTGGTCTTAAAATTTGACTAGTTTTGTATGTTTCATAACATAACCATACCTACATTTCTAGTCTCATCTCTACAAAAATTATCGTTTGCTTCTTTTGTGCCCTTTAGGCCCCAACTTAGTTTTATTGGGTTGTGTCCCTTTTTGGTAGGCTTTTCTACCCATGTCGTGTTGACGTGTGTGCTTGCAAGTCCTAATTTGAATTTGAGAAGTCTATAAATACACAAGTGTGTTAGTGCATTTAAGACAAGAAAGGATAGAGATTGAATGCAAGAGTGATATTGAAGTTATAAGTATACACTTGCCAAAATTCCAATTCAAGCATTTAGAGATTCATTGTAGCCTATACTAGTAGTAACATGCATTTGAAAGATAAAGGTTGGGACACTTACATTTCCCATATTGACTATTGATTTGCAAAGAGGGTTGAAGCATGTGGAACCCGATTATAATGGACAGATAACACATGCTTGCATTAACATTCCCCATTTTTATGGGTTTTGCTAGGCCTCAACAGGGATTAGGGTTTTGGCAATGGAGAATTTATTCTTAGTGATTCGTCGTAGAATTAGACAAATTGAGAGAGGCTTTGCATACTAAGGCATAAAAACACACTCATGTCATCATATTTACACTTTGTATTGAAAGAGCCATTTTTGTAGAAATCCTACCATTTTTCGTAGATTTGGCACATCCATGAATTTGGTCACATCTCCATGAAATTAGTGACTAAGTTGTCTAGTCTTGTTTCTTTGAGAGTTACTCATCTTACATTTTGGACATGTTTTCCACATAATTCCACTTACAAATACCTCACAAATTTAAACATTTTAAGTATATTTATGTCTCTAACCTTAATTCTCTAGTTTTTTCAAACATTTAATCACCCCAAGACTATTTTCAACTTTTCCTATGATCTAGATTAGACCGATATTTTTTAACAAAATCTATATTATTGATTTTTATTTGATTATGCCTAATTAAATTTGGTTAGTTCAATGCAATTGTGTATCTAAAACCACTTTCCACACATATAGAATGTACAAGTTTCCTTCTAAGAAATTAGTTGAAAATATTATGTTTCGTCCATTTATGCATATGGACGTGTAAAGTTCTAATATATGAAGTCACTATGAGCAACGATTACACAAAAACGAATAAACTAGTGAGCACGCGCGTGCGTGCATGTGCATGTGCGCGTGCGCGCGTGTGCATGCATGTGCGTGTGCGTGTGCATGCGTCGCGCGTGCATGTGCCCTCGCACTTGTGTGTGCGCATGTGCGCGTGTATGTGCACATGTGCATGTGTATCTTAAATAAATTTGTTTGCAAATCATTGATAGATATCAATCTAAATCGATCACTTTCTTCACAAATTTCCTATTGATTGATAAAAGATAGCCTCAATAGCGACAACAATATGTTGGACTCAAAAATAACTTTTCGAGGAAAAACAAAATGGGCTCCAAACTCAATTGTATGCCTAACATATTGAAATTTTTTTATTGTCTTCTCCGAGCTGCAAGAAAAAATGTTTTATGATAGTCAAATGGACATCAAATTTAAGGTATCAATTAATTATTTTTCCAAAATATTACAACCCCCAATTGCCATTATAGAGCGCTTACCAACATAATCAACATGCTTATTATTATCAACAAACAAGGATAAAATGAAGAGAAATAGCTTAAATGATTAACTTAAATCACTTTCTTGGAAAACATAGTGACATGTTAATATCATAAAAATAAATAACTTATTTGTAGAGACCTAAAAGTGATCATATTGCATTTTTGAGTGCTAACTTATATTAATTTAACATGTTCTTTTTATATTTAGTTAATTTATTATCCCAAGTCGGATATGTTTTTAAGTGCATCTTAGAATTATTTCTAGACTTTAATATCTTTATTCATTCATTCCTTAAGTTTAAATTGGACAATATGGACCCTTGTATTGACTTCTAATGTGTGAAATGAACCTCTCTTATGCATTGTGCATCTCCCATGTCACATTTAATTAACCTTGTGCATCCTCTA
The DNA here is from genome assembly GCA_018340775.1 of Taxus wallichiana var. yunnanensis. Taxonomy (NCBI): domain Eukaryota; kingdom Viridiplantae; phylum Streptophyta; class Pinopsida; order Cupressales; family Taxaceae; genus Taxus; species Taxus wallichiana. The sequence continues at coordinate 656,309,074 of CM031238.1, read as the reverse complement.
GCTTATACCGTCTTATTCTAAAGTCCCCCTTCCTCATCCCACACTATGTTTCAAACCCTAAGTTTACCCCCTCCTTGTTAAATGCACTTGCATTATCCAATCCCCTCTTTTAGAACATAACTATTAGAAAACGGAATGTGTGTGCATAACATTTAAATTAAATCCAAATGTCAACAATAGATAGATCCATAGTAGTTCATTTACACAAGAAAAACTAGAGAGAATTCATTTTATTGTCCACGGGAATCTAGTGAGTATTTGTTAGCATTCTAAGAGATATCAAGCATTCCTTTTAGTATTGAAATTGATGAAGGTTGGGACATTTGCATTACATTGGATTACTTGCAAAACACATTTTTGGTGGGTTGTTTTTCAAAATGTTCAAAATTCTAGGGGCTTGATAATAACAACAGGATACCGCAAGCCCCCATTAAATCCCCCAATTTTCATGTTTTGCAAAGTGTTAGTGATACGCTAATTTGAACTAGGGACATGACCACCGAGTCAAAAACAAAAAAAAAAAAATACATAAAGTCCCTTTTCATTTATGTCTCTAAAATTAAAATATAGCTAAATTTATTGATTATATCAAAATTGCAATGTATGTCGCTAGTTGTAGTATATTATTGTTGTAAAAACACTTTCAACATTTACACTATCATTCACATATATCAATACGTTTTAATAGTCCATTCAAGAGATTCAAATGAATATTTTCAACATCAATCCTTCTTTCATGGGAAAACACTCTTTCGAACAACGTTTGCTTTGCAAAGAATTATTTATTTGTTATTTCCACCGACCTTATTTCGTAGGTGGCGTACATCCGCATAGATTTGTTTCCAAGGTTTTTACATAAGCACTCCCGGATGGCTTAAATAAGAGGAATTAACATCCAAAAGAGATGCTTTTAGGAGCATCATAGCTAAATATCACATCGAACTAATAATTTTAAACATAATTATATGGATACATTCACTGTTCTTTTTCTTACTTTTTAGTAAGAAATGATGATTCCACTAACATATATTTGAAGGTGTTCATATGCTTCATGGGTCTCTGCTTGCCTAGTAATTATTACCAACCTTACCAACATACATGAAAATGTCATTACTATAATGATTGTGTACGGAAATCTTCAGATAAACACGTCCTCGTTAAATATTTATATTAATGAAAAATTATATAAAAGTTTTTAATAACTAGAGACCATATACATCATCTTGCTTCAGAAAGCTCCATGGCTTCCTGGTTATATGTGGAATCCTCATTCCACTGAAACCTTCTAGGCAACGTTGCATATTCTTCACGGCGAATCACTTCAAGTTGCTGCCATTCCTCCCAACGTTCTGCTAGACCTTCTCCTTCCAGCATACGTACAACTTCTGCCATCTTTGGCCTGTCTTCAGGTGAGGTTTGTGTGCATAATAATGCTACTTGGATCACTGCCTCAACTTCCTTTGGATCATAGTTCTGCTTCAGATTTCGGTCTACAATGACATCCAGACTCTTCTCTCTTTGCAACTTTTTCACCTGTTCTCAACAGTGACAGACAATTTAAACTGTATTCCACAATCCCACAAAAGATCTACGAAACAATTTAATACCAATACAAATTATGACAACTGATTTGAATTCCCAAAGCAGCTAAACTGATCTATGAAACAATGTAATCCAATACAAACTATGAAAGATGATTTGAATTCCCAAAGCTGCAAAACTCCTATATTCTTTTATCCCGTTGTAAACTAGAATTGGCATTATATTGTTTCCTTTAGATAAGGATACCTTTGCTGGTTATGCCACTGGAGAAAAGATGAAAATGTGAGGGGCACACTTATGTCAAACTTATAAGCAATTTTTTAAGAAAGAATGCAACAAATTATGTAGGTTGTAATTTCCTGCATTTTTAAAGATGAAAGCCCTGCTACTAAAAGAAAAGGTGGTGGATGGAAATAGACATAGATGAATAGCAGAAAACATCCCTGCACAAAAGCCAATTATCATAATTCTGGGGTCAAAACCAAATGAAACATATCAAGAGACCAAAGGAATCTCTCTTCATAGCTTGCAATGTTCTATTCATATCCCCAGCCACTTCCCTCTGAGATATATGAAAACAAAAAATGGCACTACAATTCAGTTTCAGAAACAGCTGAATAGGATGAGTTCAAGAGCAATGCTAACATTTCCAAAAACCCATAATACACACATTCAGGTATATTCTAATTATTGGAAATTAAAAGGATCACTCTTCAATCATGCCAAACATCCTTTATCTTGAATGAATTGTACAAGCTGATTTGACATTCATAAATTTTGACTAGCCATTGCTATGGAGCATAACTACACATAAATGATACAAGATATGGGAAACAAAGAGCATTACTGAAAACTCGAGTACTTCAAAGTATCATGCCAACCATCCTTTATCTTGAATGAATTGTACAAGCTGACTTGAGATTCATAAATTTTTACTAGCCATGGCTGATAAATTTTAACTAGCCATGACTATGGACCATAACTACACATAAATGATACAAGATATAGGAAACAAAGAGCATTACTGAAAACTCGAGTGCTTCAAAGTTCAAATACTATCTTTCACTGATGTCTGCATTTTCCTATTCACACAAAATCTATTTTCAAGATATCATTGCAGCTAAAGAGAAGACCAAAGATAACATCTGCTTCTAAACAAAAGCAGGAATTCATATGTACTTTCCTAAATTCTGATAGAGCTTTTCAGGGAAAAGGTTCCCAAATTCTGGTAGTGCTTTTCACGGAAAGGTGCATGACTTGCAACATCAGTATACACCATGATTTGATAACCTAGGTAACTGGTCTCAAATAGGACATTGAAATAGACTGATTTTCATTGGATATAACTAGTGCAAAAGAGACTGATTTTGTTTTAAGAGAGCTAGTCCTCTGAAATAGGCAGATTTTCGAGTAAAAATAGAGTTATAAAAGAATTGGGCAGGTATTTTGCTTTAAGAGAGGCAGAAATTATTCATTGCCAATGTAAAGGAGCTTGTCCAGAGAAAACGAATTATAGATAATGCATCAGATTATCATCAAAGAACTGAAAATGTACTTTAAAAATGTACAAGACTTGTATTCACCTAAGTACATGAAGTTGCAATGTTAATCTTTCTTACATGATCAAGTAGTAACACGTCGTCTTCTTCTTCAAGACGTGAGAAGTCTATTGCCCGCTGTCCTGTGACAAGTTCCAACAGCATAATACCATACCCAAATACGTCTGTCTTCTCTGATGACCTTCCAGTTGATAAGTACTCTGGAGCAATGTGACCCATGGTTCCACGGACTTGTGTCGTGACATGAGTTTTTAGCATCAACAAGCTTTGCTAGTCCGAAATCACCAACAACTGCTTCAAAATCTTCATCTAGCAAAATGTTGGCAGCCTTTAAATCTCTGTGAATAATTTTTGGATTGCAATGCTCGTGTAGGTACTCCAAACCACGAGCTGCACCAAAAGCCACATGTTTCCGAGTGGGCCAGTCCAGTCCTTTCTCCCCAGGTTTGAGTTCTGAATATCCATGATTAGATATAATCTTAGAATAAGTCATTTGTAATCTCTTTCTCTCTCTCTCTCTAACAACGCACATTGCAGACTTATTTAGTATTGCAAGCACAGATAGAGTAAGGATGGTGAAATAGATTTGTAGCAACAAAAACTCAGGACAGGAGAACCAATACAGTTTTGGAAGATCAGGCTTCAATAATAAAATCAAGATCTCATACTAGTCAAACCATGCAAAAGGGAAAACCAGAAAACAAATTCAGAAGAAAAAGTAGAATTCAGAGTCAAGAACTTGATAATGCATATCTTCACTCTAGACATATGGCCGACCAGATGTTCCATGACATAAGATGACCACATAACTGTTTATTCTATGGATCCATTGCACATGACTGCCGAAAATATGATCTCATGCATAAGATGGGCAAGTGACAGTCATAGGTATTGACAAAATCAAGACTACATTAAAACAATGCAACGGAATTTGAATGATCTTGCATACAATAAGGAGCAAAAACCTGCCTTGCATTCTAAGATTACTTGTATTGCACACAGTCAATTTAGAAGAATGTCTATGAAGAAATTATGGTCGAAAGGTCAGCAGTCAGCTTATTGGGGTGAATAGGAAGGATATCCAGAGAACTACTAAGGTAAAACTAGTGCAAACCATAAGTTCTACAGGAAAGCCTTAAAAAAGCCTTATATCAATTTCAACCTACAAAATAATCATTTTGCCAGCACAAAGATCATTCTATTTGAAACAAAAATGGTGGTTATACTGAAAAATGCCAGAGAATGCAAAGCTTGGGTTGAACATGCACAAATACTTCACAATAATACAGTTTGAAATCCTAAGAAACTTCTCTGGAAAAAACTGGATGTATCTAAACTTTGGAAGCTTCCTTTGGACAGTGAACAGTAAGGCCATCAGACTGGTAAAAGAAGAACCCATTTCCAGAGTTAGCAGTGCCTCTACAATTTACATGCAATGCTTGATGAGCATACATATAAGATAAGACACCAACTGTCTACATGCATAAAAACAAAGAAAAAACTGTGGACATCTTAAGGATTAAAAACATCATTGAACTACACAAATCCGATATGCAGTGACAGATATGGTTGAACTACATATTCTTGATTAAAAATGTTTAGAGTATTTATTATCATTGAAATGGTCTATGCCACTAAGTTGCCAGTACGGGTACAGGTCTAGGGTTCAGAAATGGGGATTCACAATGTTTTTGGGGGACGATCAGGGTATCTCCGTACTAAAAAGATGCAGACAAATAAACTAAATTATCTATAATAAATTTCATAAATAACAAAACACTACTGATAATTAATAATTCAGAATATTAAATGACTCATGACATATGATATACCACATATTATCTATTCAAAATAGGAAAATAGTCAATGGTCATAGTCAAACTCAAGAACTACGTGAACAAATCATCATATTGCTCTTCATCGAGAGCATCCAAATCAGTAATTGGTTCATTAGAATCAAATGTAAAAGGACTAACAGCAGTTAAGTTAGTTTAATTTTTTAATGTTCTTTTTTTTTTGTGTTTTTTTATGAATGTACAACTTTCTTATCCATACCAACACTGTTTTTTATTATGATAGTCGGTATCCAGGACAAGAAAAGAACCCGAGAGGTACATGCATGGTACCCGGACGAGTACCAGTATGGATGTGGGGACTTCAGGACAGTACCGGTAATGTAGATCTTCAGTAGTTATATTGCCCAAGGTTTGTATTTTAAAGAAAACCAATTTTTGCTTAAGAATGGAATGAATTTAAAAACAGGAACTGCATTTATGAGTGAAAATGGTCCACAAAGCTGCCCTTCCTGCATTTCTATTTATCACTAGAAGCTACATTCACTAAATTCAAAATTATTCTAGTATGGTGTGGTAAATGCAATCAATGACCACTGCTGCATTTTCTTAAGGGAGTCGGTGTTTGATGCAGCAGATTTGTATTGACAGCAGGTATGACACAAATTTCCATCGTGATTATTACAATGATATTGTAGAAATACCAAGTATAGTTCACTCTCATGAAGTCTATGTCCAGGATTAGGATGTACACGTGGTCGATTCATTATTGGATATGATTTTATTATTATTTATTATGCAAATGTACAGGCCTAGGTCATCGACTATGTACTATGATCCAAAATCATGGCTTTATGTTCTTAATATTTTTCATTTTCAGACATTAATCCTCTTCCCAGCCATTAAGCAATTTGCTTGGTAAGCTCTTTTTCCAGCTCATGTTGTACTAAATTATCTTTTATTAATATATGGTTTTAAAACCTGTTTCAAAAAAATGTGTATGTGAAATTGATTGTTATTGAGCCATAGCAATTATATAGGATATTGACGTGGATTCTATTACAAGTGATTCACAGGAAACTGTGTTACTAGTTCCTATCCAAAATGGTGGAATGGATGCTCTGTGTGTGTGTGCACGAGTGTGTGTCTAGCTCTATGTATGTATTTATATGTATACACACACACAGATGTTTGTGTGCAGATGTGTGTGTGTGTGTGCGCGCATGTGTGTACATGCGTGCATGGTATGTGTGTACATGTGTGTGTGGTGCGTGTGTGTGCGTTTGCTTGCATGAGTGTGTCTGTGTGTGTGTGTGTGTGTGTGCCCACAGTGGGCGTGCGCCCATGGGTGTGTGGGCGTGTGGGTGTGTGCATGTATGGGTGTGCGTGCGTGTGCGTGTGTATTATTGACTCTACTACAAGTGAAAATATGCAGTTTGCATATGATGATTTTTTTTTTTATTATGCAACAAAGATTGCATAATAACATAAACATGACGCAGAAATAAAACGGCTTAGCTATACACTTTTTTACTCATGCCAAGCAGCCAGTGAGGGAAAGAGTCCCATATTCTTGAGTGATACATCCTTCTTGGCCATGTCATAATATTGATAGGTAGTGTTTGGTTTCAAATTTTCAATGAGTCATTGACATTATTACAAATCAAGAAGTTCTGCTAGTGTTAAAATCCTATCGGTTGAGTTCAAAGATACGAAGGAAAACCTTGCGGCTTCTATTATATGGGCAAACATATGGAGTCGTGTGCAAAATGTTGGTATAGATAGTTGTTATTTGTGGGGATGTATGACCATATGATATTCACCATTACATGAGTTTCTTTAAGATATTTTGCAATAATACGGTATGTTCTTAAAGGTTAGTCTCTCTAATAAAGTAATATTCTACAAACCAATACCCTTAGGCATTGGTGCTTAAGCAAGTTTACATCCATGCTGACGTCCTTAATAAATCCAAAGACCAAACCACTTAACATTATGGAGGAACACAAATTGCCAAACAAAAGGTCAATTGAAATCATTCAAACATAGTTGAACCAAAGTTATATTTTAACCAAGTGTTTTTAAAACCGGTCAAACCGGAACTGGCCGGTTCGACCAGTTCATTGTTTTTTGGCACAAACCGGCATTAAAACCGGACCGGCAGACGTTCAAGATGACCAAACCGGTCCAACCGGTCCAGTTCCGCTTTGAACCGGCCAAGCCATTTTGCTATAAACACCTTTGTTTGCAAATCTCATATATGATATATGTATTGTGTATTGGACTTGGAGTTCGTGCCATTTTGCTATAAACACCTTTCTTACATGTTATATAGTATATACATGAGCAAACTTTGCATATTTTGTGTAATTGTTGGAATCATGGTTTCTAATCTTTCAAATATATTTTTTCATTAAAAATTATAATTTTTATGTGTTTTTTAGTAAACCGGTTCATAAAGTTTGAACTGGTCCGGTTTCGATTCCAAATCCCGATCCAACCCTCGACCAGTTCCAAGTCTGCTTCCGATTTTTAAAACATTGATTTTAACTAAATCATATTGATGTAGACAAAAATATCCCCAATCATGCAAAGTGGACCATGGTCTAGTGGTAAGGTGGAGCATTTGGCATGATGATGACCTAAGTTCATACCCCGCTTGGAAAATCTTGTGGCTTGTGTTATATGGGCGAACAGATGGAGTCATGTGCAAAATGTTGTTATAGCTAGTTGCTCTCTGTAGGGGTCTATGACTGTGATATTGACCATTACAGAGTCTCTTTAAGTTATTCAGCAATAATATAGTATGCCCTTAAAGGTTAGTACCTCTAAGAAAGAAATATTCCTTGCAAACTAATACCCTTAGGCATTGATGCTCAACTAAGTTTACATCTGTGCTGAGATGTTCTTTATAATAAATCCAGAGATAAGACCACTTAATTAACTTTTTAGAAGAACGTGGGTTGCCCAACAGAAGACCATTTACATTCAGAGATGAAAGGAAAGCGTTCTATCGATTCAAATCATTCAAAAATAGTTGAACTAAAGTTTATATTTTAACTAAATTATATTGATATAGACAACATCCCCAAATATGGAGTGGAGCGTAGTCTAGTGGTAAGATAGGAGCAATTGGCATGATGATGACCCGGGTTCATACCCCACTTGGCTTACTCCCCACTGATTATGTGGCCAGATATTTTATTGGGTCCACCAAGGCAAAGTCCGTTGTAGGTCATAGGTGAATTTCAACAGAAAAGACACCCCTCAAACTTCAACTATTAGTTGAAAGGTTTCCCAAGTTGTATAATGCATAGAATTTCCTATTTACCTGCAAAATAAACAATGTCCATAAATGACCAGAAGTGTAGAAACATACGAGTATATAAGACAAGTAGAACGCCTCATGCATCTCTAGTGCAATTAGATATTTTCAGGAGTTCTAGAAAACTAGAAATAAGAGAAAATGCTAGATCGGAAATTACGTTGTAAATATTAGCATTGCTCCAAAATAAACGCAACACCCGAAGCACAATGTAATGTCCCCTTCTCAACATTAATCCTATGAAGACCCTTAGCCCAATTCTCTTCCCGGGGGCTTAAGGGGTGTGAAAAAGGGGAAGAAGGTGGTGACTTTTATTTTAAGTTGCTAAAGTCATTTCTTATGTTTATTTTATAAAGCAACTTATAATAATGTCACTTAAAGTGATTAAGGAGGAAAAAGGTAAAAGAAATAGAGTTGGCAAGTCATAAAGATTAAACATAAAGTGTTGTCATAATGGGGCGAACTCCTCCTAGAGGTTAAAGTGCAAACATAAGGCCCAAAGGAAGGGGGCGAACCATATGGGTGCCTTTCTTTGGGTTTGTGACAAAAAAAGATAAATAGAGGTGTGGGGAGCCATGGGGATCATCTTTTGCCAATCTATTTTCTCTCATTGCATGTTAAGCTATTTTGCTTGCATCAATTCTTCTAAGGACGAAAACCCTTAAGGAGAAGAAGCTTTGGGGACGAAAACCTCCAAGGTTTGAAGGTTGGGAACGAAAACTCCTCAACTTTGTGAGGTGGATCCACCCGGGGTTCACTATTGTGCTACACTTCAGATTTTCAGTTATTGGAAGGCTGTGTTTCAGATCTAGGGCACGTTTTGGGGCTGTTTTCACTTCATATCAGTTGGGCTTCACTTCAGATCTAATTTTGTGAATTTTGTGGGGTTTGGATCAGCCAAACCATTGTTGTCTCCAAGTAATATTGCAGCTGGGAAATTCTGGGCACTTTTTGGCTAAAAGCAACCACCTAAGAGAGTGGTGCGACCAATGTTTTAAAAATCGGAACTGGTCGAGGGTTGGACCGGACCGGTTCAAACTCTATGAACTGGTTTTACTAAAAAACACATAAAAATTACATTTTATGATTTTTAAAGAAAACAATATATTTGAAAGATTGGAAACCATGATTCCAACAATTACACACAAAATATGCAAAGTTTGCTCATGTATATACTGTATAATAGGTAAGAAAGGTGTTTATAGCAAAATGGCACGAACTCCAAGTAAGAAAGGTGTTATAAGAAAAAAATTGAATAAAAAATTGAATTTTTATACTCAAGTGTTGTATGCATGCATCTATCTTTACATGACTTGGCCAGTTCAGATGAAATCGACCAGTTGACTGGTTTGGTACTAAACCGGCCGGTTCCTTACAAAACCGGCCGGTTCAGTACCAAACCGGTCGAACAGTCCGGTTTTTTAACCGGTTCATGTCTAAATATGTTGAACCGGTCGAACCAGCTGGTTTTTAAAACACTTTGGTGCGACCCCTTTTGGAAGGGTATTTCACTGCTGTACGGACTGTAGGTGATTGGGGACCTTTTGGCATCATTGAAGGCAATTTTGGCATCATTTTCCAGCCCTCTATTGGTACATTTTCAATAAAAATCACTGCTGTTATTTTCTACACTGTTCCAGCCCTTAAATTATTTTTGTAAATTCATATAAGTGTAGAAAAATTCAGATTTCACTTGTGGGTTGTTCTTAGACCCCAAGTCGCCATTTTGGGCCTTGTGGGTATCTTGGAAAGTGATTATTTGAATAAATAAAAGTCATTTTCATTTTCAGTCTGTTGTTCATCATTGCATTTTATTAGCAGTTTGATATTATTTTAGAAATCATCTTTGTGGAGTTTCCAGTTTTATGTAATTCAAATTTTAAAAGGGGATATTACACACAGGGATATCCTTCAAGAAAGTGTTGTATCCAACATCAATTGCGTACTATACTATCACACGAGACTAAGAACAAGTCAGTAATAATTGTTGTGTATTTATGTGCTTGGTGCCTTAGCAATCTTCATTGCCAAACTGACCTCATATTAATAGCCCACTTGAACTTCATATTAATAACCCACTTGTAAATTCATTTTTTGCTTGTATCGTCCGAGTTGAAAATAGGATATAATGAATTCCACATCTTTAAGTTGGGTTGCATATCTATGGGGGTGGGGGGATAGAAGGGGTGAAAGGTGGGGAGTGGGGGACCTTAACATAGAGTTGGAAATATGATATACAAAGCTTAATATCATTAATATGAGTATACTTATCTATAAGGGGCCTCTGATGGAGTTATCTCTGACCTTATACTATATCACTCACAGATATCCAAATTTGACATGGTCTTTAGAATACAACTCAATGTTATTAAGTTCACAAGTGCAATGGTGTCTTTAATGATGGTTGTCAATCTCCATACAGAGCAGATGAAAGCAAACTAGAAATGGGGCAAAAGGAAACCTCAAACTACATGGCAACAGACCATTAGTATATCTCGAAGTGTTTTTGAGAGCATCTTGAAAGTGGAAGTTGGGAAAATGGGATGAAGCCCATCATAAGGGATAGCAAACATTTCACTAAGATTGAATATGCTACATTATAAGGACACTCTCACATTCAAGGAATTTAGACAAAGGTCGTACATATTCCAAAGTTTTATCAGCCTCCAAAAGTGTGGCTAGATATTACATTCCAATATTTAAACATAGTAAAATGTGATTCATTCCAGCTTCATAGAGATTTGGTAGCTACAAACAACTAGTTACTTGTTGCTTAATTATACAAGAGAACAATTACAACTTCTTGGTTGAGCAAGGCCTTGGCAATTGATAATTAAATATAGTATGTTTTTTTCGTACTCTTCAATTATAGTAAATGTACTTATTGATGTGTCGGTTTGTTGTTGGTGCGTTGATTGTTGTTGTAGTGTCTCCATTAGCATGTTGCTTACGTGGAGTTTTGAACTAGCAATTTTTTCACTTTAATCATGAAGAATGAAGTTTGGGATTGCAAAGTTTGTAATATTTAGAATGCAGAGTTCCTAGAAGTGAAATCCCTCATCTTCTTTTCCTCTCAATATCTCATTTTTATAAAATTTCATCATTCCAAAAGTTAATTATGCTTCACGATGTTCGAAATCCTTCTTTCACTTAATTCATTCATTTGGAATAACTTGAATATTAGCGGTATCATGCGGGGACGCATCACACCCAAAACCAGCATGTTTGGGATGTCTTGGACATCGTGGGGATGGCGGAACAGGGGGGAACGTCCCCCACATGTTTCCAACAAAGGCAAAAACCTTGGGGACATCTAGGAACATTAGGGGTGTCTCCCTTGTTTTGGGGATGTTGGGGATGGTTGGATGTTAGGGACGATTGACGTCCCCCGGACATCCCGAGGACGTCTCGGTTTTTTTCTAATATTTAAAAATAATAATCTTTGTTTTCTCTTTAAAAACTAACTTTTTAAATTGTATTCTTGTAGTGTAAGATTGTTTTTGGAATCCACTCATCTCTATTAAAAAAAAAAAGTCTGTATGTATAAATCTAATTAAAATTCACTTTGGAAGCTCCAATCACTTAACAAACTTACAAAACCTATATGTATATTTCTATATGAAGAGAAAGGTTGTGTAGATGATAAAAGCAGTAAGACATAGATCAAAACGTTTACCGGTTAACCATAACTTGACTGTATTGTATTACAAAGACATAATAAGAATCAAGAGTGATATATGAATATAAAAATTTCAAGCACAAATGCACATGGTGGACTGTCACAGACTACTATTCATAAATTAAAAAAAAAAATGTTGATTTTTAATAATTTTATATATTATTTTAATAGCTGTCCCAAAATTTGGATTTTTTTCCGTCCCGGAGGTCTTAGGTAACAGAGTATTAGTCAGTTTCGAGTATTCCAAGATTTTGGATAGGATATCAAGGATTTTGAAGATTGACTCGTTAAGAGAATGGCCAGACTGTTTCTGCTCCTAACAACTTTTGTTGCAATTTTATATTGCCATAATGTTGTCAACTTAAACATTTTACGATTGCCAATAGTTATTTGTAGGTCAGGACTTACGTATTAAATGTCGAGCATAAGCTAGCTTAACTAGCTAATACTTGGCTAACCAAACCACATTTATAAACTCCATAGATTGCTCTTCCCGTTTGCATGTGGTAAATTTCATTTTCTTGTTCTTTTTCAATTGTGTGTGTGCGCATTTGTACAACACCAACTTAATCTAAATCTCAATTAAAATGTTTTTACCATATTCCAAATTGCTTTGGATTCCAGTGTCAAGCTATTGGCAATCTGCTCTCTCCACTCTTACAGTTGAATAAGTCCTCCACTACGATGCAAGTAGCCCCATTGATTGCTGCCACAAATGGAGAAACCATTTCAGCACTTCATTCAGAGTGAATCTTATTGCCTATGATGGAATTTGCACTGCCTTCAACACTCTGAACAATGAATTTCTCTACATCCTAATATTCTTAGCTTGAACATCAGCAATTACATCTCTTGTAGCAGACATTTGCAGGTTTGATTGGGTTTGCAGATTGTTTGATGGACCATTGCATTATTAAAAATGATATGAAAGTAATAATTGGTGCAGACCCAAGACTGTCGGAATGTTCCACATATGATTGGAATGGCGTGCTTTTGACTTGGCACTGGTTAGCTGTAACATTTTCCTTCTTTACTGCAATGCTTGAATTTTCTGGACTATCTGTTTTTTTTTTTTGACAATATCCTTTCAAACAAGTGCCAAAGTAACAGATATTGCAGGTTGATTCATAGGCCCTGCATTATGTCTAAAATGCAACTTCAATTTTTGAGCATGATAACCTTGTTTCTTGGTTGGTTTGGTTGAAACCACGGAAACTCAGAACTTAGGTAAGCATTCTAGAATGCAATATCAGGGGTCCTTCACTATAACTACTAGACTTGTGCCCTGGATTGATAATCGCCATAAGTATCTCACAATAACGTTTACCAAAATGCATTCTTGCAGCTTTTAGAGGGGGTATATCACATATCACCTCATCTTGATGGGACAAATCAGCTCACACTATCTTATGATTCTCAATTCTTGTCCCCTTTAATCTATCCTATGGTATCGGAATCAAGATGAGGAGACAATAATAGGTGCAGTCTTTTTAGTGGAGACAAATGAGTAGTAGAAAGAGAAAGTGAGATCGCAATATCACCAAGTTATAAATGCCACCAGGACGTAGATGAATGATACTTCAGTTCTTGAGTGGTATGAAGAAAAGACTTGGGGAAGAAAGAACTCAACCTCCTTCAACCTCCTCAGATTTTCTGGAAGATAGACACAAACCAGCTAGGAATAAAAACTAGAAGATGAATCTGAGGGTTTCAAATCCTATTCACAATTTTCAAGGAAGAACCATCTGACTGCAAAGAGCTTGAATTAAAATTGCACATTGAGTGATTTGAGTACCAGAAACCATACTTGGAGAAAAGGTTGTGGTAAAAACAAGGTATATGAGGTCGAAACTTAGAGCCATAGACTTCAAGAATCGAGAAAAAGAAGAAACATGAAATTTCCACCCAACAAAAACGAAAATCTGGAAAGAACTGGGGGTGGTCACAAAGGTCAGGATAGCCGTAAAATCCAGTCTGTTAGGCAAGTTTTAACTACAAAAATTGTTCCACACAAGTGAGCAATTTAAAAAAATTGCCACGTCCCCATAATTCTAGAAATCCTAGTAGCAGTAATGGCACAAGAAACCCAAGGCTAAGAACATAAGTGATGTCATTTAAGGGCATAAATTTTCAGAAAGTGACATCGAAGACTAACATCAAGTGCAAATTTTTTGAGGTTGACATCGAAGGCACAAGTCCAAAGGAATCGACATCAAATTAGAGCCATATACTTGAAGAATCAAGAAAAAGAAGATAAAAACAAGTTGAAATTTCAACCCAACTAAAACGGAGAGCTGGAAAGAATTGGGGATGGCTGTAGAGATTAGGATAGCCATAGATTCCATTCTATCAGCCAAGTCAGCTACAAATTTTGTTCCACCTTGTTGAACAATTTCAAAAATTCTCCAAGTCCCATTTTTTCTTGAAATCCTTGGAGCAATAGTGGCACATAAAACCCAATGCTAAAAACCAAAGTGATGTGATTTAAGAACTTAAATGTTGGGAAAGTAACATCAAAGGCTAACATAAAGTGCAAAAATTCTACATCAAAGAAGTCCCACAGAATTGACATCTAGGGATGATGCCATCAGATAGTACAATTCACAACATTCATTTCATGTGACATCAGCAAGGAAAAGTGACATTGAAAGAGAGCAGAGTGATGTCAACATTGGGCCTATCGGCATTAGACATAATATTTATGCCATTTTCAAGATTGCTGACATCAAGTTAAAAGGGTATGACATCCTCAGGGTTAGTGAAAGAGGTAGTGTTGGTGGTGACACCAATTGTTCATTTCAGTGTGATATTAGCAATTTTGGTGTAACAACAACATTGGCATTGTCCTCGAGTATGCATGGGAAGCATTCTCAAAGGTATGTAGCAAAAGAGGTGGCATCGTTGGTGATGCCAACTGTTCATCTCAGTGTGACATTAGTGATTTTGTTGTGCAACAATAGTAGTGTCATCCTCAAGTGAAGAAGTGACATCAACCAAGAAGGTGACGTTAATTTCAACAAAGTGTGACGTCAACTTCAACCAAATGTTTCATGGCAAAATATCTTCAAGAAGTAGCATTTGTGGCAGAGTGATAGCACCTAGTAGTGGGAAGCCATCACATTTACTTTTGACTACTCTTACAATCACTAAAGTTGCTTAATGCTGTTTTTGAGCCCACAGCCACTTTGCAATCTCTAGAAAATTCATGAGCATGGAAACACTAAAAACGAATTTTAGTAGATGAAGCATAGGAAATAGAATAGTAATAAGTCATGTTATAATTGGGGCATTTAAGAATGCTTGTGTTTAGATAGAAATAAGTATTATGTAATGTGCGATTTACTATTTTTAATTTTGGGGGTTAGAATTGGGTGGTTGCATTTAGGAGTAGGTTGTCTAGCTAATATTCTTGGCATACCTTACCTAAACCCCATGCAATTCACAAATCAAATGACATATCTCACTTGTTGAGGATTTCATTCCACTATAGCTTTTAATTGTGTGTTGGGTGTTTCTATTAATAATCCCACATGTATAAGGATTGTGAGAAAGAAGTGGTTTACAAGGTATTATCGGTACCAAAACCCATAGTTACCAAATACGGCCGTTTTTTATAAATTTGCCGTATTTTTGCGTTTTCCCCAGCTCACCGTATGGAACTCCGAAAATTTCGAATTTGATTGTTAAAAATTTAGAAAAAGCTCAGGAAAAATGCAGCTGTAAATAATTACAAATTTAACAAATCTGTTCACCAAAAAGCAAAAGCCAAAAATCGTGGAACTATCTAGAATCCAGCCAATCTGATTGGAAGTTGTTATTTTTGTAATAGCCCACACCATATTAATTAAAAGCAGTTACAGACATAAAATATGTTATTTCCATCATTTTAGTTAATGCATATATGTTTTAAGTTTAAGCCAGAAATCTTTGCAACTTCAATAATTTTTAATTTGTTGTATAGTTGTGTGTTTCATTATTAAAATTATCATATTTTTTATATATACAAATTACCGTATTTTTTCCGTATTTATCGTATTTTTCTATGGACCGTTTTTTTCCATATTTTGTGTCCACCGTTTAATACTCTCCGTACGAAAGTTGCTACTATGCCAAAACCTTTGCCAATGGAGAAAGAAGCTAAAGGGTGAAAGCCCACAGTAATGGATTATAAACACCATTCCCCCAAACTAACATTGTTAGTAGTTTCGCGGTCATGCCTTTTGGACCTTTTCTAGTTTCTAGTTGTTTTCATGTGATGCACTACAAGTGTCTAATTAAAAGCAATTTATAAACCAATTGGCATATTCCAGTAGCTGAGGATTTCATTCCACTATAGTTCTAACTTCATGTTTCAGATATCATGGAGGTATATTTGAGATCTCTTGTACTCTCCGAGTCATTTTGTTGTTCGTATATCTAGACTATTGCACAATACATTCTGATGATACTGAGAATAATGCAATGATTCCATCTATGTCATGTTTCTATCCTCATTCAAGAGATAGATACTGTCCTAGTTTCTATGACTCTTTCTACTACGGTTTCTATCATGCATATTGAGTTTGTTCTAGTGTAGAAGTTCGGGTCACATTTCATATACTGCATATTCCTCTGACTGCCATTGTTGATGACCAGGTTCACAAGATTTCCACTTACCTGCATTTAAGTGTGGAATATTTTCTCCCTTCATTCAACTCTTCAGTAGTCTTGATTGTGGCCGTCAAAGTTGTGACCTCTTACCTCGATCTCTATGTTACCGGAAACGTGGCTGGGGGCCTTGGGAGCGGGAGCGGAGCGACAGGGAGCGGCAGCAGGGAGCGGGAGCAGCAGGGAGCGGGAGCGGCAGTGGGCAGGTTGCGGGCAGGGGCTGCGGAAATGCCCGGGCACTTCAAACGACTTTATTGCCCTTCAGATGACTGTATTGCTTGTGTTTTTCAGAGAAGATCACCTTTAGGGAGTTTTATTTGCTGCTAATCAATCTGCTTATGCATCATGCCCTTGATCTGGTTCGTGACAGATTTCTATGCTCTTCAAAAAAGCCTTCAAACTTGTTCTCGAAATCCCATTTGGCAATCGAAATCTCTGCCCTTCAAAATGAAGGCAAACCTTTTCTATCTTCTCCCGCAGTTTGTAATATATTATAAAGTAGATTGCAATATAGATTTGGCATAGAAAAGATTACTATAATAGATTATTGAGAATTATAAGCCCATTTATACACATCTTATAATATAATAGATTACTTTATATTTATAATAAATATAATAAGGCAAACAATGTAGATTGCTTTATAAATATGAGTATAATATATTTTATATATATATTTATATTTTCTATAATATATTGTATGGGTGTTTCCGTGCTGTTTAGAACCCAAGGCAAACAATGTAGATTGCTTTATAAATATGAGTATAATATATTTTATATATATATTTATATTTTCTATAAATTATTTAGCTTATAATTTATAAGTTATCTACTTATCTTGTCTTTTATCTTGTCTTTCATATGCATAATATGTGGTTAATAATTAAATTCCTATTTAGAAGGTTGAAATTTATATATTTTTTAATTTTTATATAGTTTTTGTACTGTCGTATCCTACGCCGTATCCGGGGTCAAAAAAAATTTGCCGTTTCCACGTATTGGATACCCCGCTCTCGCTCCCGTATCCAAAACGTTTCGGTAACTTAGCTCGATCTTGATCTTGATAGGTTGATGTTTTTAACTATTCTATTGAGTAGGCGATTGGGATATACATGACTTTCTAGCTTGGAATTCGTGCATCAAGCCATATGTAATGAAAATCACACCATTTCCTTGTGTTATGATTTTCTATGGATATCTCGATACTGATGTTACCCCTTCTAGAGATTTGCTTGGAAGTTGGAACCATCTTCTTGTTTTAATAGACTTTTTCGTATCATCCTTATTACTTCCAATGGAGTTGTTTTCTTGATGAACTAAAAGAAAAAGAGTTAGAAGTCTTACTTGACTCAAAAAAATCTCTAGCCCAAGAGCATGGTGATAAACCTTACCAAACGTCTTGAAGGTGTAAAACTCCATATCTTGTTGGATGCAAGGAGCTAACCCACCTAGATATTTCAGTACTTTGAGCTTCTCCTCTTCTTTGACCACTAATTTGGCTATTGATATATGGAACTCGTCTGTAACTCTCAATAGATTGCTCCTTCCTCTATCTGAAAAACTACCATGCCTTGTACATCTCGTAATTTTTGGGAGGATAAGAAAATGTTGATGGCATCAACAAACCATACCCATGTATCAATGGTATGACCCTCTCCATCTCTGTCTTGAGTAATATTCCCACCAACAATGGACAGGTCAAGAAAATGTTGAGGATGGCTATAGTGATCTTCTCATACTTCTTTAGATTCACTCTAAAATATGACTTCAAATTGCTATAGCCACTTGTCTACATCTTTTGCATCTAGTTTTCCTTCTCAATTAGGAAAGTCTAGATTCATCTGAAACTTCAATGAAACAAGGCTCTCAAAAGTTCTACATAAGCTAGAATGAGGAGGAATCTTCTACAGATGAAGTAACCTTCTAGTGAATTGTTTCGCCAATATTTCTACCTGCTGCTCTAGTTGCTCTAGAATTATTTCATTTACTTCCACAAAACTTGTTCAACTATGTGTTGTACTTCAGGTTGTAGTATCTCTTTCTTCTCTTCTACCATTTTGATTATTTTTCTCTCTGTCCATTTTCTTCTCTCTGGGATTTTTATTTGGCAGGTATTCCAAAACTGAAGCTGGTTTATATTTAAAGCATTCACTCTTTATTTGAGTTTGGACTATCATACGCTGTTGCAGCCAGTTGCATATAAATACATTGAATGGCTCTCTTTCAGCTGAGGTACTATGATGTCCCTAATGGAAGATTTTTTAACCCAAAGGGAACACCTGAGAATTCTGATTTATTGCAGCACGCTGGAAATAGAGATATTAGGACAGCAATGTATTTTTTTCACAAAAATAGAAATCTGAAACAAACCCTAGGTATGGTGAGCTGTTATGGAGACAAAAGAGCCACAAAGTACCTTGAATATGATCTCAAATTACCCAAATCTTATGCCAAAATATTTATAATAAATTATGAATGCAAGAACACCAAAATACTGAATTTTTGGGACCCAAAACAAGAGCTGGAATTTTATTTTTGGACTGCAGAAATACAACTTACAGAAATAGCTGGAAAGAAGTGATCCCAAGCCCAAATCCTTTGAAACAAAGTTGAATATGGCCTCCAAAATTATGGCAAAGCAAT
The DNA here is from genome assembly GCA_018340775.1 of Taxus wallichiana var. yunnanensis. Taxonomy (NCBI): domain Eukaryota; kingdom Viridiplantae; phylum Streptophyta; class Pinopsida; order Cupressales; family Taxaceae; genus Taxus; species Taxus wallichiana. Next base: position 656,289,886 of record CM031238.1, on the reverse strand, counting down.
TGGTGATGAGATCTGGAACAATCGTGCCCTAGAATGCATCAAATTCCACCCACAAGGGTGTAGATAGCCCTAGATATGGCTGTCAATCATGCCCTAGCTGTCCCTACTTGAAGTCTTGGCAGATGTCTCTCCACTGGCTGAATTTCTTCACTTGAAATGCAGATCTGAAGCGGAAATGTAGAAAACGTGCTCGAAAAGTGTGCCCTAGCTCTGAAAATCTGATATTTTCCTCTGAGAATCTGATATAAGCTCAAGTGTGATCTCCGTATGAGACCACCAAGGAGAAATTGAGGGTTTTCATCCCCAAAATCTGAATGCTAATGAGGGTTTTCATCCTCAACAACTAGCCAATGAGGGTTTTCGTCCCCAATAGCTGAAAGTAGGAGCAACAAGCCCAAACTCTCCAAAATGAAATGTAGAAATGCCAAAAAGTGTGTCAAATGAAACCCCAACCCCTCCTTTTATAATTTTCCATTTCCTTTTCCCAAGTTGGGTGCTCCATGTGGGATTACTAAAGTGACTTTCCATCTTCTAATTTATTGTTGGCTTTTACTTTATTTGGAAAGTCACCTTTATTTTTATTTTAATAATAAAGTTATATTAAGTTGTCACCTTTTTAATAAAAAGTGAGTGACTTGACAACTTAAAAACATTAACTTTATTATTTTTCTTTATTTGAAAAAGGGGACATGACAGTCCACCCTTCCCAAAATTGCTTGTCCTCAAGCAATTGTCAGCTCAATTGTTCCGACTCTTCCCAACTGGCCATTGTTGTAATCCCAGATCCCAAATCAATTTTTTTTTCCTTCCATTCCTCCTTGTTTGATATAATGAGTTGGGCCCCGTTCGCTGCTTCTTCAATCTCATATAATGAGGAACTTGAGGCCCTAGAGTTTTTGAAAACCAAGTAATGCTTCTCTAACAGTCTCATTGAGTGAATCTATGATCGTTGAATCACGAGTTAGTTGGGATCTAGAAAGTTTTTGAAAACCATCCCCATCTTCAACTAGGAAATCAGTTCCTTGACTAGACCACTCTTCATGTTGTCCTAATACTATGCAATTGTCCCCTTGCATCTTTAGCCAACAATGCAAAATAACATGGGTAAGTTCAACTAGAGCAATTCGATGTAATGAAAAATCTGAAATATCATAACCTTGAGTCCCCATGGATCCTTCCTGATTTGGCAAGCTGTCCCTCTCAATAAATGATGCAAATCAGACTGAGGATAGGCTGGAAACAAGTTACAACAGCCATAAATCACTTGGAATTTTATCCAAATCAGGGCTATCGGATCTGATTTGTTTGTCTTCTTCTGCGGTAACCTTTTGTCCACATCATCCAATGATGGAATCCTTTTTAAATGTGCAAGCTCACCTTGACTGCAGTCCCAAGCCTGAGTTTTTCAAACTCAGCCATATGACAATGGTATAACAGCTACCAAACTGAAATCTTATTGAGAAAAACAAAATCATGAGCAGTGTAGAAACTGAAAATCGCCTTACAAGAACTGAAAAATTTGAGAAAAGCAGATCTACAATTGAAAACAGTAGACATATTGGCCCTTAGTTCGAAACTCTTGCAGTCCATACTTATCCCAACTTTGTGTAGAAGATGGCTTTCAACGGAAAGCTCCATTTTGCACATAATTCTTCAAGTGTCCACCATGGGGAGCATTGTAAAATTATATCTCTTTCCTTAGTGAGCCATGTTGGGACCTCCACTGAAATATCCAGGCATTCTACAATTGCCACAATGGAGTATCTCAGTGCATTGAGTGCTTTGAAAATATATATTCCTCTTCTTTCGGTCTCTCGGCCTATGTGCTTCCTTCTCTTATTCTTTTTCTCTCTTTGTATATCGGACGCCATGGGTCCTTGGGGTTTGTTTGCTTTGTACTTTATCCATTATACCTTGAAATATTGCTTTCTTTTCTACATCTTTGAATTCCATTCTATCAAACAATCTCAACCAATGTATGCCAATACTTATGCTCACCTCTTTTTGATTGTTGTTACCTTGCTTATTTTGGTTCCAAATGTTGCCTCCATGCTGCCCCACTGAATTTTCTTCAAAAATTGGCTCGGATCAGACCCTATGAGTGTTGGTGGATGAGTGTAACAGTCATATATAGCTCTGGAATTCTTCAAATCAGTCAACTTGCGGCTGTATGTGATTGTTAGCAGCAATCTCAACTCAAAATCCTTGGATATCAGTAACATAAGAAAGGTGCAACAACTGCAATACTAGAAATCCTTCGCACCAATTAGTAATGACAGTAGTATAGGGACTGAAACAACCCAGCTATGACTGAAAACACTTTACGGGCAGCAGCATCATTCAATCTTATGACTAAACACATTTGTATGGCTGTCAATGAGGCGGGGTAGCTGCTGGAATTGGTGATGACATCAGCCTTCAAGTTGGAAGTTCGAACATGCTGTCCCCATTATGTTCCTCCTTTCCTTGGGTGGTAGGAGATCATCAACCCTCGCTCTTAATTCCTTCCCAAACAACTGGAAGGGTGTTGGAATTTTTGCACTTAATGATCCCCTCAAGTGATCCCTTTCACACATCATGTTAGACCAAAAGAACTTCATCATATTTGTCAACCTACAGCTGTCCAAGGAGAGTACTATCCTTCCAAAACATGAATTTAGAAAGAACATCATACCATGGCTTGTAGCATTGTATTTTCTCATTCAACCTTGGGTTTGTGGTGGCTGGAAACCATCTTGTACCGGCAACAAAAGTCTCTTCAATGTCCGTGGACGGAGTATGCATCTTACTGGTGACAAAACCTTCTTCTATCGCTGCAAAAGGTATAGGGGCAAAGCTGGAAATGTGGAAGACAACAGTCCAAAAGTTTGTGACAGCACTCTTCAAGAACCATGGGTTATGTTTCTTGTTACCCATAACTATACCAACTATGTTAAGTTGATAACATATGACCAAAAGATCCCATTTTACCCATGTCTCACCCTTCTTGAACTCTCCTAAGCAACTTGTTGTCCCCGCAACAGTGATTGTCTTCTTAACCAAGTCTTCAAGCTTAGAATTTTGCTCCAAGGAGTGACTTATGAATTGGTCCTTCACCCCTTTGTTAGGATTCACAACATATCTTGTATGATTCTTCATGAGTTTTCTTTCTTCCTTTGCCAAAATAGGAATTGTTGAGATACCCTCGACACTTCCATCCTTGTGACCCACAATTTTCTCCTCAAATGCATGCTTACCAGCTGAGTCAAAACAATATGAAAGGAGAATGTTGTTGCCCTATCTAGCATGCCTTGGACCTTGTCTAGAAGGCAACCATTTATCCATTTATCTCCACTTCTCATAACATATGTATTGGCCCATGCAATCCCATTTTGAATATCAAATCTGAAGCTAGCAAAGATTGTATGAGTTGGTTTACCTGATTTTTGAATTGTTCCATTGTTGCTTGCTTTGATTCGTTGGACAACCCATAGTGGCTTCTTAGGACAATTTAGAACCCAAGGTTCTACCTTCATCCTTTTTCCATTTTCTGAGTGATGGCAAGGCTGGAATAGTTCTTTGATGTCCTCACCATAACTCGAACTGAAATTATAAGGGTGCTTACCCTCTTGACAACAATCTGAAATTGCCGTAGTATGGAGGACTGAATATGGGACATGACCATCATTCCTTGGGCTGTCATTAGAATGCTTATCTCCCTTGACTAAATTAGAAGCTTTTGTTAGATTTTCCTTATCACAACCATTCTTTTCAAGTGCCCTTCCATAGCTATCTTGAAAATCCATCTCATATGGCCATAGCTCAATCTTTGGAATGCTCGGAAGATGGATAGAGGCTTCTTGGAAAAGATCCTCTTTCCATTTGGTACCTTTCATCTTATCCTCATTGTTAGAATAATTCTCATGATGATCAAAACATTGTAAGGACATAGTATGAGGGTGATACAATAAATCCTTGCTATGGAGATAATCAAATTGCTTACCATTAGTTGCTGCTATGAAAATTCCAGCAAGTTGAACATCAACCATTCTTTTTAATGCCCTTGTATAGCTATCTTGAAAATCCATCTCATATGGCCATAGCTCAATCTTTGGAATGCTCGGAAGATGGATAGAAGCTTCTTGAAAAGATCCTTTTCCATTTGATACATTTCATCTTATCCTTTGTTAGAATAATTCTCATTAATCAAAACATGTTTAATTCATAGTATAGGGTGATACGATAAATCCTTTATGGAGATATTTTGTCCCCAATGGACATTATTTTACCCCTAAACGGATTTTAGGCAATCCCAACTTTAAATATGCAAAATAAAGACAAATTTGCAGCCAAACAGAAATCTGATTTTCTTAGAAAATTAAATCTAGGGCAGCTTAATTTAAAATAATGGATAGCTCCAAAATACTTGCTCAAATCTCTTGAAATTTTAAATGGAGTCTTTGTGACATTTCACAACATTCTTGCTAATACAATAACTTCCTTTGCCATATTATAGAACTGTTCTTTGGAATTTTCTCCTAACAGAATGCATGCCAGAAATTTACAGCGTGCCCTAAACAATGAAAACTTCGAAAATGTATCTTTTGCTAGAGAAGTCCAAATGAGCTGAAACTTTGGATCTTGGGCCACAAAATATGAAGAATAATATTCCAAAAATAGTTTCTCCACAAAGAAACACGAAACCCTAATTTTGCCCTAAAAGTAGGTCGCCCAACACATTTAGGGCATCAATTCAAGCTCCAAACTTGACAAGCTAGGTAGATCTCTCACTTGTTCGAAGAATGCCCTACTAGCTTCGGGATGGATCTCTCACCACCGAAACTAGGGTTCCCGTGGGATCTTACTCCACAAGCCGGATATTTGCAAACAACAGTTGCACATGAAAGAATATGCATAAGCTACAAGCTTAAGACACAAATTAGAAAATATCAAATGGTATGGAATATCTTTCCCTTCAAGTCAACTTCTCCTTATAAAGGAAGAAGAGACCCAAAACAACCTCTACAATATCCAATTAGTTCCCAAGGATTTTCCTATGCAAGCATTTAATATTTTCCCATATTAAATGTTTTTAGAATGCAACATTTTCCCTCCTAATGCAGAAGCATTTTTCTAGGGGAAATACATAGTAAAATGGGCATTTATCCTTTCTATGTTTTCCATTCCCCTTCCAAGGCAAGTCGCCTTTTCACCTTGGATAAATCCATTTATATTTGGCCTTTTCCATCCTTAATTTAATAATTATCAAGATATAAATTATTAAAGATTCTATATATATTTTTTTCTTTTATTAATGGCACTTTATAATAATTAAATATAACTTCTCACCCTTATATTTTTGTTTGGACATAGTATCATGGTGATAAAATAGGCCAAAGGTCTTCGAATGGAAGATGCTATTACATAATCAAATTGCTTACCATTAGTTGTTGCTATGAAAATTCCAGCAAGTTGAACATCAACCTTATCATCCGAAAATTTGGCTTTAACCACCAAATTCTCTCCACAACCTTGCAGATCGGATTTTTCTTCTTTCTTATGCTCCACCATCAAAATTTCTTCCTTAGCAACTTCTTGAGGCTTTGGCTCCGGCTGCTCTTCCTTCTTCTCCAACCTTCTCCCACCAACCTCTTCATAAAAATCTTCAAAAGTAAAATCAGACTTTTTATCATATGTGGGAAGAGTAATCTTACCCAATCTATGTTGGATATCTCTTCTTGGCTCTTGATGACTCACCTTATTTTTCTTTGGTCCTTCACTTCTCCTTAGTTGGCAATAATCTCTGAAAGAAAGCAAATCTCTTGTGTTGTTGCTCAAGGATGCATATTCGTCCCCATAAAGATCCCATTCATCAACAACTCCAACTGCTTGTGGTTGTTCTAACTCCACTTGTGGCTCTTCTCTTTGTAGGAATTTGACACGGAAGAATTGAGAGGGGGTCTTGCTTGACCCTTTCTCCATGATTGGTAAGAGCTTCCTTCACCATGATTACCTTGATTTCCTTGAAAATTCGGTATGGTAGTGCTTAGCCCTTGTATAGATCTATTCAAATCAATAATAGCTCCTACAAAGGAGTCTCTTAGATCCCTCTGGGCATCCAACTCCTAACGGGTTATCGTTTTTGTTGCCTCTAGTGAACACTTCATTCAAATAGCTCATCTCATATGTTGGTGGAGGCCTTTCTCTATCACCCATACCTTCCTTTCCTGGAGTTCTTCTTGAGTAGTGATATCTAAAACCCTTTAAAATGCGCCCATGCAAAACTGACTTCTTCTTCACAGTGGGAGAATCGCATCTTTGATATCACTATAATGTCCCCAATGGAAGATTTTCTAACCCAAAGGGAACACCTGAAAATTTTGATTTATTGCAGCACGTTGGAAATAGAGATATTAGCACAACAATGTATTTTTTTCACAAAAATAGAAATCTAAAACAAACCCTAGGTATGGTGAGTTGTTATGGAGACAAAAGAGCCACAAAGTACCTTGAATATGATCTCAAATTACCCAAATCTTATGCCAAAATATTTATAATAAATTATGAATGCAAGAACACCAAAATACTAAATTTTTGGGACCCAAAACAAGAGCTGGAATTTTATTTTTGGACTGCAGAAATAGTTGGAAAGAAGTGATCCCAAGCCCAAATCCTCTGAAACAAAGCTGAATATGGCCTCCAAAATTATGGCAAAGCAATTGGTGATCAAATCCGAAAAGTCATGCCCTAGAATGCAGCAAACTCCACCTGAAGGGTGTAGATATTGTTGCAACATGTTGGAAATATAGACATTATGACAACAACGTATTTTTTTCACAAAAATAGAAATCTGAAACAAACCTTAGGTATGGTGACTTGTTATGGAGACAAAAGAGCCACAAAGAACCTTGAATATGATCTCAAATTACCCAAATCTTATGCCAAAATATTTATAATAAATTATGAATGCAAGAACACCAAAATACTAAATTTTTGGACCCAAAACAAGAGCTGGAATTTTATTTTTGAACTGCAAAAATACAACTTACAGAAATAGCTGGAAAGAAGTGATCCCAAGCCCAAATCCTTTGAAACAAAGTTGAATATGGCCTCCAAAATTATGGCAAAGAAATTGGTGATGAGATCCGAAGTAGCCGTGCCCTAGAATGCATCAAACTCCACCCACAGGGGTGTAGATAGCCCTAGATATGGCTGCTAATCATGCCCTAGTTGTCCCTACTTGAAGTCTTGGCAGATGTCTCTCCGGGCGGAATTTCTTTTTTGAAATGCAGATTTGAGGCGGGAAATGTAAAAACATGTCCGGAAAGTGTGCCCTAGCTCTGAAAATCTGATATTTTCCTCTAAGAATCTGATATAAGCTCAAGTGTGATCTCCGTATGAGACCACCAAGGAGAAATTGAGGGTTTTCATCCCCAAAATTTGAATGCTAATGAGGGTTTTCATCCTCAACAACTAGCCAATGAGGGTTTTTGTCCCCAATAGCTGAAAGTAGGAGCAACAAGCCCAAACTCTCCAAAATGAAATGTAGAAATGCCAAAAAGTATGTCAAATGAAACCCCAACCCCTCCTTTTATAATTTTCCATTGCCTTTTCCCAAGTTGGGCGCTCCATGTGGGATTACTAAAGTGACTTTCCATCTTCTAATTTATTGTTGGCTTTTACTTTATTTGGAAAGTCACCTTTATTTTTATTTTAATAATAAAGTTATATTAAGTTGTCACCTTTTTAATAAAAAGTGAGTGACTTGACAACTTAAAAACATTAACTTTATTATTTTTCTTTATTTGAAAAAGGGGACATGACAGGTACAAAATATTGGTCATATACCATTGATCTGTCATCCAAAAGGCACTATGGACAACAATCGAATTTTCTGGAGAATCAGTTTTTATAAAAAGTATTAAATGCAAATCTACAGGGAGTCATGAGTACATCTGCAGAGATCAACAATATGCAAACAACCAAAAAGCAAAGCTTTCCTGTCTGCAAAAGTCTATAACTACATATTTCATGCCTGTATTTATACATATTGTAAAATGTGATTCGCTTCAATTTCCACTTGAGCAGTAACAGTCAAAACATTACTCGTCGATCGGTTACAAAAGATGAGAGTTTCTTGGCCACATAATCCTAGATAAGCTAACAATATTTAATAATCAAGTTTCTTTGTTCATATCCTTCCACTCTGTTGATGTCTTCATTGACATGTCCACTAGTAAGGTGTTGATTGTTTCTGGAAAATCTCCACTTCTGCGCTGCCTACAAACACGAATTTTTCACTTCGAACATGAAGTATGGAGCCTATAATTCTAGAGTTCTGGAGCTTCTAATATTAGAACATGTAGCCTCCAAGTAACTTACCTTACTTTCTCTCTATCCCCATTTTTGGAAAGGACAGGAATTCCTTACCATTTTTGGTATTTTGGCATTCTAGAAATTTGATATGCTTCATGACTTTTCCTGAGCCCCTCTAGCTCTTGATTTCTCCAGGCTCATTCCTCCAAACTCATTTCTTTTAGATTTTGGACTTTGTCAGTTTTGGGTATCTCAGGATTTCTTAGATTGGCTCCCAATGAGCATTTCATCCTTTAATTGCTACTGATAATTTCTTTAAATTTTCTGTATTAGGGATAATGTTGTTGATTTGGACATTTTTCTAGTGCAAAAACTTATTTACTTGGTCTTTCCTTGCATACTTAACACCGAACACAAGCTAACTTAGCTAGCTAAGACTTGGTCAGTCACCACGTCCATAAACTTAAAAATTGCTCCCTTGATTGCGTATGCGGAAACTTTTCTATTATTGTTTTTCATTTAATATGTGCAGGTGCACCTGTACAACACAGAATTAATCTTAATTGTGCTTGAAAAGATGTTAACTGTATTCTCGATTGCCTGAGAATACGTTCTGAACATGGATGTGTGTAATTTTGCAACATCAAGCTATCGTGCTCCTCTGTCAGCTCTCTTGGATCCAGATCACGAACCCCAACCAATAAGAAACTAAAATAGGTCTTAAAACAAATCTAGATGTTATCTTATTACCGAACTGCAGAAAGGGAATGCGCGCATGGCCAAACAAAAGGTCCAAATAGAAATATGTTAGACTAAATCAGAAACAGGTACAAGGCCATGTTTACTACATTGCAGAAGAAGACACAATAGATATAGCTTTCAATTTTATTATGTCCTCCTAAATTTGTATTTTGCATATGAATCTTTCTGTAGTAAAAGGCAGCAATGGAGCATCAGTGATTGTATCCTTCCGTGCTGACCTTATGCAGATATATCCTGCCTCTTTCTTTTATGTCTTTAGAAACCTGTGTTCTTTTGTTTAAAAACTGATCCGTGTTACTCAAGCACGCTTTCTATGCTGGTAGGACTGAAAAAGCATCAAACTCTGCAGTCACAGCTCTTATCCTCTTATAATCAGTAAAAAAATGATGTTTGTAATCACTTCTTTACTATTATAAATATTTAACATTTTCAAAAGACAGATATTGTAGAAGGAAAAGAAACAGAAATAGCTGTATAAACTGAATTAACAGTACATTACAAGAGCAAACCAAATTGTGAATAATAAACATAATACGAGAACAGCAACAACTCAATACACACAAATACAAGTCCAATCAAATACACACACACTTGTGACCTGAATGGTTGCTAAAGTGAAGTTTTATCTTATCAGGCCAAAAAAGGCTGCAATTTAACACATTGATTCATGGAAGGCATTCAACATAACTTAACACAGTATATTTTTGTAAATAATTTCAAAATCACAAGAAGGATAATTTCCTACTACTTTCATAAATGTGTATCTTTGGTTCCATAGAACCTAAAAGGCAACAATAATGTCAACAAATGAGAAATTAATTAGCCAATTTGCTTAGGCGCAGAGATAAAATTAATTCACTAAGACAGATTAGAATCGCAAATACAGAAGAAATAACAGAGTTGAATTTAAACGCACCCCGTAGTCGGTATGCAACACTGAGGTTTTGCATATAGGGATAGACAAGAAGCCTTTCGGATGAAGCAATACAAAATCCTATCAATCTTAGAAGGTTGCGGTGAACTGCCACGCTAATCATCTCAACTTCCCGCAAAAATGCTGCCTCTCCACCAGGGCTGTGATAGTCAGTCAATCGTTTGATTGCAACCTTTGTCTTATCTCCAAGTACTCCTTTATACACCTTACCAAAACCTCCCTGCCCAAGCACATTCTTCTCACTAAAATCATCTGTTGCTAGCTGCAATTCACGCCAGGAAAACCTCTTCAACTGCCCAAAAGAAATCTTTCTGTCATCCTCACCTGCATGCAGGCATATTTATATAAATGTAGGACACTTGGGAGTTGGAGGACGATAATACTATGCGATAGAAGGAGAAACATGCAAGAGATTAACTCATGCAATTGTTGTAATGTGGTATACATATACATACATGTGTGTGTATTGATACACGCATATACAAATGTGTGTGCATGTGCGTGTGTGTGTGCATGTGGGTGTGGCTGTGGGTGTGCATGTGCATGTGCGCGTGTGCGTGTGTGTGTGTGTGCGTGCGTGTGTGTGGAGAGAGGCACACATACATACGTACATGTGTGTGCATACATGTGTAGGTAGGTACACAGGTATGTACCTGTGTACATCGGTGGGTAGGTATGTATGTATGTATGTATGTATGTATGCATGTGTGCGTACGTGCGTGCATGCATGTATGTATGTATGTATGTATGTATGTATGTATGCATAATCTGGTAATTTGGATGGTGTCTTAAGAATGTTGATTCATTAATTGTGCAGAGATAGTATAAAGCAAATGCTAAATAATTGTTTTCACTGCTACTTAACTGAATGGCTTCAATTTATCTGGTAAGCTATTCATTGTCTGTCTTTGTGAACCTCATCTGTTCCAAGTGTAAACCTTTTTTTTTTTTTCTTTTTCACTGAATTCTTTTAATTGACTATCTTATCCATTGGATGCATAGAATCTCTGCTATTCCATTTTATGTGAATCACAAATTCACCCAATAAAATATAATATATGCATGTGCAAACAGAGCCAGAGAGATATAGTCAAAGAGAAGGGGAGGGAGAGAGAGACCAGAAACATCAACAAAAATATCTTTACTATATCGCAACCCCGGACCTTCCACAAAAGGAAGAGTAAGCATGCAACTAGAACCGTTCCTCCAATACTGCCAATTAGGACTCCAATTATTGATCTGGAGGCACCTGCCAATTAAAAGAGGATTATATTTGTACGCCCCAAAGTACTGAAGTTTCTGAAATGAAAGAAAAATACGTGCATGACAATCCATTATGGAAGATAGTAGAAACCTGAATTTGAATTGAGAGTAAAGGCACATGGACGCTGTAAATTTGAACCACAATCAAGTTTATTACCAGTGAAACTGCCAACAGGACAGTTCAAACAAGTTAACCGCTATACAATAAAAAATTTACTTACATTGGCTTTAGTCTAGGAAAGCCATGTTGCAAATTTAATCATACAGCTATATCCACCCATTCTTTACAGCAAAAACATTATACGCAATATTTAGAATATCTTACGAAAGCCACCCTACTCATGGCATGCACAGTATTTGAATTGCTAGTATGACAAAGACGGGAAAATTATAGTGTTAGAACAGTGAAATTGTAGATTTCCACTTGACTGACTCCAATCACGCAAAGTTTGATATCATAATCTGAAAAGCTCCAGTTAAAAAAATGATTACAGGAAGCAGTTTCTTTACTTGTATTCAGGTCGTTCAAATAGAGCTTCTGGGATTTTTCCAGTGAGATTATTAGAAGATACGTCCCTAAACACCAAAACAGGTCACGATGTCAATTGATAGGATATAATGGAGTCACAGACATCTATACTTCGAACTTCAAGTAAAATTTTAGTAAACACAACTTATTTCAAACAACCAATAAACACTTACACTTCTATTAAAGTTGAAATCCTTGCTATTGAAGGTGGTATCTCTCCACTGAGATTATTGTTTTTAAGCACTCTGACATTGAGCGAAATGACAGAAATGGGTAAACAAAAATGAGATAGCAAAATCTAAAAGTAAATCACAAGTAATGTGTGACACATACATAATAAGGCATATGAAATTCACTGCAATGTTTGAGGATTTCCATAATATTTCCAAAGTAACAGCTAAACTCAATGCTATAACATATTCAATTGGGTAGAGTGAAGATTCGTGGTTAATTTTGTAGAAATGCCAATAATCATTTCCTTACAAGTATTGAAGTGTAGGCAGCTGACCGAAAGAGCTAGGTATTTCTCCAGTGAAATCATTGTTTGACAGATTCAAGTTTTGTAGATTTGACATGTTACCAATTTCTCTTGGTAGCTGGCCAGATATGTGATTATCTTGTAGTCCTCTGCAAACATGTGAAATAAAATTAAGTTTGTATTTCAATGGTCCCTCTCTTTCCGTAAAGCCATTCCAGGACCTAAGTGTTATTTTATAACAGCAGTATTGATTGATATGTTATGAAGAATTGAACAGTCTAGTAATCATGTGCACATAAACATCAGAAATAACGCAAAAAGTATATGCTATTCTATTCCATGGAAATTGATGATTGAAACCGTACCAAAGTCTATATATAAATATGTCATCAAAAGTTACTGTACAGAATTTTCCCTACCTTCAAAATTAACCATATGATTTTCTCCATTCTTGATAAGCTTCTGTCTTCAGTTTTTCCCATATGGGAAAATATGATTTTCAATGTATAAGAGAAAAGTCAAACATGAAAAAATAAATGTCTTTGGTTTGAATTGTATATATCAAAAAGCTATATTACCTTCTCATGTTTTTTTCATGTGGTCCCACCCCTTACGTTTTGCAATGCCTTACTTCCGATATGAAAAGGAAAGAGAGGCAGTACATCGTAGGTTTGAAAGGGGGCAAAAAAGGTGAAGGGCTGAGTTTTAAATAAAACTTTATTATATAAAGTTCAAAAGAGGCGAGGACTCATTAAAATTGCTTGTGCGGGGATATTTTTAGGCAACAAAATTTAAAAAGGCATAAAGAGGTAGTATCTCGTTAAAAACAATGAAAAGAGAATATTCCTTATAGATAAAGATAAAAGACATGGCCTTCAATTGTAAAGTTCATTTTTAAGATTTTTACTTAATATCTTTTAGGACCCATATTTTGGACAGAATTTATTCTTGGAGGAGATTACCACTGAAGATCTTTTGTAGTTTATTTTGGAGATAAAGAAAAGGATGTTGATCATTGATCAAAGGAGGAGGACACCACTTAGGATGCCTTAGAGGATTAAATATTTGTTTAGTTAGGGTTTCTGATTTATTTTCAACAGCTAGGATTGTTGCATAGGGTATAGTCTTTTTCCACCGCCTTTGTTTTAAGTTAAATATTGTAAAGATCTCTTTGCGTTTGCTGAAAAATTAGGATTCACTACTAATAATGTCGCAGAATTGAAAGCAGTCTTTAGAGGAATGCAGGAAGCGCTGAAAAGTGGTTGGACAAAACTGTATATTGAATCGGATTCTAAAATAATAATGAAGATGCTAAGGGATCCTAATGCACGCCAGACTTTGAATTGGCAGATTGCAAGAGATATTAGAAGAATCAACAGGCTGCAAGAAAAGTTTCAAACAGTATTTTTGGTCACATCTTCAGACAAAACAATAAAGTTGCTGACGCCTTGGCGAATTGGGCCTTGGATAATCATGATATAGTTTGCTATGGTTCACCACCACTATGGTGGGCTGAAAAAGTACAGGAGGATATTAAAAATACTCTACATTTAGACTGTCCAATGAACAATTGTAATTCAGTTTGGGTGCATAATGCTTTGGCTTGGCCAAATAGCTTCCATGCCTGGCACTGCAGAATTTGTATACTTTAATTTTCTCTTACTGTGATACAAAATTGTTTTTTTCAAATATATATATATATATATATATATATATATATTGTAAAGATCTCTATTGAGAGTGCAAGGCCAAGAAATGGACTGTAAAAATGAAATGGAAATTGAAGTGTGAAACCCAATTCTAATTCACAAACAAATGTCATACAAAGTACATATTTATCAACATGAAATGATTGTTCGGTTCAGAGCCTCCACATCCTCTACACTTGAAATGACTAGTAGAATCACTTGTTTTCCCATGATGGTGGTACAAGCGTCATGGACTATGTTCTCACCAGCAGATCCCTCATCCCCCACATGTGGCTTCCTTATTTCTCCTCAACTCCCACTTGCTGACCATGTCATCTTGACATTCACCCTTCACATTGATTCTCCCACACTACCCCTCTCACCTCCCCACCCCGAGCATTAGACATACCACAATCCACTTTGATGATGACTACACCATTGACTATGTTGCCCGTCTCTCCCTTCTCATGTTTGGGTTCTACTCCCTCTCTCTTCCCACCATTGACTCCATGTATGAGTTCTTACGTCAAACCCTTTGGGACGCTGCCCTTGACTCTTGTCCCCACACCATACACTACTCCAAATCCCCTTCCCACCATGGGTCCTACCCCATGAACCGGTGGTATGATGATGAGTGTAAATCCCTTCATCGGAGACTTCGGTTTCTCTAGCCCATGAGCCTCCGTCCACACCTGCCCCTTGTAGGGAGTACCATTGTCTTCTCTAACATAAGAAACAAGAGTTTCTTGCATCTAGATGGCTTGCACTCCTTGTTGATCTCCACCACTCACCTAAGACCTTTTGGTGCACTCTTCTCCCGAGAAAAATACAGTTTCCAACATGACCTGGCTGCATGGGTCTCATATGTTAGTTCCCTCTATGACATTTACAGACACCCTACTATCACTTTCCCCACTCCTTCGCCATCCTCTTATGCCTTCTTCATTGTTTTCGTCAAGAGGGTATTTGGAAGTTGTGGACCAGCAAAGCAACAGATTGTGAAGGTTTCCAAGCTAGGATTCATCAAATATGATGTGGATTCGCTAGAAAATATTGTTGCCACATTCTTTAATGAGAAGGTGTGCTCAGGTTTTTGTTAGTCTTGGTCCCAACACATCATTCACCCTATTAATAAATCTGGGGATCATACATTTGCCAAATTTTATGCCGAGTATTGAATATGCAGGTGTTAAATACTTGAAAGGAATAATCTCAACATTAGGGGTTGGCTGGCTTCAAGAAGGACCATCAGACTATGTACCACATCTTTACACTCTAAGGTATTATTAAAGAAGCTCGTCATAGGTCTTCTAAATGAAGGGCCTCTATTATATATGTAATACAATTGTTATACCCCGAAGGGGCCCTAACAATCGAGACAACATTTAATTGTCGAGCTCGTCTCCCGCCTCTCCTCCCTCTATCCACTTCTCTCCACTCGTGCCCACTCCCCTATTGAGTTTGACCAGAACAACCTTTATTGATTGGCCAAAAGGGACAAGGCAAGGAGGGGAGAGGGCTTCCCCCTCGACTCCACCGCTGAAGACAACAAAGGTTCCTCCACTTCCCAACCCCCATGAAAGGGGGATGAAGAAGACACTTGTGGTTTGGGTTGGCATTGCCTAAATCATCTAGTTTCTATAAGGGTCCAGCCCACCTAGGTAGGGATAGTAGGAAATCTAGAAAGCGTAGGGGATAGTAAAATAGTTAGGCGGGTTTGTTGTTTTGTTGATTACATAAAGTCCTTTGACACGGTTATGAGACACCTACTTTTCAAGAAGTTGAGAGATATCGGCATCCCGCATTCTCTAACTACCACCGCTTGACGCTTTATGAGATAGTTATTAGATAGTTTTGTACTTCTCAAGGTTTTTCGACTTTGTGAAGAACACCATTAGGGTCAAGCAAGGGTGTACTGCCCGAACCCTATTCAACATTTGCATTGACAACTTAGAGGAGTTTCTTCACAAACATGCCTATTTAGATAACAAGTGTATTTTGCATGAGGTCATTATAGATATCCTTTTTACAAATGACGTTGTCCTCCTTTCACACTCTATCGAGGGCTTACAGTGACAACTTGATGCCCTTGCTCATTTTTGTGATCTTCAATAGCTTACAAATAACCTTAGTAAAACTAAGGTCATGATTTTCAATATTTCCAAGCACTCTCTCTCAAAATTTCAGTTTTCTACAAGAAGGGAACTTCTAGAGATCACATCAGCCTACACCTACTTAGGGGTCCAATTTTCTAGTCCATCCTTTAGCATGAAACTCACTTCTCACTCGTGCCTTTGCAAGGGTCGCCTTTCTTTCTATCCTTGAGAGCCAATGTTTTCAAATCCACTTCCAGGACATCCCTTCCAAGTTACACCTTTTGAAACAATCATCAAGCCTACAATTTTTATGGTTCAGAGGTTTGGGGACCTAGTTTGGAATCCGTTGACCGGGCCCGTGTTGATAGAGTCCGATCCTCATGCTACAACGCATGATCCATTGCAAGTGGGTAGTTCCTTTGTGCATCGTCCAAGCTGAATTTTTGCCCACCGCTACGCCTTGAGACCATCTTTCGGATTTCTACATCCACAAACTCAAATCCTTAGGGACCTCAACTTCGAGTCATGACAAATATTCATACTAAGCACTTTGTTCTTCAAAAAGGATTGCTTCACTAGTCCCCACCAGACTCCTACACTATTGGTACTTTGAGGCTCAGTTACTCCTTTCTATTGGCATCTCCATTTATAGGGTACCCCCTTGATGCCCCTCGGTCTCCTTCCCAAAAAAAAAAGTCATTACCAAAGCTGCCAAAAAAAATAACTACAAACAATATATCCAAGCCACCTGAATCTTCCCACTTGAGCCGCTAAACCCCAAGTTTGTTTTTTATGAGTCCAGATCCTCATGCTACAACGCATGATCCATTGCAAGTGGGCGCTTCCTTAGTGCATCGTCGAAGCTGAATTTTCTGCCCAACCGCTACGCCTTGAGACTATCTTTAGGATTTCTACATCCACAAACTCAAATCCTTAGGGACCTCAACTTCGAGTCATGAGAGATATCCATACTTAGCACTTTGCTCTTCAAAGAGAATTGCTTCACTAGTCCCCACCGCTCCTACACTATTGGTACTTTGAGGCTCGGTTGCTCCTTTCTATTGGCATCTCCATTGATAGGCTACCCCCGGATGCCCCTCGATCTCCTTCCCAAAAAAGAAAGTCATCACCAAAGCCGCCAAAAAAATAACTATAGCCAATATATCCAAGCCACTTGAATCTTCCCCCTTGAGCCGCTTACGCCCCAAGTTTGTTTTTTATGTCAAGCATTTCTTACAAGTGGTGGATGGTATTATTCGTCGCCCTCACTATCTCCAACGCCACTGGTCCCACGGCTTGAGATTTCCCCTTGGCCAAATGAGAGTGTGCTCTCACCAATTATGGGTTGAAATTGATCATCACATCTACCAACAAGACCCTATATGCTCTTTGTGCTCTCCAAGAGGTGGAGATTTAGGAACACTTCATTTTCAGATGTCCCATTTACTATGAGATCCAAAGAAGATATCGTTACCTCTACAAGGACTCAAGTGACACTTTGTCTACTTCCTTCATATACCTAGACCAGCAATGCCCGGCTCTTTGTTGTCGCGAGGCCATCTCCCTCTAGTGTAAATTCCTATAGGGGGTCTAGAGGCTCTAGAGCCCCTTGTTTCTTTTTTCCTACCCATCCAAGCAATAGGCAATACTAAGCGCCCTTTAGACACCAATACTTCACATATCATAGTCGATAGATCAATCAAGCGGCACTTCTCTCAACACACCAATACTAGTCACAGTACTCGACCCCCATCCCGCTCCCCTCGACCTCATGGCTCGCTCCCTCCCATTGACGTGGGTCTTCCCGCCTCTTGACAACATGGATCTACTACTTACCGACAACTCCCCTAACCACAAAATCAGACTCATATTACGAGCTTCTTTTCTACAATAGGAGTTACACCAACCTTGGATGTTATGAGAGATTTTAGAGGAAGCAAGAATGTGGAAGCATTGCAAGGAATGTGATTTGTCAACAAAAAAATGTGGCCTCATGAATTGTAATGTTTGTTGGATGTCTACAAAATGAGTTTGTTGAATGGTCGATTTTCCTTCCCTCCCACGTTTTCGAGCATGTGCCAAACCTGAAGCTTTGAATCTGAGTTGTTTTTATCTTTATTTAGTTGCAAGTGTGTTGGTAGTGTGAGTCGTCTTTACTTTTGGTGTCAACCACTTTCTCATCTTGTTGTATGAGTGGGTCCATGTTTGTGTAAGCATATCATGTGATGTTGGGACGTACTAAGTGAGCCCTAGTAATGTTGTAAAACAAGAAAAGAAAGTAAAAAAATTATCCTAGTTTATTTTTTCTTGTGTTTTGGTCTTGCATGTGTGGGCGTTACATTTGGTCTTTGCTTCCTTCTAGGATCTATCAGCTTAACCCCTCCGACCTTGGATACTCCCCAGCCGACATTGTTAGATCTTCCACAATAGTCAATGACGGCCCAAATGACTCCTCCACTTCAGGCACATACGAAGATAGTAGATGAGATTTCCTTCTAGTCTTCATCAGCACGTGCTTTAGGGGCTCTTGTTCACCATTTATTGCTATTTTTATTGATTTCATTACCACATATGTTAGTGGTACACTGCTGTTTTGTTTGTCTTATGTATTTTTTTTTATTTTGATTTTGGATTCTCTTTTCCTAGATCTTTCTATTGTTAATTGTTGTATCCTTGAGTCCCATTGACCTACTTTTGAGTCATATGTGAACATTAATATAATTTCTTTCTTTCTTCAAAATGACTCTTTAGCTGCTAATGTATCTAAATAATAATAATAATACAAACCCAAGATTATATACAATACTATTACATCCCCTCCTTAATAAATAGTGGTCGGGATATCAATCTTGTGTTTGCCCATTTTGGCAAGCTTTTTATGTGTATTTGGCACCTCATTTTCTTAATACGAAGCTCTTTCTCCTCGCTAGGTCTTGATCATCTTTCAAATTGTTGTTCCGAAACACATTTATCTTCGACTGTTTTGAAATACAATCCTCTAGCAAAAGGTATTGCCTAAGTGATAGCTTGTTCCCTTCTACAGCTTTTAGAGTTGTCATTGTAATATCCCTTCCCAATCGAAGACCCTTAGCCTATTTTGTCTACCCGACGGCTAAGGGAAGAAAATAAGGGTGACTTAAGTTTTATTATTTTATTATAAAGTGCAAAAAAACATTATAAAAAGCACTTATAATAAAGTAATGGACTTAATAAAAATAGGGATACAAAAGTGAACCATAGATAAAAACACTTAGCTAAAACCAATGTTACGCGGGACGCGCACCCCCTTTTTCCAAGCGTCCCAGACGTCCCGGGACTTAGGGGACGAGGATGGGACGTTTCCTGCATCCCATATTTTTAAAAAAGAGGACGCCCCTAAGGTTATGGGACATCTCTTAAGGTTAGGGGCGCACCCGAGACGCCCAGGTGCAACAATGTTTAGGGACGGCGTAGGGGATGCCATGACGTCCCCGGGATGTACGAGGAACGTCACGGCGTCCCCTATGTCTTACACATTAAAACATTAAAAAAACTAAAAAAACTTAAATTTAATGCTTTACAGAATGATGTATATGGTAATCATTATCAAGAAGTAAGAACATGTATATAGCTTTATAGTTACCTTGCACATGAGACAAGGCATCAATTTGAATGTGTGGATATCTACTAAATTACTAGAGAAAATAACTAGCCAAAGGGACAAGTATCACTATCATCTAATGTATTCACAGTGGATTAAACTCTTAATGATCCGTAACTAGCCTAGTTACATGGTACACCATTGTCTAATTCATGAACATGGATTCTACTAATTCTATAACTGATTTACATAAACTATGAGCAAGTTTAAGTACTTTTCTTATGCACCAACATTCGTAGATTTGTCCATACTGTAGAGTATTATGAAGGTTATGAGGAATTGAATGTGACACGTGAAAAGGAGATTGCAACAACAGACACATACACACACACACATAACAACAAAACCTGGAGAAACCCAGTGCGGGTAAAAATTCCAGCAAGAGGCATTGTGCCTTCTTTCACTATCACCAAAAATGCAAGGTTACAAGCTCACGAGGCCACTGTCATCTACAACAACCCATCTTGCTTGTTCTGCACCAAATTCCCTATGCTCACTTCAAATTACACCTTTTCCAATTCGCTGCAACTCAGAAATCAACTGTACATCATCATTCAACTTCATCTAAGACCTCTGCTTAACCAATTAATGTCACAAACTTCAATTATTCATCACATAAGCCAAGGTCCAAAATGCAATATCTTCAAACTTTCAATTTTAAGTCTTAGTTTATTGAATTATTCATGTTATATTTGTAAAATTAATAAATTATATTTTTTTATCAGTCGTTCCCCAACGTCCCGTCGTCCCCGAGTCTTAGGTAACTATGGCTAAAACTGTTTATATCTAGAAAAGTGCAACTTGCTTGGAGGCAAAGGTAAAATAGAAAAAGGCAAAAAAGCAAAATTTATTCCCCCAAGGAAAATGTGACTTGCATGAGGAGAGTTTTTTTGAGGGAAGCATTTAATACAGAGAAAGGTGATTGGTTGCATGAGTGGCTAGTTTGGGTCACTAACTCTATTTATGCAAGTCACTTGCCTTTGTAGAGACACATTTGATCATCTTCTCAATTCTGATTTTTAATGGAAGTTTTTAGCTTTGTTTGAATTATTTCTAAGGACGAAAACCCTTACAATTTATCCCTCTTGTGGACAAAAACCCCAAGAGCATGCGAGGGATTTCAACACAAGGAATTTTATTGTGCTTGCAAGGATATTTCAATTTATTCCAGCAGTGAATCAAGGAGTTTTTGCAGATATTTATATCAAAGGTTTGAAGAATAATTGCAGCAATCAATTTCTTAATTGCCCTAGGTAGAGCGACCCACTTTCTTGCAGATTCAGGTGCTTTGGAGGTACTTAAAAATCTGATTTGCATTGCTATATGACAAACTGATTTTTATGAATTAAAATAATCAGTTTTTCAGTATTTTTGGGTCAGTTTTAGTGTCATTTTCAGATATGTTCATGGCAGCTTGTCTGCAGATTTAAATTAATTTATTGCAACCTTGTTTACCTCAAAAATCTCCATCTTTCAGATTTGAGTCTCATAAAATCAGTATTTCAGTTCTGAGTGGAAAAACTGCTAAACTCTAGTCGCCATTTCCTTAGAAAATTCAAGTCTGCATAACAGTGATTTAATATATATTTTGTAAGTTTGCATTTGGTTGTGGGTTTGGCCAAAAATCCAATTTGGGTCGAAAATGTCCATTGGAGGTACTTGGAAATCTGATTTGCATTGCTAAATGACAATCTGGTTTTTATGAATTAAAACAGTCAGTTTTTCAGTATCTTTGGGTCACTTTTAGTGCCATTTTCAGATTTGTTCATGGCAACTTGTCTGTAAATTTTAATTAATTTATTGTAGCCTTGTTTACCTCATAAATCTCCATGTTCTTTCAGATTTTAGTCTCATAAAATCAGTATTTCAGTTCTGAGTGGAAAAACTACAATTTGTTGGCTGATTTTTATGAGTTTATTGCTAAACCCTAGTCGTCATTTCCTTAGAAAATTCAAGTCTGCATAACAGTGATTTAATATATATTTTGTAAGTTTGCATTTGGTTGTGGGTTTGGCCAAAAATCCAATTTGGGTCAAAAATGTCCATTTGGGGACATTACAATGGTATCAGAGCTTGAAATCCTCCCATCTTGTGAGGAAAAGGAAAAAATCAGATCTGAATGCAATCAAGGAAAAGATGAAGTGGACCCAAGTCCCTTTCTTTGATGGAACCGAGGAAATATCTGCTAGATGTTGGTTGAATGAATTTAAGACATTTTTGTGTTGTAATCCTATGTGTCAGGATGATGCCCTCATGCTCATCTCTAGATACATGGATGGAGTAGCACATAAATGGTGGCATCAATTGTTGAAGACCCAAGGGGTTGAATCCGTTGCTTCACTTGCAGATTTCTCACAAAGATTTCTAGAAAGATTTGATGTGCAAGATGGCAAGGGTGAGCAAGAAAATGAAGCCATGGAGTCTACACCCACGAAGGAGGACAAATCAGATCTGCAGCCAAGGGAAGAAGAAGAAGCTTTTAGAGAGAAAGGTATGGTTTCCATTGAACAAAATAATTGCATTAGTGAGGAAGAAACATTGCTTGTTGAATGCCAAGTTAGAGAAATTATTTCAGCTCCAAAGGAACCAAATATTGATATTAGACAGGAGAAGAAATTTATATATGCAAGCAAGGAGGATGTAATGGAAACTCAAAGAAAGTGTGAGGAGTGACAAAGAAGAACTAGAGCCACTAGATTGATAGTTGCTCAAGCGAAACAACACTTACAAGAGTTTAAGGCAAGGAACTCTTCATTCTTGGCAAGGAAAAAGGAAATCATGGAACGTGAATCTCAAGGTAAAAGTTCATTGGTATTTATTGATGTTCCTTTGGTTTCTAATGATTGTATGTGTTGAAGGAAACTCATATTTGCATAAGGAGGTTGGTAACTCAAGCTCAAGCCATGAGGATGATACATACATGTGTGCACAAAGTGCGGATGATTGCATGGCAGCCAAGAGTGGGATTGGAGTTGTCAATGAGGGGCAAATTTCACAAGAGGTGGTTGATGAAGGAGAGCATACAAAATTGCAGCAGCTGATTTGTGAAGAATTTCAGCCCTTTATGGACCATGGTGACTTCATGAGGTATGATACAAGCAAGATAATTTCATATATGTTGCATATTCAGATTTTTTTTGAAAAAAGTGATGATCTAGATGATGAAATCTGCAATTTGCATTATGTAATGCCTTGGGTACAACCATGTGTATATGAGCAACTTGTTAATGAAATATGGTGGCAAGTTTTAGCTCATCTAACAGTACAAGTGCAAAGATTTTGGATCACTTCAGCATGTTTTGTCTCTTGTGCATGGCACTTGGACAAAACAAGTTTGGAATTGCTTGAGGGCAAGCAATTTTGGGAAGGGAGGACTATAATATCCCCTTCCCAATCGAAGACCCTTAGCCTATTTTGTCTACCCAACGGCTAAGGGAAGAAAATAAGGGTGACTTAAGTTTTATATTTTATTATAAAGTGCAAAAAAAAACATTATAAAAAGCACTTATAATAAAGTAATGGACTTAATAATAAAAATAGACATAGAAAAGTGAACCATAGATAAAAGCACTTAGCTAAAATTGTTTATATCTGGAAAAGTGCGACTTGCTTGGAGGCAAAGGTAAAATAGAAAAAGGCAAAAAAGCAAAAGTTATTCCCCAAGGAAAATGCGACTTGCATGAGGAGAGTTTTTTGGAGGGAAAGAAGCATTTAATACAGAGAAAGGTGATTGGTTGCATGAGTGGCTAGTTTGGGTCACTAACTCTATTTATGCAAGTCGACTTGCCTTTGTAGAGACACATTTGATCATCTTCTCAATTCTGATTTTTAATGAAAGCTTTTAGCTTTGTCGGAATTATTTCTATGGACGAAAACCCTTAGAATTTATCCATCTTGTGGACGAAAACCCCAAGAGTATGGGAGGGATTTCAACACAAGGAATTTTATTGTGCTTGCAAGGATATTTCAATTATTCCAGGAGTGAATCAAGGAGTTTTCACAGATATTTATATCAAGGGTTTGAAGAATTATTGTAGCAATTAATTTCTTAATTGCCCTAGGTGGACAGACCCACTTTGTTGCAGATTTGGGTGCTTTGGAGGTACTTGAAAATCTGATTTGCATTGCTATATGACAAACTGATTTTTATGAATTAAAATAGTCAGTTTTTCAGTATTTTTGGGTCAGTTTTAGTGTCATCTTCATATCTGTTCATGGCAGTTTGTCTACAGATTTAAATTAATTTATTGCAGCCCTGTTGACCTCAAAAATCTCCATCTTCTTTCAGATTTTAGTCTCATAAAATCAGTATTTCAGTTCTGAATGGTTATTGCTAAAGCCTAGTCGCCATTTCCTTAGAAAATTCAGATCTGCATAACAGTGATTTAATATATATTTTGTAAGTTTGCATTTGGTTGTGGGTTTGGCCAAAAATCTAATTTGGGTCAAAAATGTCCATTTGGGGATATTACAATCATCAACCAAAGTATTGACTTGGTGAAGACTTGAGTTTGCATAATGAAAATTGAATGAGGCTTTCAAATAGATAGTACTGAAGGATTTTAGTAAATGCGGCAAATAAATTGTCGGGTTAATTTATTGAGCAATTCAAAACCTCTCCAGGAGGTAACTAAATTGGGATGTCTTAGAATTATAGTGGAATCTGACTCTAAGGTTATTATCCAACTTTTGTCAGCTAAAGAGCAGCATAGATCCAAAAATTGGAGAATTGCCAGGATTCAGGATAATATTCAGGTTATTGCTAGACAATTTCAAACCATCTCATATCAACATGTTCCTAGAGATCATAGAACAAAGTGGCGGATGCGTTGGCAAATTGGGCTTTGGATCATCATAATTTGATCAACTTTGGCCCTTTGCCTTTCACATGGCCTCCAGAGAAGCGGAATCAGATTGAAAAGATCCTTCAGTTACATTCATTGGATGCATAAGCTGATGATATGTTCTTTTCCTTCTTTATTATGTTGTTGGAAGTCTAAGGATAGATCTTGGAGTATGAGTACCATGGCTTGGCATTGTATTGTTAATATCTTATTTATAGAAATATAATTCTTGTTTTTTTTTAATTATTTGCTGAGTGAAAATTGTCGTATAGCATGAAATGGAAAATTTAAAAACAATCAGCAGATATTTTTTTCCTGCTAATTTACTTGTGAATGGAAATTAGTTGTATCTCTGAATGGAGGAAGAGAAAATGCATCAAATAAATTTTACTGCAAATTTATTTGCTTCAATGGATATTTTCCCTAGTGCTCTGATACCAATGTGAGGCCAAGAAATGGACAGCGAAAATGAAAGAGTGAAACCCAATTCTCATTCACAGCAAAATGTGATACAAAGTACATATTTATCAACACGAAATGACTTTTCAGTTCATCTTTAGGATGAATGTTCAGCTTCTAATGTATCTAGGTAATAATAATATAAAATATTATTACTACATTTATTGCGTATACTTACGCTTATGTACAATACTGATGCAGAGAGAGCTTCTAAATTTTTTTAGTTAAAGCCATTAGTTTAGCTCCTAGTTTTTCTAGTTGCTGGTCAATCTCCATTGTGAATATCTCATGGCATTAGTATTTTTCTGCAACTTCAATAAGGCAACTGTGTATTTTTAAGCACTTTAATCAAGGTTTTGTGGCTAATCATCTGCCCTTGGCATGAATGTTGAGAGGGCTTCCATGTGTTTTTAGTTTTAGCTTCTCGTTTTTCTATTTGCTTGTCAATCTCCATCATTGTGAATATATCATGGCATTAGCATTTATTTTTCTGCAACTTCAATACCACTTCAGCTTTGAAAGTGTATTCAACTGTGTTTTTAAGCATTTTAATCACGGTTTTGTGGCTAAATCATCTGCCCTTGGCCTGAAGTTCTACGTGAATAGTTTAGTTTGAGTTTTACTTTCAGCATCAGATTTCTTACCTCTTGCATAGAGTTAATTGTTCTTGTTTAGGTTGAACCCAAAGAATGATCTGTTTTGTGTTATTCTTTCCTTTGGAGTATTGATCAAATCCACCTTCGTGCATTGTCTTTTTATGCTTTCAGTACTGTCTTTTCCTCCCTTTTCCCTGCAAAGTGTTAAGTAGTGTTAGTATAGAAGAGTCGAGCTTCTCTGGAGGTTGTTGTAGATTAAAACCCTAGAGCTTCCTATTTTATACTTTGATTGTGTGTGCATTTACTATTTTCTGTTCAACAGTTACCTTCAAGAACAACAAGAGGAAGAAAGAGCTGAAACCCCTTGAAAGTACCTATTCATAACTAGGTCCTCAAATAACACTTGAATATTCAAAGATTTCTTTTGCCCAAGTTACCCAAGTATTAGCAAATAATTTCTTAAATCACAAGGAAAGCCCAAACCAGCTAATAATATAATAATGCAGCCTTATGATCCTAACAGTACCCGACCAAAAAGAATAGCTAGTATCCTAACCGGCTTAACTCTGGGAGAAGGCATATCTTCAGTGAAACTGTCTACTCATTCTATGGCGTTTTCTGCATCATGTGTTGAATGTTGAGTCTCCCGTAATACAAAACTTGCTATGGTGTTTGGTCCCTTGTACCTTGCTTAATGCCTTGTAGCTCTAGAAACTTAAATAATATCCTGCGGGGCTGCTTGGTATCAAACACCTTATCTACAAGTTGAGGTAATGCCTTTAAAGTATCCATCTCCTACAGAAAAAAATGATTGAAAACTATCCTCCTGCAATTTGATTATCAACTTCAACATCATTTTTTTAATTAAATTCTTATTCTGAATTGCAAAGCCTGCTTCTTGTCGACGGCTCCCTTCAGAACTTTTGCTTGGCTATCAGGTTCTTTTCAATTAGAAGAATAATATTAAGTGTGTTTAACCCTTAAATTGTTCTTATCAATGAAATCTAGACTGTTTCGCACGGGTACGAACAGTACGCTGAAACAGCAATTAATTTTTAAAACCTCTGTACGGTCGTTGTGGGTATGTTCGTACAATATATTTTTAAAAAGTAAAAATATAAATATATATAAAAATTTAAAGAAAACAACAAGCTTATAGTCTCAACAACCTATAAAATATTAGAAGCCAACAAGCAGCTTATTATGAATCAGAAGCCATCTAAAGCAAGATTTCTTTGACTGAATACAAGAAGACCAAAAACATTAAATCTAGGAGTCCATCTACTAATGGGCTCACAAACATTCCACTTATTGTTAAGGCCCAGGGAAAGGTTTGGGGAGAAGGCAATCTTTTCATAGAGTTGTTTAGAGGTAGCCTCTTGGAGAAGGGGCCCTTTGAGCCACCTCATATTATCCCAAAAGTCATTCTCATCCTCCATAATTAGTCCAGTAGAGGGAGCTGTGAAAGCATTTCTGAGCATTGTATACATTCTGAACTGAGATTGAGGAAGCTTATAGAAAGTTTTAAGGTCTGTCCATTCCATCCACTTCCCAAATCTGTACAAGTCATGAAATATTTTAATTCCTTTCTCAAACCAAAGGAGGGCAGAGCAACCTCTTGTCAAGGCAAGGATCTTGTCATTATATTTCAGATTCGACAAAATCAATTTGTAGGCTTGGCACCTAGTGTCAAAGGAAGAGAAGATAGGCTGCCCAACCACCAAGTGCTTCACTTGTTCCCATGCCTTCCAAATTGACTGAAGAATAAAGGACCCATGAGGAGCAACAAGAAAGCACCAAAATAGTAAGTCAACCAAATGAAGTCATTTTCATCTCTCTTGACCCTTCGGAGCCTATTAGCAATATTGAATCTCACACGAACTTTCCAAGGTTCAATTCCAATCAAAGCCCTCAAGTTTTATTTATTTTTTTGCACTTTAAAAATTAAAAAAACCATGTGGGTACGCTGTGGGTACGTACCCATAGCATACCAGTACCAGTACCCAGTACGTATCAGGCCTGGTATAGGGGGTACTTGGCATTTACATGCAGTCTAGGATTAAATACTAAGTAGCCGAAACGGCACCCCTAGACCCCCTGGAGCGGGTACGGCACGTTTCGGGAGCGGGAGCGGCGACGGGAGCGGCCAGGCAGGTCCGGATACGGCTGGATACTTCTGCAGCCGTACCCAGCCGTTTCCTGGCATTTCCTGGCCCAAAACTGTATTTTTTATTTTTTTTTAATGTTCTTTTTTAATTCTGGTTTAAATTTAATATATCATTACAGCAGAAATTAGAGTTTTCACGGCACCATTATTCTACAGAAGGTATAGTTTAGGTTTAATATATCATTACAGCAGAAATTATAGTTTTCACAGCACTATTATTCTACAGAAGGTGTTTTTAAATTTAATATATCATTACAGCAGAAATTACAGTTTTCACAGCACCATTATTCTACAGAAGGTATATTTTAAATTTAATATATCATTACAGCAGAAATTACAGTTTTCACAGCACCATTATTCTACAGAAGGTATAGTTTAGGTTTAATATATCATTACAGCAGAAATTATAGTTTTCACAGCACTATTATTCTACAGAAGGTGTTTTTAAATTTAATATATCATTACAGCAGAAATTACAGTTTTCACAGCACCATTATTCTACAGAAGGTATATTTTAAATTTAATATATCATTACAGCAGAAATTACAGTTTTCACAGCACCATTATTCTACATAAGGTACCAAGTACAAGCCATCATAAACATGGATAAAAATAGCATGTATGGGATAAATTATAAATGTAATAAACACCTCAACTAGATATGATAGGGACAATTGAAATTATGAATGTATGAGTAGTTTGTTGTGGCTATTTAGCTTGTTTTGTTTTTCATATGCATAACATGTGGTTAATTCTTATTTAGAAGGCTGAAATTTATATATTTTTTAATTTTTATATAGTTTTTGTACTGCCGTATCCGGGGTCAAAAAAAAATTTGTCGTTTCCACGTATCGGATACTCCGCTCCCACTCCCGTATCCAAAACGCTTCGCAACTTAGATTAAATATAAATTATAAACTTCAGCTCATAATTAATAAATAAAAATAAGAAATATTTTTATTTATTTAATATAAACTAAAACTATAGTTAATGTTTAAATTGATTTAATAATCAATTAATGTGGAGGCGTGCATCACGGGATGTCACACCCGGTCACTCCACTTAAAAAGGGCACACGGGCCTGGTAAAACATATGAAAAATATGTGAATAGAAAAGGAGAGATGTGAGGTGAAGAGGGTGATTAACTGTTACTGGATAATTATTTCTCAATAATGAAAATCTATGGTTTTTTGTGGGATTTTTACCTCTTATGAGGTTTTCTCATGTAAATATATGTGTAATGTGTACTTTCTTTTATTTACTTCATGTCATTTAAATATAGTTGTAACCCGGTCCTCCAATATGGTACCAAAGCGGGTAAATTAATCTAGGGTAAATATAATTAAATTTTAAGTTTGGTGAGTTAAAATTAAATATGTTAAATGATGGTTGGAGTAGTTTTTAACTCTCCCGTGTTATAAAAAAACGAACCCCATTTTTTTTACATCTCTCTCTTGATAACATTTTTTTCAACCAAAACAAAAAACAAAATCTTCCTACTTTGATTTGGAAACTTATGGGCCCACCAGAGGTTTTAATTACCAGTTGCTTGCCAATGTATTTAGTTTCTGTGACATACAAAAAAATCTGCTAATTCTTGAGGGAGAAGTGAATTTGCACCATCTTATCTACATGATTTGCCTTCACACACAAAAGTTGCAGCAAAGCCATATGCATACCTTCAGATACATGCGCTTGGAAGAGTGTCATTTACTTCCATTCACAAATCACGTCCACTGTTGGAGGTGGACACAACTTGCATGAGTTATTTCTATGGCTATTTTCCATCATCTACGTCTTGTTTGGTGGTCTGCCCTCTAACTTAAGTGCTTCTGCAACCACAACATCTCTTGCTAGGATTGTCTTCATGTGTATTAGCACCATGGATTTAAGTTCTCTCAGTGCTTGTATAGCACTGGTAGTTTGTTCTGCAAAGAAGCCAACACTTCGTCCTCTTGGAATTTTTGTTGGCGATGGGGCATCGATGATTCTAAAATATGTTCTAAAAAGAGCTACTAAACTCTTGACAGATCCCCATGCTCCTCAGACTAGGAAATGCAACTGCATTAAGTTCAGTTGCAGCAGTTTCCATGAGTAAGGAGATGCCTACAATACTCACTTGGTGGTAACCTCGAGGGGAAATTTGTTGATGCAACTCCATTTGCAAGGTTAATAGGGAGACGACATACTAAGAAAAAGCATGGCTCAAGTTCTGTTGCTGATTATTATGGTTCGATTTTAGCTTCGTATGGATTTAATTTTCATGGAACATAAGTCCTATACAGTGGCCTACTTGGCACAGAACTCACTTGCGAAATATTCATTGGTCCAGTCTACTATCAACAACTTCCCCACCTACAATTTACAATAACAGTTTCTTTTATCTGGTGCTCTAAAATTCAAATCAAGGTCGCATCACAGAAGAATGATGAATCCCAGTTAAATCCAGTGACTCTTCTGTTGGTAGTCAACTTGGGACAGAAACACAAACAGAGAATGAAGGCAAGGAGGAGATAAAGCCCTTGGAAGCCACTTCCTCTACCAGGGCCTCGTATCCATCAATTGAGATAAAGCTGAAGAAAGTAGTTCAAGAAAACTGCGGGAACTTTTGCTCTAAGGGCATCTACTGCAGTGAAAAACCCTGCTATTCCTGGAACGACTTTGTACAGTGTTTTTGAAGTGCAAGGATATTTGTCCATGGTGATGGACGGAGTACTTTCTTTTAACCTTGTGTTTCCCTCCTCTGAATCTGATATTTGGAGGCTCGTGGGAATGAGGTCCATTTGGATGTTCAGTAAGTTCTCTAAGGCCATATTTATATTAATCAAAAACGCCTCTTGACCTCATGCAAATTCATTTTTTTTGTTGATAAATTGTTCCCTTTTTTTCTGTTAAGGTATTCTACATCCAGAATTGCATGTGAGATGATTCTCGCCATTACACACGGCTTTGTGGATTTAAACCTTGGACTTCGCTATGAAAGCCCTGGCGATTCGCTGGTTGAGCTTATCCCTATTTTACAATTTATTTTATTTTAGTTTTATTCCCCTCTCACTCTCTATCATTTACGCAAGGAAATGTGTCATCAAGCTTAGATCCATGTTAGGCTTAAAAGTCACATTTGAGGGATTTTTATTTTGCCAAAATTTCCTTAAACTTGTACCCAGATGCATCCAGGTTTGTCATACATTAATGTGTCCACTTTAACGTAGAGACCATTTCCAAAAAGGCTTGAACCCAAGTCATCACAGTGGCAATTATATCAATTAATTTCTATATTATGAGATTTTATTGCCACTTCGCAACTCTTTGCAGCTGCTATCCATTCAATGTTCTATCAAACTTAGAACGGCTTATTTCTGAGTATTTGTTTTGGTTGAAAATCACATATAATGGACACCTTTTCTCTCAAATGTCATTTGGAACTTGCACCCTTCCTCTGTCCATATTTAGTCAACATTAAATATTTCTTTACTCAGACTTCATATAAGCTCAGATTATCATGTAGCAGACGTTTGCTCAAAATGTGGGGTTTATTGTCAACTTCACCCGTCCTTCAAAAGGAAAGAAGTGATGCACTGACTACTCTACCTTTGGGCGGCATCAATGCCAAGAAGATAACCTGCAATGTATGCAAATCAAGTCAGGCCATGGAGACGATGGCAATGCCATTTGTATTCAGATATTTGGCAGCAGAGTTGGTGGCAATGAACATCAAGATGGCTCTTAAAGTCTCTGATGCAGCCTGATAACAGATTTTTGAGAATGATTTCAGCTATCCAGGAATGCATCCATTGGTGCCAATTGTTGTACACATGATATTTTAATTTATACTAATGATATTAATTATTGTCACCTTATTCTTCTGAACATGTAATTTAATTGGAAGCAGACCATATTAGGGATGTTTGATCTGGTCTGAAGTAATGTTCTCTACGAACGTCAAATTTAAATTGGGACATTATGATGATGTTTCACAGGCTTTCATATAATTGTCAACTAGAGTTGTCCAGAATGTTTCATATAAAGTACCTTCATACTTTGTATACTAGAATGGTGCCCAAGGACATTGTCATTTAGTTGATTGGATGGAACACAACACAAAAGTATCCAGTTTGTTTTAATTGATACATCCACGAGTAAAAAGTGATTTGGAGAATGATTTTATAGGATGATATGGATTTAAGGAGATAGAAATTTCCAATAATTTTGAATATTGGAAATTGGATGAGATGAAGCTTGTTTATGACGAACTTGATTGAGAGGATGTCATCGTCGAGAGGTACTCATATTTCTTAATACTTTCATATTGGTTTTGATACCCTATATTACACAAATATTATCATGAGGAGGCAAGATTGTTGTTTTAATGATCAAGGGGATTTTCATAAAATTATTTCAAATAGTTTTATAAGTTGCACTTAGAGATATCTTCATTACCGAAGACTAGTGGTTCTACAAATATTTTCCTAATGACTTGGAAGAGAGTAATTTTTTTTTCTCTTCAAAAATATCCCTATGGTTGTCAAAACAATTTTTCAAGCAAGTAATTTTTTCAATATAGCCCTTTATAAATACAAAATAAGGTTACGTATGCTCTCATTCTACTAATGAAATATACACAAGATGAATCTTTGTTTATTTAACCTGTTAAATATATATTTATGTATATTTATATAATTTATATATAAATCTAAATTAAAAACCATCATCGTTTTTTTAATATACAAGTCATATAAGACGATTATTTCAAATATTTGCAAGTATTTTATGATTAAAAGAGGAAAATATGATTGAAGGGAGATTGTTTTTGCTCACAAAAGGTGGTTTTCATCAATTTCAAAGGACGAGTTAGTTATACATTGTGCTTGGCATCGAGGCGGCAACCCCACCTTTTACGCCGCAAGGGGTGCTGCTCCTTGACCTCGACCCCAGGGCTGCTGCCCCTGCACCCCAGGTCCCCGATCCCATGTTCAATACCTTATGTGATCAAAACCTCACGTTTGTGTACTTGTGAGCAATATCAATGGATGATGTTATAATATTGGATATATTAAACATCTAATATTTATATAAAGTCAATCTTTATATAAAACAATTTGTATTAGATAATCTCTAATAATTTGAGTAAATTAGTATGTGATTACTAAAAATAGTATTGTATGCATATCAAATGATAATTGGGGACGCCTTCATGTTTGTATTGAGACGTCCAATATTGATTGCATCTAATATTCTTTTTCTTAAACATTCTAAACACACATAAATTGAGGATACTCTCCTACTATATTATCCTTGACAAACTATTTTTTCAAGATTGAAACGTTGAAGTTGTTTTTTTTTCAAAATTCAATATATTGGTAACATGACATGGTTGATTATAAACATGTTGTCATTAAAGTTGGTATACAACTTGATTTTAAACCTATTAATGTAGGATTCATATGATGATGCTTGGAATATGGATAAAAGTGAAATCAATAATGGTTTATACTGTGTTTATTATGATAATGCCTATTTATATGGATATTGTAATTCTAACCATGTTGGACCCCGGTGATGTAATAGATAGAAAATCTACGACTGGATATGTGTTCAAGTTTGGTACAGTGTGTCATTACTTGGAGTAGCAAGAAGCAACCAACAGTCTTCATCTCTTCTATTGAGGCAGAATATAGAAGTGCAATGGAAGCAACAAAAGAAGCCATGTGGCTAAAGCAACTATTGGAAGAAATTCACATGGAAGTTAAAGGAAGTACTCTTCTTGTGTGATAGTCAGAGTTGTATTGCTCTCGCTAATAATCCATTTCAGCACCAAAGAACAAAGCATATAGAGATTCATATGCATTTTATCCGAGAGAAGGTACTCTGTAGTGATATAGATCTTCAATTCTGTCCTACTAAAGATCAAGTTGAAAATGTTTTCACGAAGCCTTTGTGTGTTGTGAAGTTCTACAATTTCTATCATGCAATGTTTGGCCTTTTAGAGTTGCCATTGAGGGGGAGTGTGCATGACAATGCCACCTCCTAATGACCGACCATGTGTTTTCTTCTTCACCTCTATACTTCGCTCCATAAAAGCATTGTAAAAGATCTTTTTATGATCTAAGTAAACTTATCACTCTAAGTTTACTATGTAGTCCAATAACAAAGCATCATTTTTGTAAAGGAGGTCCTTACTTTATAAAAGGCTCCTAAGGTGCTTATATAGATTTTCCATGAGAAACCGTGAGATGTAGTCTCACAAATCATGTTTAGCCTAAATCATCACTTCTGATTTATGGATTCCAAATCCTTTTGTACAAAAAGGTAAGTTTAGCATGATGGTGTATAAATCCTTCAAAAGTGATATGTTATCCTAAAACCCTCACCATGGTTTAAGGATTGTAAATCATGTTGTATAAACAGTAATGTTGGCATATAAACCCCACTTAATATTAGGGGGTGTTAGAACAATAATATTAAGTGGGTTTAACCCCTTAAGTTGTTCTTATAGATTAAATATATGTTATAAACTTTAGTTTATAATTAATAAATAAAAATATGAAATATTTTTATTTATTTAATATAAACTATAGTTTATGTTTAAATTGATTTAATAATCAAGTAATGTGGAGGGTGCATCACGGGATGTCACACCTGGTCACCCCACTTAAAAAGGCCACATGGGACCCGGTAAAACATATGAAAAATATGTGAATAGAAAATGAGAGATGTGAGGTGAAGAGGATGATTAAATGTTACTCGATAATTGTTTCTCAATAATGGAAATCTATGGTTTTCTGTGGGTTTTTTATCTCTTATGGGGCTTTCCCACGTAAATATATGTGTAATGTGTACTTTCTTTTATTTACTTCATGTAATTTAATTCAGTGATTCTTCCTTTCTTCCCTACCAACTCTTTGTTTCCAACCGATATCCAATTTTAAGTAAGTTGTGGGATCCTTAACCAATTCTTTCATCCGCATAACCACCATGCTAGCCTCTGTATCAAAGTGAAAAGGTAGCTTAGTCTCATCCATCATCTCCACAGAATTCCGAGAGAAGAATTTGCTTGTGTACCATATCCTTGAACTTTTCATCCCATAAACTTTACTCATTGAAAGTCTCCACTTAAGTGATTAAAAATTGAAGTTGGGAGTCTCCACCCCCTTCCATCCTATGAACTAATTTTAGAAATTTGTGGGCTTCTCAAACCACATTCTCAACTTGTAATCGCATTTGTTGAGTCTGTAATAACCCTTTCAAGGGTCTCACACTAGATGCAAATCTGAAAATAAAATTGCAGCAGACTAAACAATAAAATCAGCGACTTTTACTTGAACCAAAAAAATGTCAAAATCACCACAAGACACCACTAATCAATTCGCCACACTTTGGTGTATATATGTGTGTGTGTGTGTGTGTGTGTGTGTGTATATATATATATGTATGTATGTATGTATGTATGTATGTATGTGTGTATATATATATATATATATATATATATATATGTATATATGTATGTATGTATGTATATATATATTATGGAATTTTAGAAGCCAAAATAACAAAGAAACGTTGAAGAATACATTGCTGAAAATTAAATATGCGCTGAAAATTGCAGCCACAAGATAAATATGAAATATGGGTCTAGAAACCCTCTAAATTCATATAACTTCATATTCCGGCCTTTAAAAATATTACAAATCAGATTATAAAATTAGATTTCTCAAATTCTTCTCCAATAGCCCCAAACCCTACCCAAGGTAGGTCGCTCCACCCTAAATAATTACAATATCAGCTGGAAATTACAAATAGATCTTCAAATCAGCTCTTCTCTTCAATACCAAATGATGATGAAGGGTTTTGCCCTTCACCTAAGCCACATGAAGGGTTTTCGTCCTTCACCTAAGCCACATAAACAGTTTTCGTCCTTCAATGAGGCCTCACAAGAGGGTTTTCGTCCTCAAGTGGATGACCAAAGAACAACTAGCTCTCTTTGCCCAAGTATAACAAAATGCGCCAAGACTACTCGCAAATGGTGTCTCTAATCTCCTTTTATATCCTTCTTTTTGGCGTCAATGCTTAATTAGAAAAGGCCGACCTGTATAATGCAAGGAAACACTAAAGAAAACATAAAAATATTAGATAAAATATATTATAAGATGCTCAAAGGTCTTCTCCTTCATTTTAGCTTCTTTGCCATGGAGAAGGAATGGCAAGAAGACCAATTTCCAGCTCTTAGGTGGGAAAAAAGGACATTACAAAGTCCCCACCTCAAGATGCAAATATTCGTCAACCACCTCCTTGTACCCTCCTATTGGAATGGAATCTAATTGTTGAGACGAAGTCCCAATGGGCAGATCTACCATTTCCTTTTTCTCGTTTAGCTAAATTCCAAACATGCATTATATTTAGAGTTTGAGTGGGGAGGTTTTCTCCCACGCTACTAGGCAACATATTGAATGGTAGAGTTTTGATAGTACTCCCCACAACATTTTTCTTCCCTGGTTGACTCCTCATACTTGACCATCCACTAGTTGTATCATTCCCATTGTCTCCATCATTAAATAACATTGATTTCTTCGTCTTCTTTCTGCAGGTCTCAAATTCCTCATTTCCAGCAATTTCTTATGGAGATTGTTTTATTTGTCCCGCCATTTTATCTTCCCATTTCTGATACACTTATTGCAAAGCACCTTGAATGAGTTTCTACTCACTCACTATGTACATTGCAGACATTCCTTACTCTCTCAAAACTCTTCTGCACCACTTCCAACAGAATTTTCACATATAAGGAGGTTGTGAGAGTTCCACCACCTCTAGTCTAAACTCTTTCAATGTCATCTTTCATTTTATCATTTATAAAACTAGTCCCCTTTGAGACGATACCAATCACAATGCTATCTACATAAGTAATTTCACAAGGGAAATTTCATGTTTCTATTTGCATATGTCAGTCAAGCTATAAAACTACAGTTAATGGCTTTAATATAGGCATGTTTAAAGGCATTATTACTATTTCCATGATCCTAAATATTGATGTCTCACACAATAATGGATTGTATCCATTGAATTATTATTTTTCTTGAATCTATTGTATTGTTTTGAACAACTCGGTACCTATGTTTGGGAGATCAAAACCCTATTCGTCGATGTCAACAGTGACAAGTTGCCACTGGATGGCATTCTATTTACTCTCTCTTATGTTTACCTACACATGTACATATTGTCTCGACCTTTGGCTTAGTTTCATTATATAGTTGCTTGTTAGTCAACATTGTCACTCTCAACCACTTCATATTGTGTTCTTTGCCTCACAAACATCTTCTCGACCATGAAGTTTCGTTCATGGTTAGCATACAATACATTGAGTCCAATGTATGTGTGCCATACCCGTTTCATCCAAATGTGTTCATGTATTTAAGTCTAGGAGGAGGCGAGCGAGATCCAAATGTTCGTCAACCATCACCTCAAGCCATCTTTAGGAGCTTCTAGAAGTTGCAGTAGTTAAGAGTAACTTTTTTTATATTTTTAAATTTTTAATATTAAACTAATTTTGTAAGTTCGTAATTTGTAGAATTTTTATTTTTGGACATTTTACTTATTTTTTATTTTATTTGTTTTATTTTTTTATTAGGTTGTTGAGACTCGATTTGCCTCACGCATACTCGTCTTCAGACAACTTGTGAAGGTTAAAGATTCATTGAGCCTTAAGGTTATCGGTGTCCATTGATATGCATGGAGGCATGCAAACACTGAGAGGGCCACAAAGGTGAAAGGGTTGATCCTCAATGACAGGGGATGGGATCTTGTGGAGTTACTTGCTCAAATTTACTAAGCCCATCCTGAGTATACTCAGCTTTGCTGATATGAATCATCCATGCTTGGCTGATATTTATGATGGAATCAACACAGTGATTGAGTCAATTAAGTACATCACAAATAACAAAGAGAAAGATCCCACTAAGAGCTTCTTGAGGAAGTGCGGTAGCATCTCATTGGTAGTGAAACAAAATGACCACCCCACATCTTCTTTCTTTTCCTCGACTCCAAAATACTATAATGTGGAGATCCTTTCTTTGCCCAATAGGGTCACACCATAAAGGTATGTGGAGGTTAGTGCGTATTACAAGGTGGCCTTGACTACTTTTCCTTAATCCATAGGTACATGATGCAATTAGGAAGGAGTTTGTGGATTTCATATTTAGAAGGTATCAATCCATTAGTGTTCTTCATGACATGTACAAGATGGACGATTATTCGTGGTGGTATCTCCATGGGAAAGCATACCCCCACCTCCAAACAATTCTGAATAAAAGTCTTGTACCAAGTAAGATTTTAATTTTTTAACTCTTTCTTTTCTACATTTCATTTTAACTTTTTACTTTTATAAATTTTAATTTTTAATTGCATTGGCTCTGTGGCTTGCCTCAATAGGTTCTGCAAGTTCTTCTTCAGCTGCACAAAACTAGGGTACATAATCCTTTATCCACTCAATTAACCACAAGAAGTTGGAAGCCAAGAGGCAAAGGATTGGTCTTCTGGCATTCCAATGTGCACCTTTTAACACACAAGCAAGATGGATACAAGCATAGTTCACATACTCGTATTCAGCAAATATTCGGCAAACCCAAAAAAATTGACTCGGCAAAAACTCGGCAAGACTCGCAAATAAATCGGGAATATTCGGCAACTTAAAAATACACAAATTTCTTTAAAAAACATAAATTTTATGCAAAATATAGCTACAAAATGTATCAAATGAGTCTGTAAAATTTATAGCTACAAAAACCTAGCCTTAAACTAAACCTATTCAAAGTAAAACTTCAAAACAAAATTAAAATCATTTAACACGAACACTAAATTACAAAATTTCAGTCTACCTGTGTTGTTTTTGTTTGCTTCGAAGTGGAAAAATGAGCCACTAAATAGATGGGTATGTATAATTTTTTTCAGAACAATAATAGAGAGCAGATAATATTTGCATAAACTGAATGTATAATGCATAAAATGAGATGAATACATACTTTTACAGCTTGCTACATGTTTCCTTGGATGAGAATGGAGATAGTATACTATGTTTACGCTACCATTGGAATGTGCCTCATGTGGGATGAGTGGACTTCCTGAATATGGAAGCAGGTTGCTTGTGTGATAAAAAAAGAAAGAAAGAAAAATATATTAATGTCCATAAATGACCAAAGTATGTCAATGGGACTCGAGAATACATCCAATTACAAGAGAGTGCTACGGTAAAAAGACCCTAGGATCAAAGACTAACTAAAATGGAGGCTATGTTGTTGGGTCATATAATGATATCTCCATTCGGAGGGAATGACTATGGAATTCCCTCTTTGCTCTGCCATGTAAGATATATGTGAAATGTGGAGTATAGATGTGGGAAATATTATCAAATGAAAATTTGGTATCCAACAACATGATGCTTCTGGAAATCTGCTACAAAAAACATTATCACCATGAAAATCTGCATCATCTTGTTTAGATTCCTTGTATTGATGTTTGTCTTCCTTGGCTTTGGATGGTTATAGACATAGTAGCAACGACTGGAAGATGTTGGAAGGCAGTTCGGAATAGTCAACTTGTCGGGGCCATAACTTTCCAATTGTAGCTTGAAATTCGATGCTCCAAAATGTGTTGGAAACTAGAAAACAAGGTTATGTGGTCACTGCCCTAGACAAATTATTAATGCTTTGTAACATTTCTAACCCCAAATTCCTTCCTAAGGGGCCACCAATACCAGGAATGAAAACATCATTGATTTAAGGAATTTGTAAGCAGAACTTCTGAATTTATAAAGTTGCGGTGCAGTTTTTCCCTAGATAATGAGACAAAAGTCAATGCATGATTGACTGTGAGTTTTAGACAATCCTGGCCAAGCTCATTCTACGTCAGACAAGTTTAAGGCTCGGACTCGCCAAGTATTGGCGAATATTTGGTGAATATTCGCCAATACTCAACGAGTCCAAGCTGGCGAGTTTCTTTGCGAGTATTCGGTTTTGCAAAGTTTTGGCAAGTACTCGCCAAATTTTTTCCTAATATGGGTACAAGAAAGGGGAAAAAAAGTGTTG
Organism: Taxus wallichiana var. yunnanensis; assembly: GCA_018340775.1. NCBI lineage: Eukaryota > Viridiplantae > Streptophyta > Pinopsida > Cupressales > Taxaceae > Taxus > Taxus wallichiana. The sequence continues at coordinate 656,250,060 of CM031238.1, read as the reverse complement.
GGATGTGGACCCAAACCCGGATGCTTCAACTTGGAAGCATCCATTGGCCACCTTTCATTGGTAGACCCGAGGCTAAAGGGTACTTCACATGATCTAGTTAGTGGGAGTGGCACTATTACTCCTTGTGGTTTTAATGAAGCACGCGGTGCTTCTACTTCTAATGAACCACATGATGGCTCTAAAGATGCTCTCTTGATTATTAATATACTGAATATTCTGATTTGTCTTGATTTTGTTTATACATTGTAATATTTGCGTCATTTACTTGTTCTAAGTTCGACCAACAAATATCATGACATTTGGCATTGAATTATTAGTATGTTTAGTGGTTATTTAGCTTGTTTTGTTTACACCATGCATATTATATGGTTAATTTTGCTTATTTATCTATACTTTTTAATATTTTATATATTTTTTGCACAACCTGTACCTAAGCCTGGAAAAATATTGCCATCCTGTACTTATACCCATTCCGTACCCATACTTGTATTGGCTACACCGGGCAATATATAATAGCATAAATATAACAAAATAAACATTAAACAACAATAAGAACAGAAAGCAATTGCACATGGGATGATGATCCATAGCTTCAAAATGTCTTCATACTTATAGAAAACTACATCAAGCAACATATCTCTTCAAATGACATCTTACATCTCATAACTTCATAACTAAGATTAACTATACTTCATAATTACTTCTATCAGTCTTCAATTCAAAAAAAGATCAACTACACTTCATAATTACTTCTAGTCAGTCTTCAATTAAAAAAACTAAATCAGTGAGGAATGAACCCTCCCCGCGCCTTGAAAAAACCATGCTCCCACCAAAATAAAAGAAGAAAAAGCTAGTCTTATGACTGGAAGAACTAAATTGCCACAGGGGTAGGTTCTAATGTGGCATACCCTTCTGCAGGGCTTGTTGAGGTAATCTCTGCCATCTTCTTTGGCAAGAGTCTCCACATGTTTGGAATGTGCCACAGATTTTCCAAGGTGGTCCCAAGGCACTGCATGCAAGCATAAGCGGCATAACCATAGTTACAGCCCAACAACACAAAGTTATTCTAGTACTTGTCAGTGGGCTGTCAACCCTCGGTGCTGAATGCACTACCTCCATGGACTGATTTTTCACGACTTGGTAATAACATATTTCAAAGCATATGTCTCCTCCACACATGTTTTTAAAGCATCCATACTTCTCTTTAGATTTGTACCATGCTTTGACTTCACCAGTCTACTCTAGCGGAGACAATTGTTAACAATACTAACTCGGTACTTGAATCCTATGCTGGAAGGTTGTATTATTTTGAGCTGATTCCGCATCTTTGTAATTCCTTGAAGCCTTACTCCATCATAACCATCTTATTTCTCAATGTATTAACGTATGAATAATAGCCGGAAGATTCTATCCAATTTCACCATAGATTAAACACAACTCCGAAATATGTTCACATCCGGAAGAGCTATACAGCTGGCACAAACTTTGAATGGCTAGCCTCTCGAAGAATTGGTGTTTTTGGCTTTTGTACTATAATCTTCCCACCGTAAATCTGCAAATAAGATGTTTATGATTTTGTAATTCAACTAGGCTTAAAATAATGAAAGAACTCTAGTATCTACAAGCAATGAGACTAAAAACAAATGACTCAATTTCTTTTTCCCTAGCAAAAGGCGTTTCTACTTTTCAAACATAGAGCCGAAATAAAGGGTCTCCCCTCTAAAGTCTTGTAAATTTGTAGCTCCTCAACAATTGCATCTCTACTTTCTTTGTCAAGGGTCATCCTCTCTCATGTGCATGTGTTAAGGTCATCTATAACCCCCTCATTGGCTTTAAATAAATTAAATAAGAAAAGCTTTGGGTTCAAGTAGTAGACCATTGCATGTATATGTTGGTGGAGTTGCTTGTTCCGCCTCCAACCAATCAAACACTAAATGGTTCATATTTTCTTTGATTTTTCCCATAATAATTTTCCATGGCCTCTTTGGCCACGTCCATGGCCTCATACACATAACCCATTGGGTTTTAGTGCCCATCCACCAACCGTAGAACTCTAGGAAGGCTCGACACCTAAAACAAAAGAATGCTCAATTTTAAAATAAAGAGTAAGAGAAATTTAAACCAAAGAAAATTATAACAAATAGATGATGAATAAAAAAATAGTTAAGTTTAAGGCTACCTTAAGGATTTCCTCTATGCACTTTGCAAACACATCATCAAAAACGGTCTTCACGACCCTTTCCCCTTCGACCTTCCTAGCATAGGAAGACTCCAACCACCGTGTGCTCACAAACATTTTCTTAAGAGATGTTAGTGAGGTTGCAATGTGATGAAAGATGTGGCAAACAATGTGACTCTTGTTCACACAAGCTTCGTTTTATTGGTGTGCTCTCTCATCAAACTTAGCACCCAAGGGTGATTGTAGATTCACTTTGTAAGATTTCTTGCCTCTTCAACCACACTCATCACCCATGTCATCTTTCCTATGTCCTCAAGTAGGAGATCAACATAATGGGTTGGCAAGGGGTCCAAAAGAGTGTAGGAAGCTTCTCCTCAAAAAGTCTCCCTGTTCTTGCTACATATGTTGTTGCATTATCTATCACAACTTGAATGAAATTCTCCACACCAACTTCCATCACCACCTCATCCAACATATCACACAAAGTGTTTGCATTTTTCACTTGGTGGGATGCATCAATTGATTTCAAGAAGACCAATTGCCCACTTGAAGCTACTAAAAATTATTCAATGTGTGGTTTTTTCCATTTGGCCACCCATCAAACAAAATTCTACAACCCTTCTTTTCCGTGCTTTTATTTTTTCCTTCTACAATATCAATAGCTTTGAACCCTTTCATGGCAACAATCTGCAATGACTAAATTCTACTAGTATCGGTTTTCACCATATTGAATGGAACATTGTTGCGCAGTGTCAAAAGTTTGTCACAACTATTCTTGCTTCATTGTGCACAACCTAGTTCCGACTAATACCTTCGAGTGAAGGTCAGTGACCCAAAACTACTTCAAGGGACCAAAAAAACCCAAATTATCTCCAATAGATGAGCCTTATCCTCATCCTCAACACCCCTAGAGTTGAGGCAAAAGAAATGGCTCTAATCTCGTAATCATCTCTTGTTGCTGCTTATTCACTAGGGCTGCAAGTGCATCAACTTTTCTCTTTTTCTCCTCTTTTTTCTTCGCATAACTTGCAAAGTATGTGGCCACCTCTCTTTGAGCCTCAAGTGGTGTTTATGTGCACACTGCCACATCTTTCCCTAGTATTCATGCCATGTGGTATTTGAGGTGATTGACACCTTTACTCATCTTCATCGCACAATAATTCCAAATCACATAATTGCCCTTTGTCATCGGTTTACAATGCTTTCATGAAGGGTCATTAGACTTAGGCTTTCAACAGGCAACTTAACCGGATGCCGATGCCATTCTCAAACAAGATGAAACCTTAAAAAACCGAAAAAAATGTTTTAGATGAAAAACCTAAAGCAGCTAATCAAACGACGAAGAAGAAGATTTACGAAATTGAATATGAAACCATGGAAACTCTAGGACCTAACCGCTAGTGGTGTGTTAATCAATGAAGAAGTCAATACTAGAAACTAGAAACTAGAAACTTAGAAAGTAAGATTTTCTTAATTGTATACTCTAAATCTCGATTCAAAACTTCTTTTTATAGGTTGTATGTATTCCTTGATATTCTGAAAACCTAGCTCCAATGACGTGCCAATCAATCACATGTATTGTTTTCATTGTGTTTGAAGCGGAAAATGAAGACGCTGACGAGTTTTTGGGATAAAATGACATTTTGTTACCCCGGGATTATAACATTACAATTGCAGAGTCGATCGGAAAAACTTGGCGAGATTAGCCAAGTCATGACCAAATTACTCAACAAAATTCGCCGAGTTTCTTGGCAGGACATGTGACTCGCGAGTAATCCGCAAGATTCACCAAGTATTAAATCAGGTTTATCTTATCCCATTTGATACTATTTGATGTTATCTACTCATACCGATATGCATACATATATTACAAAGCCATGAAGGCTACGAAACCATTATGGAAGTTGGAATGGTTACACTTGCATGTGTGACTCTTCCCCTCCCGACACTTGATCTCGATCGATATCAAAATTTAATAGTCAAAATTTGTCCCACATGGCATTGCCCCCCCCACAAGTTAAGGAGTAATTTTGTTTTTCTAGCGATGTGAAACAAGGACCTTTGCCACGAAGAGATTTGTTATGGTGTGAAGTATAAGATTCGTAAAATTGAGGAGCTTGCGAAGAAGGAATTCTCTACAACAAAGAATTGAGATTTGCAACAAAGAAATGAGATTCCCAAAGAAGGAATTGCTTTACTGCATGAAGAAATGAGCTTGAAAAAGGACTTGATTCACTAAAAATAAATGAGCTTTGCAACAAAGGATTTGAAAGCTTGCAAACATCTCTTTAAGTCCAAATAAGATGTGAAAGGGCCCCGACAATGTGCAAATCCATCTTCAAGGTACTCATGTTGCTTGAATCATTGAGAAATAATAATCTCGATTTTGTTAAGTCTTACAAGCAAGTGTGAGAACCTAACTTCTAGGTGAGCCTTCGTGAACCATTTCCCTTGGTGAATAAGCTGACCCTTTTTGGCAACTTAGCATATGACACTTTTGTGTGTGCATTGTTTACAAAATCTTATTTGTATTTACTCATGTAGGTTGTTTTGCTAGAGAGGGTGAACCTATGAATGCTGAATATGCATAAAGATATATGGCATGGTCTTCTTAGTAATTGTGTGGCATGATTCGGGCATGGAATAACTTTACGAATCCTATACCTCTTGCTGATATGATGTTATTCCAAGGATTGGCTATGTACCCATCTGTCTATGCATGTACAAATACCAAGAATTAGATCACATGCATCAATTGGCAGTACATCATAAAATTGCTCCTCTTTGAAAGGACGGATAGCATATGATAAATGGCAATAGCAAGTGATACCTTTGGTGTTACAGGAACTAGACCATCATAATTTGTAAGGTTGTGGATGAGGCAAGATTGAAAAATTCAGGTGTTTGACGGTTGCTTTAGAGATGAGATTCTTCATGCCATTGTCATCGATAAAAATATCCAATTTTCCCTTGCATGAAATCTGCGAATTGAACAGGCCTTCTGTTTCAGCACCTCGTGTTGTTGATGTAACTTGTGCAATGGCACACATAACATTTAGATGGCAGTCAACTGCTAGAGAGGGCTGAATTTTAGGACACATTGCTTCTGCTTGCATAAGAAATTTTTCCTGAGGATGGCACTTGGATATATGACATACTCTTCTTAGGAGTTGGTGTGGCATGATTAGAGCATGATTAGGAGGTGACCTTTGGCTTAGTTACCTTGACTGAGGGATATCTTTTCCATCAAATATCACTTGGGACTTGAACTTGCCCTTTGTCCATTGGGGTATGCCACACCTAATTACTTGGATGTCATACTTTACCTGATTTCATTACTTTATCATGTGAATTATGGATTTGAACTTGGGTCTTTGCTTGGGGAGCCTCATAATTTTACCACAATTCATTCCATTCAACAATGCATTTTATTATATATTTATATTTTATTTTTTATTTTTTATGGACATTTCACATGCTAAAAAAAGGATAAAATGCATTAAAAAATCAATGTTTCACATTCTCGTTTCTAATTCCTCGTAAGTTAGGACCAGGACAAAAGGGATTCTGAAAAAGTATGCAAACACAAGTTACTAAGACGCTGAATGAGATGCAACAATCTCATTGGGATGTACTTCACATTCCAAACCCAAAACACAACTTAAAATCATAACAAAGTTTAGGGCTCTAAAAGCCAACAAAAATACCAATTTTGGAAGTAGTGGATGGATTCATATGCGGACCTTGGTCATGTCTTGTTGATCCAAAAGCAATGTGTTATATGGCCAAACACTCTAACCATAATAGAAGTGTCTCTAAGAGATTCAAGCTAGGCAGTAGCATACCATTGACAACATACTCCTATGGAAATGATGAACGTGTAGCATTCCCTTGAAAGCACAATCTTATGAAAATGATGAATGAATTATTACTATCCTCACATTCCCTTGGTACTTGAGTAGATATGCTCTTGTCCCAATCCTACTAACCATTCTTGTGTTTAACTTTTTATTACACATTTGAGGAAATTTTACGTTGCAAGACTAAATAGCTGATAGTTCAAGTTTTCTTCACACAATGTGGAAACAGAGATATGAGTTGAAAATATTATTCAAAACTTCTTGACATGGAAAACACATGGCTGCAAAAAAATCAAGTTACAAGTAAATTGAACTTTTCTTAACTAGAAGGATTAACTAAAAAATGACATGATGAAATGGATGAAGAGAAAGCCTTTCCACTCAATGAATCCTGACTATGGACCTTCTGTCATGACAATTGAGCTACTATTAATAAGGACAAATTTGTTATAAGATGATTTCCATTTCTAGGAACAAATGATAGTACACAAAGAAATATAAACTCCAAAAATTATTGATGTGACTTGATGGCAAAATATTTTTGTGTTGAGGTCACTTAACCAACTTATCCATAACTTCCATGTGCTTTTGAAGAAAGGTTTATAGCTTATCCATAGCAGTTCCTGCTTTTTTGTGGCATCCATAGGACTTCCAATGGTTTAGTGTAGAGAAGCCTTTTTCCAAACCCCATAGACTACACTTATCTTGAATGCTCAATTTGTATAGAGATAAACCAAATAATGAAAGACTTGCATTGGATAAAACCAAACCAAAAGTCAAAATTAATATGAGAAGATGAAGGGTAGAAGTAAAACATACAAGATATTTAGGTACTTCAGCTCACCAATACGAGGGGATAAGCTACCCGAAAATCCCATATTTTCCAAATGCCTACATATGAGAATTACACTTTAGTCCATTAAAATCATAGTTGACAAAGAATATTAAGCATGAGATTTAGCAGCAGGCATATGCATTCTGAGAGATGAACAACTAAAAGCAGAAGAAACCTTATTCTGTACAATAAACGACTAGAATGAATGCTCTCGATCCAAAGCCTAACAAAGAACACATAAATGGAGAATCACTCACAAAGTCTGTACGTTTGGACCATTGCAGGTGATGTGAGACCAACTAATGCAGGGATTCACTAAATTTGGATCCCAACTTACAAGAGAGTCTGTTGATGCAATTAATCCTGCCTTCACTGCAAGTAATGCTTGACCTGGCAAACATGAGAGTGAAACATGAAAGCCATGAATATTAGCTAGTCCAACAAAATGTTCCATGGACCAGATTTGCACATTAATTATAGACCAATCAAATAACACAAATGACCCAGACATTTTCTTTGTTTGTTTAGAGGTGGAGGATAGGGGGCAGTCAATGGGACTAAAATACATGTAAGCAAGCAAAGCATAAACAACGAACTTCAATAGACAGCTTAGAGAATTTCCTTAAGTTGATACTCCTAAGCTGAATAAAATCATCAAACAACATAACAAAAATAAATAAAACTAAAATCTTATGTTTTTCATGCAATATAAGTTGCAATTCCTCAAATAAACAGGTGAATCAATGTACAAAGCAATTGATTGCTTCTACAGAAAGATGATTATGCTCGGAGTTAGGCATAACTTTTTAATGTAAACCACAACATTGGTATGGTCATCGTTATTGGAATAATTACATATTTTAATGGTGGGCGAGTTATGTGGATGTATAGTCAGCCTTGGGTAGTTTTGTAATGACTCTTGTTGGTTGAGTTCGGGTGTTGACAGTTGTGTCAACCGACAACCACAAGTTATTTGTCTTATAAAAAGAAGGATACATGACAGGGAAGGGATGATGGTATCAGGTCCTCCTTGTACCATACAAATTGTATTGAGACTTCTTTTTTATGAATACAAGCTGCTTTGTTCAAGTACTTTGCTCTTATACGGTATGTATGCAATTACTATTACGTCTATGGTGTTATTGATAAGTCTAGTATCTCGGTAGACATTAACCAGTCTGTAGTCTGGCCGTTGCCTTAAAAATGTCCGGTCAAGTTAAATTCGGTTCAAAGAGAAGAGAAGCATGATAAGGCACCCATTTTGTTATAAGATCTATATACCTAACAAAATCGTGAAATGCAATGACAATAGATACTACAATGATACAAAGAGTTCAAGAAGAGGTATGACGTGCATGAGCAATATTTCATGCTATTGACTCTGAACAAAGGCGGGAGAGACATATAGTCACGAAGGGAAACAAAAAGTTGAATGGACTACTCGATTGGTGGAGCATCTAGAAAGACAACAAATGTTGCGACAAATAGCAAATTCAAAAAATCCATCAGGGTAAGTACAAAGTATGAAGTTGAAGCACAAGCCAAGGCCAAAGCATTCAGTTGGAACTAGTGGACCTTGTACCACTCACTATAAGGAGTGGGTAGAAATTTCCATAGCCCCTTTTGGAGGAAGTGCAAACCTTGCGTTCTAGGTTGGGTCGGATGGTGTCGCAAGAGAATCATATGGAAAGTTTGAGGAAGCCCAAACAACAAATTGGAGGGAATTGCATAAGTAGAGGACATGATAGCGTGCAAGATAGTGTACAAATCCTTGCAAAAAGGAAGGATCAAGCATAGGCATTTCCCGATAGCGCTAAGCTAAGTCATAGAATTTGTCAAATTTCAGCCAAAAAATCGAATTTCAGCATTTCAATGAAAACGATAAAAATCATTCAAAATCGTTGGGAAAATTGAAGATTCAAATTTTTAATCAATTTTAAAGAAAACCCTAAAAAAATCACGGATTCGGCAAACAAAATCAGTAAAAAATGTGGAAAAGTTTTTATTTATCACCGTTGCTTTACATGATGGCTAGGTTAGGGTTTTCATTCTCTTTAAAAACAAGCTTTGTGTTTGCTATGAAACTACAAAGAGCATCTATTATTTGCGATTTCAAGCAATCAAAAGAGAATCATGAGCCTAAGAGTGCGGTCGAGGTCTACAATGTACATTTGAGGGTTGAGAAAGTGCGATCGAGGTCTATTTTGTTGAAGCCCTTTATTGAGATCCAGAGACACCCTATTTTTGTTGAAGCATCATCGATTGTTCCTACCACCAGCTTGCATTGACGATTTGTGGCATCATGTCGTGTTCCTATCGCCAAGTGTGTTGTGATTCAAGTCATGGGGCATGTTCCTACTGTTAGCGGCATTGAGTGTATGTCCCTCGTGGAGTGAAGTCTAGCCACAATTGGGTATCGACTGTGTCTAATCGCTAAGGGGAGTCAAGCCGTGCCTATTGCCAATCTAACAAAGACAACCCATAGGTATTTAGAAATAAGCCTTCCTCGATTAGGTATTAGCATTTAGTTTTTTTAGTGTATCATTTTTATTTATTAGGTTTAATATTTACTAAATAAATTCTCTAAGCTAATTTAGGATTTTAATTTATTAGGTATTTATAATTAGTGTAGGATTTTAATTAGTATTTAGTTTTAATACTTACAAAACAAATTCTTTAGAATTTTTATTCCAGAAATAAAATTCTACTATTTTTTTGGATATAGAAATTTTAATTCTTTAGGTTGTATTTATTTAATTTTTAGTATTTATAAACTATGTAGCCAGAAACGCCTAAGGGGCCCACGTTTACGCTGAAGCGCTTCTGAAACGCTTGAAACGGGTGCGAAACGTGTTCAAACGTTTCCCAAAAAAAAAAATTTATTTATTATTTTTTTTTTTTTTAAAAAAAAACATCTAACTTATCTAGATCTAAGATTATTATCATGTATATGTGAATCATTGAAATTGTAAGTATGTTGAATGATGAGTTATGACTCTTTAGAAGTTCAAATTTCAATGAATACAAAATATTTTGAGTGCTTTATCAATTATCTCGTATGGTCTACAAATTTACAATTATAAAATGAGTATTATGCATATATATATATATATATATATATATATATATATATATATATATATATTTTTTTTTAATAATATATTGTACGGACGTTTCCATCGACGTTTCGTATCCAAGGTTTTTTGAAAATTGCCGTTTCCGCGTTTCGTACCGCTTTAGCTTCCGTTTCCGTTTCTCAACATAGTTTATAAAGTAGGAAAGCTATTATTACATATTAATATTTAAAAATTTAGAATTAGAAATTTATTAATCTTTATATTTAATTTTAGGTTTATTAATATATTTTTATTATTAATTAATAGCTAGAAAAAAATTTATAACTAGGTTATTAATTTTTGTAGAAAATTTATAACTTCAAAGTTCATATTAACATGGTATTAAAGTTATATAGATATTACTATATTATAATCTCATCTTCTCTAAAACATGTAGGTTCAAAACAAAATTCAATGGCACCCTCGAATCAAAAATTCAGGGGATGGAAACACGTAACACACGACAAAGAATAATATTAAATGTGATTTGTGTGGTCATTCATTTGTCAAGAGTGTCATAAGGGTAACAGACCACCTACTTGGCATCTCGGCTAGTGTGGGAGGGGTGTTAGTGCATGCCCAAATGTAACTCCAAGAATCAAAGTTGCATTAGTGAAAGGCCAAACCTCTTCGTCTGCAGGAATGCAGAAATCAGCACAAAAAAAGCAGAGAGTTCAAGCAGAAATATCTAGGTTCATCACAAATTATGTCTCCCACTTCAAACATTCCCACGTTTGGTGGTGCAACAAGGGGATCAGAGAGTGGAACTTTGAACACCCTTTGAAAACCAGTGGAGAAACAACATGTGGACGATGCATTGGCTGATTTGTTTTTTCAAATGCAATTCCATTCAATGTCGCCGAAAATCCACATTTTAAGATTGCAATTTAGAAAATTGCAGAGTTTGGGAAAGAGTGTACGCCTCCTACTTCAAAGGCTCTTAAAACAACTCTTTTTGAGAAATCAAAAGAAAAGGTGCCCGAAAAACTGACAGTGGCCAACGCCTCTTAGAGTGTAACAGGTTGCACCATATTGAGTGATGGATGGTCAAACATGTGTTAGAGGTCATTGATTAATGTTTTAGTAGCTTGCCCTCTAGGCGTAGTGTTCTTGAAGGTAGTTGATGCCATGAACCATAAAAAAACTCTGAGTATATTTTCAAAATCTTAGAGGAAGCCATTCTTGAAGTGGGTATAGAGAATGTGGTTCAAGTTGTAATTGATAGTGCTGCAAATTGTGTGGGCGTTGGGAAGTTGATTATGGAAAAGTACCCACATATATTTTGGAGTCCTTGTGCAACACATTGCCTTGATTTGTTGCTTCATGACTTGGCTAAATTTCCATGGGTGCATGAAGCAATTCACAAAGGGAGAGCAATTGCAAATTTCATCAGAAACCACTGCCTCACATTGAACATTTACAGGCAGCATGCATCCAAAGAGTTGTTGAGGCCTTGTGAAACAAGATTTGTCTCATTTTATCACTTTGAAAAGAGTGGTTGAAGAGAAAGCAGCACTAAGGTCAGTTATTTGTTCAATTGATTGGGAAAATTCAGTTCTTTCTAAAGGTGCAAAAGGAAAGAACATAGAGAAAATAATTCTAAACGGCAACTTTTGGGAAAGGGTGACAAAAGTTTTAGAAGTGTGTGAACCGATTGTTGAAGTGCTTCATATGGTTCATGGCGATAAACCTTGTCTTGGTATGCTTTATGAAAGCATGGACTGTTGTAAGGAAACCATTCAAAAACATTCAATCACGTGGAAACGGACTATATTGAGATATGGGAAACAATTGACTCAAGGTGGAAAATGATGCATACCCCCTTGCATGCGGCAACTTGCTATTTGGAGCCAAAAATATTCCATATAAACAGACAAAGTAACAGTGAAATCATGAGTGGGCTTCACAAAGCCATAGGGAGGTTTGAACCAAATCCACAAGTTGCAAGTAAAATTAGGGATCAATGTTGGGCATACAGGTTAGAAGAAAAGATGTTTGGAATACCAGTAGCCAAGTATGACATGTCACGCCCAAATGTTGAAGGATACAAGTGGTGGAGTAACTTTGGAGCAGATACTTGTGAGCTACAATGCTTTGTTGTTAGAGTATTGAGTCAGGGAGCAAGTTCATCAGCTTGTGAAAGGAATTGGAGTTGCTTTGACCACATTCAATCAAAGAAGCGAACAAGTTGTTGTTTGGGAGGTTGGGAGATCTTGTTTATATTCATAGCAATTTGTAGTTGCGTATAAAGAAAGCAACGAAAGTTTCAGAAGACAGCAGATGCAAATGATCCCGACTTGCTTTCACAAGATGAATTCAGTGGTGAATCTGATGATGATGATATTGAACCATCTCAGCCAAGTGCTCTTGATGATTTTGAGCTTATATGATGTAAAAAGCAGGAGAAATCTGAAAGTTTGAAAACAGTCTTAGAACTTAGATGCTTTAGAATCTAGATTAACTTTTTGAAAACAAAAACCCTCTTTAAAATTGTGATTTCACATGTGTAATGTTCTATCTTGATCAACTTATCATGATGCATATGTTTCAGTTTGGACATCTTTTTTCGAAGTTTTTAAGGCTATTTAATAATATTTATTTATTTTGACATTATTGTACATTTATTATTTATTTTGAAAATAAAATAATAAAAATGCACATTTATATAATTCAAACTTATTGACAATTTTTTTAAATTTTATTGGTTGACAAACTTGTTTCGAATTTCATCCTTGTCAAACACAAACACGAACACGAACCTAGTCACTTAGGTGCTAATAGAACAAAGGAATGTCCAGAGTGGACCACCATATAGAAAAGACTCGTATTAGAAGAACCATGCCTGAAGTAACCCACAACTAAAGCCACGGTTACCCCATCAACTCCATCTCTAGAAAAGCAGAAGTTGTGAAAGTTCACTAGTGACAAATCGGAAGATCTTGTACAACATTGCAAAATGTGCATCACAATTTATGGACTTCTGATGGGCATACAGATGAATGTAGGTAGTTAAGATGTTTCCTAGCCACCTTTTTAGAAAATGGCTATGGACTGGTACACAGATGCACCAAGCTCAAAGAAAGAAACATGGAAAACACTCAGGAAATCCTTCAAGAGAAAATTCAAACTCGTGAGAGAGGACAATGCAATTGGCATAAAAATCTATAATACCCAGCAAGGTAAACATGAGAATGTCCACGCCTATAACAGAAGACTCAAAAAACTATTAGAAAACTTAAAAAAGAACTTGTCGACGACTTGACGAAGCAATGGTTTAAAGAAGTGTTGGTACCCTCAGTGTGGAGGACAATGAAGGTGGTCCCACCCTCATCTTACAAAGATGGATACAATCGTGCCATGGACATTAAAAGTAAGAAAAATATGAGCAAAAAGATGACCCTAACTCCAGCAATGACACTGAACCTGAATCACTGCAAGCTTTGAGAAATGACATACTCTAAATGATGAAGGAACTATAGAGAGATGGTAACAACAAAGGAAAATATCTTTTTGTAAGACTTATCAAGTTACAGGGCATTCGATTAAGGAACGCCTGTACAAATTCCAAAATACAAGCAGCCAAGTACAGTTCACACAAGAAGAGCCATCTACACCACCCACCACATCGCAAAGGAACCACCAATGATAGAATAATAGTGGTGGTGGGAATCGGATTCAATACGGCTCCGACGGAAGAATGGCCAATTGTACACTATTGGAAGTTCAATAAGTGCAATTGTTTCGCAAAAGATAGCTCTAACCAAAATGAGTGTGGGCTCGAGGACCATAGAAATGGCAATTGTCCAAATCAAACCAACGTCAATATGATTGACATAGTTGAGGGCAAGAAAGTTATGGCAATTATGAAGCACAAGTAAAGAAAGCCAATTACATTGATCACACATACATACGGGAAAGGAAAGGCTCACTAAAGCAAGGGCGGAAGTCGAGGGGGCCATGGTCAATTAAGGGCATCAATCAAATGAGCATGCAAGCACAATGACAACCAGAATGGAGTCCAACAAGTCTATTGCACAACATTCTTGTAGACCACTATACTTGTGAAGATAGTTGATTTATTGCAAAGCATTCCAACACTCAAGACTGCTCTCATTGTTACTATACAAGACTTGAGCCCAAGCATGGTGCATGCACCGATGCCCCGATGTTGGGTGATTGGGAGAGCGAAAAGCGAATGAATGAACTCATAGTCAAGCCCCCTTGTCAGGTGACCAAGTGATCAATCATATGCTCTTAATGAAGAGCCTAGCACAAAAGTTGGTTGTACATATGGAAGTTTTGGTTAGGAATTCGACAAGCAACATCATTGATGGTGGTTCTAATGTGAATGTTCTTCCAAAAGAGACTTGGAAGAGTCTTGGAAAGCCAACTATGTGGCCTCCAACATTCCAACTGGTATGAGCAAATCAACATGGCATTAAGGTATTGGGTGTATTAATGGGTCAAAAGGTAATTATAGCAACCCAACCCTTTTTGTTGAATTTTGTAATCATCTCATTGAATAAGAAAGACTATGATGCACTATTAGGTTGGGTGTCATAGATTCAAGAATCGGGCAATAAGTGAGGAAGCAGCCTCATCAAACTTACCGGATTCGGACTCTAAAGAAGAATTCTTAGTTCACTAGAACCAAGGTATGATCGAGCCAAATGAAAAAGGGGAGTTGGAGTTACACTTGAGCTCCAATGATGAAACAAGCTCCCTCAACATTCTTCCATTGGCAGATGGGAGACAGAAGTGTTCTAGTCGGATTGCAATATCACTGATATTATGGAGATTGAAAACAATCAAAGCAGTTAATGGGATGAACAGAAGCAAATGTCAGTGATGCTAAATCCTTCCAAACCGTAAAAATTCTACTCGACTTACCCACTAGAATTCAATATATATGACATCAAGGATGCAATGTTTAGCCTGCCAATTGGAACGAGTACACAATATAACGCCTAAAGACTTGACTTTAATGATTGTGTATGAGGGGTCCAAGAAAAAATTAATAGACTAAGAGGTATAACTGCCTGAAGTATGATCTATTTTCAAAGCACGACAGGGTACAATGGATGTCTTCGAATAGGTGATGGCATAGGAGGCAACAAAAGTAATCTTCATCCTCTGAAGGATATCTTCAAACGTATATGGCAGCCTGCTTTATGGCCCAAGGTGAGCTTCTTTGTGTGGCTATTGTTAAGGGGGAGACTCTTAACTGGAGATAGACTTATGAAAAGAGGCTTTCATGGCCCCTTTTGCTGTGCTTTATGTTTGGATAATGAGGAAACTATCATACATTTGTTTTTTCATTGCTCATGGGTGGTCTCCTTATGGCAGCATTTATCCCAAGTGTTTAACCTGCCATGGGTTTGCATTCAGTCCTTTGAACAGCTGATTAGAGCATGGCAAAACCAAATACCTAAAGGTCAGAACCTTCTCCCAGCACTGTGGTCAGGCATCTCCCTTACGCTTTGGAACATTTGGAAGGAGAGAAATAACAGAATTTTCCAGCAAAAAGCAAGGAAATCACTTATATTTGGGCAAAGATCAAAATTAATATAGCTGAATCTATCAAGCATAAGATATGCCTACCTCAGATTCTTACCCCAGATTGGGAACATTTATGTAATCAGCTCTCTTTGCAGTCCAGGACTTCAACAATGCCTGCCTTTCGACCTAAAAGGAACAGTCAGATGGAGAGTCATTGGATAGCCCCTCCTTTTGGGTATGGTAAGTTGAACACGGATGGTGCCTCAAGGGGTAATCCGGGTCAGGCGAGTATGGGAGGCATTGGTAGATATTATGATAAATCAGTAGCTTTCTTCTTTGCTGAGAAATTGGGATATACAACTAATAACTTAGCGGAGATAAAAGCGGTTTATAAAGGTATGCAAGAGGCTTTCAAACTTGGATGGCAAAAAATCCAAATTGAATCTGATTCTAAGGTAATTGTTAGCTTGTTATCTGATCCAAAAGAAATTCATAGCAAAAATTGGAAAATATCAAGAGAGTTGGGCAAGCTTCAAAGCTTGCAGGATAAGTTCCAGGAGGTTCAATTCAGACATGTACCCAGAGAATGCAACAAAGCAGCAGATGAGTTAGCTAACTGGGCTCTTGACAATTACAACATTACTTGTTATGGTTCGCCTACTCAGGGGTGGTCAATCAAGCTTCAATGATTGTATCATTTATCCTAATGAAATATAATATGTATCCTTTTCTGTATAATGCCCAAGCTTGGACTCAGAGCTTTCAGGCCTGGCATAGTAGAATATGTAAACTTTGATTTCAAATTAATATGATGGGGTCCCCCTCCTTTTTTATTTTTATTTTTTGAAGTCACACAACAGAGAAGTGAGTAATGACCCGATATAAGCCTTTGACGGATGAATTTCAAGGCAAGAGCCTTAGTTCTCAGATATAATGAGAGGGGTGAAATCAAACCATGCAAGTTTAAATTAATATGGCTCAAGCCATTTTAATTCATAGAAAACATGTAGGATGAGGCAGTTAGGTTGGAAAACTTGAACAATATGATAGTCAAAAATACGGTGAATTACTCAAAGTTAAAAGTGTATCAGCCTAGGATGGAAAGCATCAATGGCATCGACATGCATATCAAGCTTGTATGTATGGGAAACAATGAAAATGGGGAAAACAATGGTACAATACTACAAACAACGTTCATGAAAGTAACATAAAAATAATAAAACATTTGATAAAATATGGTAAGGTACGAACAAGGGGCATAAAGGTGGAACTTCCTCTAAATTGTACGCCCCACTAAGTATGGTCCATTCATATCCCACCCATCGTACATTCCATTCAAAAAAAAAAACTCCCTGATTTGACTAAATGTACGGCTTTGATCGAACATCCTGCTATGACCAAACATCCTTCTTTGTCCGAACATCCCGCTTTGTCTCGAGCAACCTGCTTTTTGGTAATGACCTACTTTGTCCAAACGACATGCTATGATCAAACATCTTGCATTGATCAAACGTCCCGCTTTGTTTAAACATCCTTTGCCCGAACGACGCCCTTTGCCCAAACATCCCGCTTTGACCGAAGATCATGTTTTAACCAAATGTTTTGTATTTCTTAAATGCCCTACATTGACCAAACGCCCTCCTTTCCCAAACGTTGCCCACTCTCTTGTTTGCTCACCAATTATACCCCCTCATCAGGGATCTAAATATCCACCCTCAAATGTTTCCTCTCATCAAACATCCCCCTCCTTTTGTACGTCCCACTTCCATTGAACTTTCACACCCATCTATATGCCCCTCCCCTCTGAACGCCACACTTGTTGCACATTGTTGCCTTACATCTATACAACATACGCCCTCGAAGGAACAGCAATTGTACAGGCTCCTGAAAGCATCATACAGTGCTAGAACTATTGTTTGTGAGCCAAGCGGTCCGATTAAAACCCCAAAATCAGACCTGCATCCATCATTTTCATTGTTTACTTTGCATTGTGATGCGGAATTATCAACGAAGGAGGATATTTTAGAAAAATACAGTTTTTGCTTCCATGTGTAGAGGACCATTTGACACATCTGCACACAGCAACAAAAATATCCGTATCAACAGCAGCTCCTCCAGGAACGTCCTTTGTCTTATCTCTTCATTCTCATTCTTTTATATTGAATACGAAGTGTGTCGAAGGTACTCTTACTTGTTTAAAGACAGGGATAATGTTGACTGCAACATTCGTATATTCATGGTTATTGGCATAATTCAATCTTTAAATAGCCAAAGAGTTATGTGGTTGGATTGTCAACCTTCGGTAGTTTTGTAATGACTCTTGTTGGTTATGTTTAGGTGTTAAGTCATTTATCTTATAAAGAGAAGGATACATGTCGAGGAAGGGACGTTAGTATTAGGTCCCCCTATACTATATGAATTGTATCAAGACTCGTCTTTTACGAATACAAGCTGCTATAGTTCACATGCTTTGCTATGATATGATATTTTATGCAATCACTATTATATGCACGATGTTATTGATGAGTCTACCATCTCATTAGACATTAACCAGTCTACATCTACTTCACTGATGTATTGTTCATAATTGTTACCCCCAAACAAGTCTCTTAACTGCATATAGACATAGTATAGTATAGTTTTGTACTCAATTATAACATAATTTTCTTTACTGAATTAAGCTTTAGCCGAGTGTAGAACTACACCATACCATGTCTATAAGTGGTTAATAATATACAATTGTGAATCATTGAGTTAATGGAACGCCTAGACTAATGACACATTGACACACCGAGTTCGTGTGGCATGATTAGAGCACGATATCACTTCAAGAATCCTATATCTTATTGCCTCCCAATATGATGATACTCCATAGATTGGCTCGATACATGCCTTGGTGACTATGCATGTATGAATAACCAAGGATAACATCACAAACATAAATTGCTGACACATCACAGACTAGCTCCTCCTTGAAAGGATGTCATATGAAAAGCAGTATTGATGACTGATGTGTATACCTTTGGTGTTACAGGAATTGAACCATCCCAATTTTGTGTGATTGCAGATGAGTTGTGGTTAGAAAATTCAGATACTTGATAGTTGCTTCAAAGATGAGGTTTTCCACGGTATTGCCATTGATCAAAAATTACAAAGACTGCCCATACAATCACATTTGCAAAGGGAGCAGACTTTTTTGTTTAAATTTTTTCTGCTATTAGTGTAGCTTGTACAATGGCTATGGTGACACTAGGATCACAATCAATGATTCCTTCAAAGGGATTGACTTTAGGGTCCTTCGTTTCCACCTGTGTAGGAAACATTTTCTGAGCATGGCCCTATGCATCCAAGTGGTTGATAGTTTCATGTCCGTTGCATCATTTACCTATCTTAGACTACTACACTTCTTGTCTAAAGAAGGTGATTTCTATGGTGCAGAAAATGTGTCCTGCTTACTTACGATGATAGGCTTCCCCAATGTGTTAGCCTTAACCATCTTTAGTTTGGACTGAATGAAAGGCATAGGTGTAGTCGTGGACATATTGGCCATGTCCTTGGCACAGTTGTTGCCACTGAATGTAACAATCTTTGAAGATGTCTTTTGGATAATAGGCATCCTTGAAAGCTTCTAAGAACTTTTCCCAATTCGGTTCAAATTCATCTTCTATCTGGTCTTTCTTGCACAAAGTATTGGCTTGCCACCACTTCCTGACGAGTGAAGAAT
This sequence comes from Taxus wallichiana var. yunnanensis, assembly GCA_018340775.1. Classification (NCBI taxonomy): domain Eukaryota; kingdom Viridiplantae; phylum Streptophyta; class Pinopsida; order Cupressales; family Taxaceae; genus Taxus; species Taxus wallichiana. The sequence goes on along the minus strand of CM031238.1, from coordinate 656,230,847 downwards.
TTTTTAAAATGCAATCTTGATCTTTACTTCAATAGAGAAGTTGTTCATGAAAAATATGATTCTAACTGATTTATCCACTTATCTACTCCACCAACATTGATCTTACCCTCAAACATGAGAATGTCTAAATTTTCTTCAAACTTAACAGGGCCTCAACCTTTAAAAGCTTTGCTTCAGGATTGAGCTGATAGAACCATCCGTTTGAGGACTTCAACAAATTGGTTGAGCAGGAATGCCTTTTTCTACCTAAGTGACTGATTTCGCCATCGATCATTCAACAGATTGCCTCTTGTGACCCATGTTCTCTTCACCATCTAAACTTGAAATAACATGGAAGATAATCTACTGGGTATTGTGGTTTGATGTTGAGCTTGACATACATCAACCTCATCCAATGGGACATAAACGAGCAAGATAAACCACTTTGATACCAATGATCCGCATCCTAGGAAATATCTAGGGAACAACACCCTAAATTGCTAGAATTTAGATGTGGTTTAGGCATGTGTGGAAGCAATATTAAATAACTATTTGACGCAGTCAAGGATAAGAGGTCAAATGAATGATAGCCTTGTCCTTACAACCATTAACCTCACAGACTAGGCAAAAGACACCTACATGGACGAATTAGAGATTAGAGACTTAAATACCAACTTTATTTCTTACTCTTGAGGGATTACAGAGATTCAAACTACACACACTCACTCCTCTCTTTGGTTACACTACAAGAAAGAGAAGAACACTTAACCCCTCGGTGGGCTAAAACCACACTTCCTCTACTCCTCTATGTTTTGCAAGTACCTGTACTCCCCAAACAACTCTTCTCCTCACTCCAATTTGCCTTCTCTAACTCCTTCGTCTATGTGCATGGAATGACTCTTCACCTTCCTTGTGAACTTGAAAACACTCAAGACAAGATCCAAAGAGTTTCCCGGCCAATATCTAATTTGCACAAGTGCTTCAAACAAAACCGCTAGTTTGTGCATACCGGAAGTTGTGTAACTCCCAGTTAACACAAACGTGTGTTAACTAGCAGTTTCGCCGTGAGATAGGAAATTCTCTGCCTAAAGGCTGAAATCACTCATTTTCCTATTCACAATGCCTAAACAAGTACCATTTCTCTTCGTGGAGGACTATGTTGCCTTTAGAATCCTGACGGAATCCAATGCACATGAACATACTGTAGGTCTTTTTGTTGATGCAAGATTGCTTGTGGATCCAAATGCCCATGCATCATACTCATTGGGTAAAAATTTTGTGAGATGGTGCTCACAAACGTGGGATAGGTGGTAGAACCATCCTTTTGACTTGTGGGTAAGGCCACTACATGCCCTTCCACCATACGAGATACTCCCTCTATTTCCAGCCACCTATGCACACAAACACACTGTAGGTCTTTTAGGTTGATGCAAGATTGCTTGTGGACCTAGATGCTCCTGCATCATACACCTCAGGTACGAATTTTGTGAGCATGGTATCACAAGCTTGGGCTAGGTGGTAGAACCACCCTTTTACCACCTTGCGAGGTACTCCCTCTATTTGCAACCACTTATTGGACCATAGATTGACCTCTGCCAAATCTCCTCCGCACTGCTCTTGTTCCAGCCCCCATTAACCTTGGGGCGACCATCTCTACCTACACTCGACACCTCTTTCATCTTCATAGATGAGACTTCATCCTTTTCCGTGGAGCCACATACTACTATCACATTTGGACACTCAAGGTCTATTGTCCATCCTTATGACTTGGCATGCATTCATGGGCAAGACATCACACAAAACAATGTCTAAGTTTCTACAAATCTATAAATAAACTTCGCATTGCTCATATACATAATATTATGGCCTTGCTAACCAAGACACCCAACATGGCTTCGGATTTGGTGTGCATACCAAATTCAGCTTAACTACCATTTCTTAGGACACCGAATCGTTTGTGCTTCCACTATCAACCACAACATTACAGAACTTACCTCTCAATTTGCATTTTATTAGGAAAATGTGTCTTCTTTGGCATGCCTCTTCTTTCTTCCCTTTGACCTTCAAGACTCTCCTTTTGGTTAAGTGACTCACTTAACCAGTTTTATTGTTTTCGGATACTTAAAAACTTGTTCTCAATTTCTTGTAATTAATTAAAACAATTAAATTGGCTTTGAAAACAAAATTAAACTGTTAAAACAACAAGCAAAATGAAGTAAAATGCAGAAAACACAGCAAACCGCGTGATAACGGAGTTCATCTGATGTGGGCTACATCTCCAGGTCCGGAAAAGTTCCTGAACTGATCTATTATGATGCAAAAATTGCTAGTACAATTAAAATTACATCAAAAAGCTCTTTAGGTCTACTACAAATCTCTACAATATCTCTGTAAATCCTCTGGAATCAGTCTCCAAAAGGTCTCTGTCATAGCTCTCTTTCCAATCTTGCTCTATCTCTCCCAAAAGGGCCTACAAAACACAAAGTTAACCCCTCAAATATCACTTAGTGCCTTTTATAGAGTTCCAACACTTCACAATCTAGTGGTGGAGGCGTATCATTTTATCCGGATGGTGAGGGGTTTGAATCCCCTTCCATAAGCTTTGTTTTAGCTTTCCACAGCTGTTTTCAAAGGTCAAAACACAATCCTTAGGCTATAATTAGAATACAGGTCGCATGGCCTAACGGCTAAGGTTATGTTTAGTGTGAGCGGGGTTGTGGGTTTGACCCCACTCGCACATATTCCTTTTGCCTCACCATGTATTGCATTGGTGGGTTGATTTTATCCTACATTGGGTGCATATCATATGAGGTAGGCTTTTATTAGCTCTTTGTTGGTTGAGTTAACTCGTGACTACGGCCATGTTATGCATTGTTTTGTTTAGAAGCCCATTGGGCTTGTTGTTTAGCTCATCGTAGACTATGCATTGGCCCTTCGACTCGGCAATGGACTCACTGGTTGGTTAGTGAGCTGGCCGCGGTGTTGGATGTTGAGTTGGTCGGTGGTTGTAACTTGGACTCGGTTCGCCGAGTTGTATGACTATGTGGATATTTGGTGACTTAGCCCCTAGCAAGCCAAGCTTTGCTATAACTCGGTCTTTGGTAAATTATGGGGATTTAGTCCCACATGCATCACATATTGGTCTTCAAAGGGGTTTATAAGAAAAAGCCTATATAATGCAATGTGAAGATAGGCGGCAGGGTCCCCCTCCCGAAAAAGAGTGGACCCCAATGGCTGTTGGGCCCCCATCTGGCACATAATGCGAGTCTCGCATCAACCGTCAAAGACCAGAGGCTAAAGTCACAAACCAAATTTTTGCACGAAGACACTCTACCACTTGTCGCCACCACATTCATCTACTTGACAAGATCTCGTCATGCCACCTCAAATTTGTGCAACCTACTCTTTTATTTTTCCAGTTGGAGAAATATTTCAGCGAGTCTTAGTTGGCATGTGTGTCCAGCGCTCCCCGTGAGTTTCGTGACATGGACTAACCGCCTCTCAAAGATCCTAACTTTGGCGATTGTAGCGGAGACTAACACCTATGGGTTTTGGTCTAACGGCAATCGTGGTCCAACAAATGGTATCAGAGCGACAGGTCTCGAGTTCGAAACTCACTCGGGTAACGCTGAGGGGAGATTGTTGGCATGTGTGTCCAGTGCTCCCCGTGAGTTTCATGACATGGACTAACCGCCTCTCATAGATCCTAACTCTAGCGATTGTAGCGGAGACTAACACCTATGGGTTTTGGTCTAACGCAATCGTGGTCGAATGCAGATCTTATCTTTTGTGTACGACGTTCGTTTTGCCCGTTGAAAGGGCGTCAAAAGCCTTCAACGAGCTCTTCCGTATGTAGGCGGTTTCATAACTTGTGCAGCCATCCGATCGATTCGGAGTGAGAATCCTCCTAGATCACTCTTTGGCTAGCAAAGACTTTCTTTGTTAGTATGTAGCCAAAATTAGGTCCCAACGCACTTGGCAATAAGAATTTGGCATGTATCTCGGCGTCATCCCATTTACACATTTTATTGACTTAATCTCAAGCCATCCTGCAATCCCCACATTTGAGTCCGTCGGTTATCACTTGAACTTCACTTAGCACCTTTGGAGCCAATGCACCTTATACAAAATAGATTCTCAAACTCTCAGCTATTTGCCTCATGTCTTTGAGTAGGTTCCATCCTAATCTGGACAAATTCATCATTCAAGGAAAGGTTCGACCTATGAATGTGTTTGAGGACTACGAACTCATCCGTTGTATTTGCAACACTCACATTTTCAAATGCACAACTTACTTTAGTCACTTTGGGTCAACTGAAAGAGAAATCATTCGCACAAGTCACCTCTGTAAACACATGCACCCTAACCTAATAGAGGCTTCTAGGAATCTCATGTTCAAGTTCATTCTAAGGACTTTTGGGCCCAATCATTAAAGTATTTGTTGTCCAAAATTACACCCCATGTAATTTTGAACAACTCATCAAAAATGGACTTAGCCATATTTTTGCTAAGGAAAAGCCGCAGGACACTGATTCAGTTTTCCGCAGGATGTAAGAACTTAGTGTTCTACGGGTTCTCCCAACCCGCAGAACAAAGGAATGAGCAATTCGACAACTTAGGTGAATTTGGCAATGTTAGTTTTCAGCAGAGTCGAATTCGCGAATCGAAGGATGGGTTTTGCTTAGGATAAGCCATGATGCACTGAGAGAACAAGTTTAAAGAGTCGTATCAAAGGATCAAAAGTTACGAGCTGACTAAATTCAAAAGCCGCAGAATACTACTTTAGTGTTCCACGGGTTTTCTAATATTATAGTGTTCCGCGTAACTCAAAGCCCCGAACCAAAGGGAAAGGGTCATCATATCAAATGCCGCGGATCGAAGAATTAAACCTTCGTGGGTGTTGCGAAGAATTTCCGCGCACCAAAGCAAGCATTAATAAAGTCGCGAGCGTCCGCGGAAGGAAAAAAATTGAAGAGTCGTGGTAAAAGCCGCGAGACAGGCGGCGTAGTCTTGCAAGCGTTTTGAACACATTCGAAAGTCGCGGAGGTCTTGGCGAGCAAATCCGCGAAAGGTTGTAGATCCGCACCAGTTTCCGAATCAAAGGGCCAACCACCAGAATTTAATGAAGTATGACGTCCTCCCGCATGGTCTGATGGCGTGCAATAGAATCAAGGTGTCATGTTGTAGTAGTTGGTTCTCTTCACTACAAGTTAACTCTGCAAGAAATCATGGCGTCCATGTTTGTCCAATGCGTTTTGAGGAATCGATTTCAACACATCTAGTGACTCCCAAACTTAGAATATCCTGGTTTCAAGCAACTCACGCTTTTTGTTTTATGAGAAGGGTGCAAAACAAGGTAAGCATATCCAGAGGTAAATCTTTTGATTATCTACACTCTCTCCCACAAAGAAGACGAAGAGAAAGATCTCCACAGAGGTCCGTAGCGTCTCAAAGCGAGTAGTTTTCAATTCCGCCTCCCGGCGAAACATTTCCACTTCTATCGAAGTCTCGAGACCCATTCCATTCATGTCACATCAAAGAAACTTGCCACTTGTAAGCCTCGGCGGTGGTAGTTCATTTCTCTCTAGCCGTGCAACATGATATCCCAATAGCCACCTTGAAGAGTATCCCCTTCTTCATGGGCTTAAAACTCCACCACACTGCAGAGCACATTCGAAATGTTTCAAACATTTGTTAAGTGCATGCAGTGATGGAAGATGGTGTTGTTGGGTGTCTTTTGGTGTCGTCTCTCAAAGGAAAGGCCTTGCAGTGGTATAGAAGTCTGCCAACCGTGTCAATCCGCAGTTGGGATGAGCTTGGCACCACCCTTTGTAAACAATTTGGTGAAAAGGTAGACAATATTTCTCTCCTCGAGCAGTTAACCACTATCAAGCAGGCCCCAAATGAGCTCATGGCAAATTTCAACTTCAAGTTCCAAAAAACATGGGACAAAATTCTAGTCCTTCTAAGACCGACCCCTCAAGGTGCATTTTTATACTTTCTTAGAGCTTTGAATTCTGATATAGCAATAATGATTCAGTCTATGGGTGCTATTCAACTACCAAATGCTTATGCAATAGCCATTAGGGCTGAAAATTGTTTAATCCAAACAAAAAAATTAGGCCCTAGATTTCCAATGCCCATCTTGCCTAAATTGCCACAAAGTACCCAACCCGTCATTGCTCCCATTCCTCAACCATCTACTTCTTCACCCGCATCCACATCTGGGTTCCTCCATAAAGCAAGAAGAAATTGAAAGCCTTAGTGTCCAACTAAAAAATTTAACAAATGAGATTGTCTCCCTTAAGAGACAACAAGCTCAAGTTCCAAAAATTTATCCTAACCCTCCTCGAGTTACCCACAACAAGGCTCTCAATATCCAAACCAAAGATTTAACTACCCGCCAAAAAGACCGCCAAATCCAAACCCACAACCCCTACCAGCTCCTAGCTTAATCAAAACTATAGTTCCACTTCAAAATAACATGGCCCAAGGTTTTGAATGGTGTTATCCATGTGATCAACCTCATAATCAGTACACATGTGAGCTTGGAATGAACTTTTTGCAGAAAAAGCTCTTATAGTGCAAATCCCATTTTATCAAAGCAAGATCAAACCGCAGCTCCATCAATAAGCAATGTAGAAGAGTCCCAAGATGCCTCCCCGAACCTAACTTCATGCTCTTTGAACTTGAAGACTTTTGTGCAATTAATCAAGCCGTAGGAAATTTGAACAGACCACATGACTTCATGTGGCGGATAACACAAGGTAGAAAAAGAGACAAAAGGTCGTAAGGTCTCCTCCTGTTTCTCCAACTCTACGCAACAATTCTAGTCAATCCGAAGATTTGGGCAAAAATTCAATTTCGTCCAATCTTCCGTGGGTCACTCAGCAGCCACAGAATGAACACGTTCCGCGGAACACACAAAATTTGCACAACACTGCGCACACCCAGGGGCATGCAAATTCTCTGCCAACCAAAGAACCTCCGAAATGGAGCAGAGAAGCAAAGAACAAGCCGCTCCCTCATTGAAAGAGCCACGGTATTCCCCTCGACATTGTGGAACAGATGAAAAGGACAAACTTGAATGTCACAATGTGGGATGCACTATCTATCCCATGTCAAAGGGATTTTTCACAAAAAGCCTTGAAGCAACTTCCACCCTTCGAACCCGCCATGCACAAAGCAGACTCATGCGTCAACATCTCATCAACCCAAGGAAGAACAAGTAAGTGAAATTGTCAAGCCTCCTCCTTTCTACATGTCTCTCATTGTTGGCAAGCACCTTGTACACAACTACATGATAGATTATGGAGCTAGTACCTCAATTATGGTAAAGAAAATTGTCGATATCTTGGGAATTGAGTATAATCCAACTCAAAGGGTGTCTTGCAGCTTGACAAATCAACAGTGCAAGTCTTGGGTGTAATCAAGGATCTAGGATTCTAGAGTAAACTCTTCATGCTTGCCCAAGTCTAACCATAACACAAAACATCTTTGTGATTGACTTGCCACCTCTATTCGCCCTCTACCTCTCCAGAGATTTCACAGCCAAGTGGGTGGATATCTTTCTTCATATTGGTCTCACATGCTATTGAGAACAAGGTATGGGACTAGGTTTACAATCAAAGTTTAACCCATCTCAGCTTATCATGTTTAAGTCCATGCCCCTAATCCTATTAATGCAAATATCATGATCCAAGATGAGGTTAGCAGTGATCCTAATCAGCCGAGACAGTGCATTCATCAATTTTGATTCCTGATCTTATGTTAGATGAATAGGCCAAAGAGCGTTTTGAGTTTGACCCTATAACACAATTGTGGAAGTAGGTCCGGGAACCTATTGCATCTACGAGGAAGAATTTACCACCCTCATGCCATTTAAAGAAGAGAACGCTTTAGGTTATGGAAGATGTATTTCGATGGTTCTAGAAGCAAGAATGGAGCTAGGGCGGGTGTAATTCTTGTCTCTCCGACAGACAAAACACATTTCTATGCTCATAGGCTACAATTTGCATGTTCAAACAACGTGGCAGAGTATGAAGCGTTTGTTCAAGGTCTGATGATTGCGGAAAAGAGACAAATCAAAGCCCTGCAAATCTTTGGGGATGTTGAATTGGTCATTCACCAAGTTAGGAGCAAGTGCGCAGCCAAGAACAAGCTTTTGAGAGCGTATAGGCACCAAGTTTGGGACCTTTTAAAAAGTTTCAAGTCATGTCAACCTTCAAGTGTTGTCGTGGAAGGCTGAAAAAGGAGGCAGATCAAATGGCGATTGTTGGCTCTCAATTTTCTCCCACGAAGACCTTGTCAAGGAGAGCATCATGTCAAGGTGGTTGTAAGACCATCCATCCCGAATAACGATGTCAATTGGCAAGTTTTTGAGAATGATGAGCAAATAGTCCAATTCATTTAGAATGAGGTTGAATTCCTTCTAGCTTGCAAATCTGGTTTGCAAGAGAGTTATGGTGATCAAATCATTCAATTACAAACAAACAAGCTACCTAAAGGATTGATAACCTCAAAGACATCTTTAATCCTAAAGATAAGGTTAAAGGGAAAAAAAAAGCATGTCTATGGGTCGGAAGATTGCAAAGCCACCAACATTGCACAAGGTAAGGAGCTTTTGCTTGGAAAGGTGTGTGATCAAGTTGAAGAGCCAGCCTTTTTATTTCCTTATGTCAAAAATATAATGATATCTTCTCATGGAATTATGAGGATCTTAAGGGTTTTAACCCTAGCGTTGCTCAACATGCCATTGATCTTAATCCCACGACTAAACTAGTTAGACAAAAACAGAGGTTTGTTAGCCCTCAAGATAGAGCCTCTCAAGAGGAGGGAGTTATCCAAGCTCATTGAGCCAAAACTTATATTTCCTATCAAGTATTCCTCCCAGGGTGGCGAATTTGGTCTCTGTTAGGAAGAAGAATGGAGAAATAAGGGCTTTGTGTGGATTTCAAGGATTTGAATAAGACCTCTTTGAAGGATCGTCATCCTCTGTCCTCCACAGAACAAATACTTCAAACAGTGATGTAGATCAAACATTATCTATGCTTGATGGCTACTAAGGTTTCAATCAGATTAAGATCAGAGAGAGGATCAATATAAAACCGCATTCACAACCAAGTGGGGAACATATGCATATCGAAAATTCCTTTTGGTTTATCAAATGCGGGTGCCACTTTTCAAAAGGCAATGGACATTACTTTCAGCGGAATCATCAATCAGTTCGTCCTTGTCTATTTGGACGATATCACAATCTTCTCAAAGCAGGGCCAACATCACATGGGGCATTTGGAGAAAGTTTTCGAGAGATGCAGAGAATTCAAAGTGTCCTTAAACCCCAAGAAGTGCATTTTTGCAGTTCCGCAGGGTAAATTATTTGGTCACGTTTCTAAGGATGGAATTTCAATTGACCCAAAAAAATCTTTGCCATCCTATCCCTCTCATTGCCAACTCACAAGAAGGCCCTTCAATCCTTTCTGGGTAAGATCAATTTCGTTAGGAAATTCATTCCTAACTTTGCAGGATTAGTCGGCCTATCACCTTGATGTTGAGGAAGGACATAGTTTTCAAATGGACCAAAGGAAGAGAAAGCTTTGCCAAGATCAAAGTCGCGATTGCTCAAGCGCCAACACTCATCAATCCAGATTTTGCAAAGGATTTCATCCTTTATGCTTATGGTGTTGATCTTAGTGTCATCGTGGTTCTCACTCAAAAAAACAACGAAGACTTGGAGCAACCTATAGCCTTTTTAGCCAAACATTGAAAGATTTCGAGCTCAAGTATAGTCATTTAGAGAAGCAAGTCTTTGCCATCTTACGGGCTCTCAAAAATTCAAGCCCATGCTAGCCGCCAACCACATAAAAGTTCTAGTCTCACATCCTAGCGTGAGAGATTTCATCATGGGGACGGAAATTTGCGAAAGGAGCCGGATGGTTAACCGAAATTATGGAGTTCGACATGACCATAGAGGCCACAAAGGTTGTCAAAGAGCAGAGCACTATGTGAGCAACTTGCCTTAGATGCTCCGATGATCAAGAAGCTTCTTTTTTCATGGAGGAAGAGCGAAAACAAGCCATATAGAGGATCCGCGGACTTGGGAGGTCCTCAAGATGCAAATCCACAAAGTGTTACAAACCCGCGGACAATGTAGATACGCACAATGCAAATGGGGAGCGAGAATGTTGAATTTCCACGCAATTAAGAGTTTCCACGAGACAAAAGAAATCAACCTAGCTGCAATAGTTGGATCAACAACATGGCGACATTTCTAGCAATTTGTGGCTACCCTCCTGGTTTGAGCAAGCCAAGCATAAGGAATTTGAGGTTACAATCTGTACCTTATGTATTAATCGGTTGGTTTCTCTTCAAAAAGAATGGATGGTGTCCTGCTAAGATGTATTGAAGGAGAACAGGTAAATAAGGTCTTAGCGGAATTCCATGATAATTACTCTGACGAACATTTCTCAGCCAAGGCTACAACAATGAAAATCATCAAAGCAGGATACTTCTAGCCCGCATTGTTCGTAGATGCACATCAATGGGTTAGGAGATGTAAAGAATGTGCCTTCTTCACTTTGGTAAGAAGAAGATGGTGGCCCTTCCCCTTCATCATATTCAAGCGGATGAACCCTTTTCTCAGTGGGGACTTGATTTCATAGGTATGATTAACCCTCCATCAAGTGCAAGTCATAAGTGGGTCTTGACAGCAATGAACTACTTTACCAGGTGGACAAAAGCCATACCGCTCAAGGAGGCTACTTGAATTAGTCATCCTTGATTTCTGGAAGACATTGTAACAAGGTTTGGGGTTCCTCAAACTATCATTTCTGATAATGTTAAGGCATTCTTAGGATCCAAGATCTCTAATTGGGCTCTTAGACATGGAGTTTATTTGAAGACTTCCTCCAATTACTACCCGCAAGGTAATGGTTTGGCAGAATCAACTAACAAGAACCTGATTAGGATCATGAAGAGGACTATGGAGGTCAATCAAAGGCAATGGCATACTAAAGTAAAGAGTGCTCTTTGGGCTGATAGAATTACTCCAAAAAGAGCAATTGGCAATTCCCCATTTGTCCTTGTCTATGGCAGAGAAGCTAGGCTCCCATTGTCACTTGAATTACCTTCATTGGAGCTAGCTCAACAATTAGAATTAGAAGGTGGAGATAAGAGAGCAATTAGAATGGCAGAACTGATTGAACTTGAATATCTAAGACAATCCACCATGGTTAAGTTAGAAAAGCACCAATTGTCAACCAAACAATGGTTTGATAAGAAAACAAAACTGCAAGCCTTTCAAAGTAGGTGATCTAGTCCTCAAGTGGGACACAGATAGAGTTAAACCAAGACAGCACTCTTAAGTTTAATGCACTTTGGAGTTGGCCATATATCATCACGGCCTCCAAGGAGGCTAACTCCTTTGAGTTGTCCAACCTTGATGGAGAAGCATTGCAAATCCCAGTCAATGGGATTCATCTCAAACATTCCCATTAAGTTGTTCCATTGCATCTTGTAAACATTTGTGTTGTTGGAGGTTCCCTCTTTTTGTTGTGTGTTGATCACTGATTGGGTTCCCTTTCCTCAATCCTTGTGTGATCATCTTTGTTTGTAATAAGTGTGTGTGCACTGTTTGCATGTTTCACTTGAAATATGCATGATTTTTTTTTGTACATAGGTTTTGGAAGCCCCTTACAGTCATACGCAAGTTTTCTCAAAGCAGGTTTCATGGCAAAAATCGGTTAGTTCGAGCAGTTCCAAATCATTGCTAAGTTTTTATCTATTCAGAGACAAGTTTTAAAGGTTTGAGATCGGTTTTGAAAATCATGCTCGACTCCATGCCCAATGGATGCTTCAAGGAAACCGATCTTCATCATCTAACAGCAGATGTCCCCTAGAGGTCGCCAAATCTGTTGTCCAAAATTACACCCCATGTAATTTTGAACAATTCATCAAAAATGGACTTAGCCATATTTTTGCTCGGAAAAGCCGCGAGACACTTGATTCAGTTTTGCATAGCCTGGGGACTTCGCGAATTTGGCAATGTTAGTGTTCCGCGAGTCGACCAATTCCGTGAATCAAAGGATGGGTTTCGCTCGAGGAAACCGCGATGCATGGAGACCAAGTTTAAAGAGCAGGGCAAAGGATCAAAAGTTACAAGCGACTAAGTTCAAAACCACGGAACACTACTTTAGTGTTCCACGGGTTTTCTAATATTATAGTGTTCCGTGGACCACAAAGCCGCAGAACAAAGGGAAAGGGTTGTCGGACCAAACGACGCGGATACTTTTGCGGGTGTTGCGAAGAATTTCTGCGCACCAAATCAACCATTAATAAAGACACGAGGGTTCGCACCAGAAAGAAATTTGAAGAAGAGCTGCGGTAAAAGTCGTGGGACAAGGCGGTAGTCTTCCAGGGGTTTTGAACACATTCGAAAGTTGCAGAGGTCATGATAGAGCAAATGTCGTGGAAGGTTTCAAAGCCGGACCAATTTCCGAACTAGAGGCCAACCACTCCAACCACCAATTTAATGAAGTATGGCGTCCTCCAAAGCATGGTCTAATGACATACGATAAAATAAAGGTGTCGTGTTGTAGTAGTTGGTTCTCTTTAGAGGGTGCCCATGTCTGTACTACAAATTAACTCTGCAAGAAATCATGGCACTCATGTTTGTCCAATGCATTTTCAGGAAGTAGTATTCCAACATGGCGGTCCTTTCTTCTTTCCTCTCTCTTTCTCTATTCTACGATTGGTATAAATACAAGCGCTTGCACACATTGTAAGGGTTCTTCTCCCATTTTCTTCCTTAGCAATTTTCGGCTCTCCTCTGTGAAACTCGAACTTTCATGCTCCCGACTTTTGTAATTCACAAATGGAGATTTTCTTGCCTCACTTTCGACATGTTATTTGTAAAGAATTGATTAATGCAAGTGTGGGGTCTCTCTTTCCTTCAAATGTATTGTGTTTGAAATGAATGGCCCTCTTACGTGATTTGTGTTCTCTTATTTGTTTACATTAGAGTTGTGTTCATTTTCATAATCCCAATTTTGTGAACTTACATTTGTGTCACTTGCAATTGGGGAAATTCCAACTTTAACAGGTGCTATCACCGCCTCTTTTAGTTTAGTTTTCTTATTTCTTACATGTCTCTCTCTTTGATCCCTTGGAAATGTTAGTGTAGGATTAGTTGTAGGACTAGTTTTAGCATTAGAAGTAGCTTGTGCTATGTGGGTTTTCCAATCCATGCAAGAGAGGAAACCGGCCTTCTCCAGAGGTCTATCTCAAGCCGCAAGTCCCACACTTGGAAACAGTCTCATGTTGCCTCATAATTCTAAGTCTCCCATGATTCGAGCAAGGTGTAATTTTGAGCTCCATCATTATCAACTCTTTATAGCACACTACAACAAGGTACAACCGTGAATACATTATCATTTGCGTCCCTAGATCACTTTCATGCACCAAGATTAAAGCCGAAGTTCATTGCCAGGTGTCGAAGGCCTTATTTAGGGCTTTGACAGTTACATTGTTTGTGCACTTTCTCACACACCCATCATAAGGGAGAACTTCATGATCCTAAGGCACTTTCAAGGTAGTGCTACGTAGGCACCACTTAGTCACTACCGGGATGTGTTGAGATTAGTCCGGATCATTCAGACTAAACCCCTTTTGAGGTCACATCAGGATAGTAAGGATTTAAACACAAGAAGCAGCCATTTGCAAGTAGAAAAATGTGATCGCACAATTTCTGACACAAATCCCATATCCAGAGACACAAATGCACCAAGTGCTAGAATTTAGTTACAGGTCACATGTTGTCATGCAAAATTTCTAGCATGAAAATTGCAACTTTTGATTATGACAACTAAGCCCATAATTGAAAATTTTGTTTCAGTCACTTTAAACCCTTCCTCCGCCAACCCGCCTTAGTTCCACCTCACTCGGGCTAAGAGGAAAGTGTTAAAAAGATTTTTAAGTGTGTTTCAGAGTGCAGGAAAGAGTGCCTAATGTGATTGATGAACTCATTGAGATTTAATGAAAGACAACTTCCTCCAGAGGCTTAAAAGGCCATTTTTGGCCATTCTGCAGCTAGAAACACCCTCTGAAACCTACAGGGAAAATCTAAAACATCTGAGGGTGATGTCGGAGAACACTAAAGGTGTCCAAAGCAGTTTAGGAAAATTATGTGAAGAAAATTTGATTCAAGAACAACATGTGCAACATCGGGTCATTTAGGTATAAGGAATGAATGCTCCAACGATCAAACCTGACTTCTCTGGATGATTCTGGGAGTTCCAGAGGGATTTCAGACGCAAACAAATAGTCATCGAAAAGCTCTTGGAATCCTCTACAAGATAGAGACATGAACTTTGTACCATGAATCAAAGATTTCGAGAGGTGATTCAGAACATAGCAGTTGCTCCTTTCCTTCAAGGAATAAATATGCCCTAAATTTGAAATTGTAGTTAGAACAGGATCCTAATAAGGGTTATAATAATCTCAGCATGTGTTTTGGAGTCAAAATCATATAAGGTTTGACCCCAAAACACTTTCCTATGCTCTCAGGGTGAAAATTTCACTCCCGATGTCCCAATTTGGACACAATGAGTAATCCCAACTTTCCAAAAGTGGCCAAGTCGCACTTTTTCACTCCAGGTTGTCCCCATTGTCCCCCAAGGGATAGAGGGGACACAAAAGTGTGACCCCTTCATCATGCCAACCTTTCTTCACTTACTCCTCACCACTTCGCCACTAGGTTGCTGAAATATCCCTTGTGGGATACCACTTACAAAAGCACAAAATACTGACAATTTGCAGCCAAACAGAATTCTGATTTTTGCAGAAAATAAAACTAGGGCAGCAAATAGAAATAAATCTATAACTCACAAAATACTTGCCCGAATCACTTGAAAATTTATAGAGAGCTTGATAACAATAAAACTAACACTAGGAAATTATTTTTGGAATTTTTTAGATAATAGAACACTACCAGAAAATTACAGCGTGCCCTAAACAGCTGGAAAACTTCTAAAATTCATATCTTCCCGAATACAAGTGCAAAAACTATGAAACTTTGGAAATAACATTTACAAATATAGAAGATGGTATTCCAACCTTCAGATCTGAAAATGGCCAACTGGAAACCCTCCAAATAAGGGCTGCAATCTCCAAAACAAGTCGCCCTTTTTGGTAGATGGTCAAAACCCCTTTGAAATCCTCTGGAAATGATGCCAAACCCTTCCTTTATTGTTGCCGTAAGTCTGATCTGAAAACTCACTGATTATCTTCACCAAACCTCTCAAAACCCTATCTCTGAAACCCCTGAAAATATCTCTGTCAATCAGTCTTAGAAACAGCTCCAAAATGACAAGCTAGGGTAGATCTCTCACTACCGAAGCATGCCCTACTAGCTAGGGATGGATCTCTCACCACTAAAGTTAGGGTTCCTGTGGGATCTCACTCCACAAGCTGAAGATTTGCAAATAGCAGTTGCACATGAAAAGAAATAGTTGAGTATGCATAAAGTATCCTCTCCTTTCTCCCCTCAACTCCTTATATAACCTTTTCCAAGGTAAAATAACCCTAAAAGGTCCTAGTCGCATTTTTCCTTAGGATGGGCCAATAACATAAAGTAACTTCAGTTACTTTTCACCTTTAAGTCGTCATGGTCCAAAAGTGACCCCAATGCAAAAAGTAGAACATAAGTACCATGTGACCCTCCCTAACGACAAAACATAACATCTAGCCCCTCCAAAACCACTTATGCACATGTCAATGAAGAATAATAATAAAATGGACTAGATATTCATACCCAATAGCTCCTAAGCGTCATAGCCCTTATGGTATGACCAAGGCCCGACTCAAGTTGGCCCCTAGGCCTATGGCATAGGAAAGGGGACATTACAATTGCACAACTTGACTCCATCACTTGTCCCCCTTCATGATGGCTGACCCTCAAGTCGCACTTTTTCACTCGACTATCCCCAATGTCCCCCAAGGTACAAAGGGGGCAAAGGGGACACAAAAGTCCGAACCCCTTCTCCACGCAGCCCATATTCACCATGAAACCACCTCTTAACCCTCCTGAGCTCATTCCCACCTCATCCTACGAAAACCATCACCTCCTATTCGACCCTAAAATAATCAAGAAAGTTCAAGGTTACATAATGCAGGGAAGGGCTAACGATAGATGGGTTGAAAATATTCTCGAGAAAGGAAAGGCATTGTTCCCAGAGATTGATCCATAGGGATCCAAAATAACTCTACTTCATTAGATCACAGCACCAAAGAAGGAAAATGAAGAAACGGAGGTTTTGTCTATATGTTAACAGAATCACCGCTCTGCATGCGGAGCGGCGGTTATAGAACCGCCACCTAGCAAAGGCGGTCACTGTCCCGTGACCGGTCTGGCGTTGGGCGGCGATCCTGTCACTTTTGGACAGAAAAATAAAATTTGAAACAAACAATCCCATAATTGGAAAGGTTGTCTGTGTCTCTTCTCCTCCATGACTTTTCCCATCCTCCAGTGCACTGATGACACGAGAAAGGCTGTAAATACATGTAGGAAGGAGAGCTTTGATTATCGAAGCAAGAGACTTCATGGGAGTCGGTGCAAGAGTTTAAGTGCTGGAATTTGAGTTTGTAGAAGAAACAATTTGAGAACAAAGCAATCAAGTAGTTGGGAGGAAGTGTGAGACATTGTCAATTTCCTTTCTCACTTATTGTAAAGTCTATATCTCTGATAATTTGAATTGGCCAATAAAGTAAAAAGGGAAGAAAGAGTTGTTTGCCCTTCCCGATTGGTTTTCCTCCTCTGGAGGTTTCCAGGATAAAAATCCTTGGCATATGTGTGTTAATTCATTTCTCTTTGCAAATTTCAGTTCTAAGGCATAAACAATTCAATCACTAGCTCAACTGTCATTTTCTATTTGAAAGTAGAACAGCAATATAATTGTGGTTTTGTGAACAAATTCCAAAGTAGATAGTTTACAGATCATTTTGGTATCAGAGCTAACAAGTATCCAGGATTGTGGTATTCGTTCTTGGATTTGTATGATAGTGACGAGATCTAAAGGCGAAGAGGCTTTACCTTGCGATCCAGATATTTCTACAAGGAAGTGGAAACAGAGAATTGGGGACAAATGGAGGAAGAGAACTTGGTCCGTAGAATCGAGATGCTTGGAGACCATGATGGATAGGATGTTTAGAAGACAAGAAGAACTTGCAGATTTGCAGAAGACGGCTTCTATTAAGCAAGACTCCATGGACTCAATGGTTCGAGGCTTAGCCGAAAAAATTGGCATAGGGAGGAGCCATGATGAGGAAGAATATGGGGAAGAGCGTGAAGAAGAGACTTCAATGGAAAGAGAGAAGGTAAAATCTGATCATGCTCCTTTTAAAGTTGAAATTAAAAGCTTTGAAGGACAAGTAGATGTAAAATTGCTTGATAAATGGTTAAAACAATTGGAAGTCTACTTTAGCGTCCATAATGTCACTAAGGCACAGAGGATCACCTTTGCACGTCTCAAAATGGAGGGACACGCTCTGGTTTGGTGGGAAACCCATCTAGCCACTTGTGAAAAGAAGAAACGCCCTACTATGAAATCTTGGCAAGAATTTAAAGAATTACTTAGAGCTAACTTCTATCCTATTGGCCACAAGACTAACCAAATGATTAAATGGCAGTATTTTAGACAAGGCAGTGGTCAAAGTGTGCATAACTATACTATGGAGTTTCAAAGGCAGGCCATGTTGCTTGAATATGAACTTGGAGGATGAGGATATTCTGACTAAGTACTTGGGAGGACTTCACACTCACCTTTGAAGAAAAGTCATCTCCATGAAGCCCAAAGATCTCAACAAGGCGTGTGTGCAGGCATACTATATAGATGATGAAAAGAAGCAAGGAGAAGCAGAGCCAAGGGCAAAGCAGTCGACAAATCAGCAAAAGAAAGAACATGGGCAAACAAGTAACAAAGGTAAGTGGAAAGGAAAAGGTAAACAAGTTTCCACTACTTTAAATACTTGTAAAGATCCCAAGAATTTTTGCAAGAACTGTGATATCAATGGTCATATTGACACTACATGTTGGAAGTTGCATTTGGAGTTACATCCGAAGAACCGAACCAAGGACTCAAAGAAGTCCATGACAGTTGTAAAGACAGAAGGGGAGGTG
Source organism: Taxus wallichiana var. yunnanensis (assembly GCA_018340775.1). Taxonomy (NCBI): domain Eukaryota; kingdom Viridiplantae; phylum Streptophyta; class Pinopsida; order Cupressales; family Taxaceae; genus Taxus; species Taxus wallichiana. Next base: position 656,212,696 of record CM031238.1, on the reverse strand, counting down.
GAAATCGAAGATGACTCTGATGTAGACGAGAGGCTTGAATGCACGGCCACCAACGTGGACAGCTAGGAAGAGGAGATGAGTAGACTATTCCAGATCAAAATCCGAGATGAAGAGAACTAAGGTAAATGCTTTGATTGACACCGGTTCTCGGTCTAATTTGATTTTGAATCAGTTGTAAAGAAGCTTCGTCTTAAGACTTACGAGCATCCACGTCCTTATCCTTTGGGTTGGGTGAAGAAGGGTGTTAAAATTCAGGTAACAAAAAGATGTATGGTCAAGTTCGGGATAAATTCCCAAGTATATTAATGTATTGAAGTTGATGTTATTCCACTTGATGCATTTGATGTTGTTTTCAGGATCCTTACTTAAATATCGGGATGCCATCTTCATGATACGGAGAACTAATGCAAATGGGTCAAGGATGGATGGGATCAGCTACAACATCCGAAAGCACACCAAAGATAAGACACGGGTTACTATGGTGAGTGCTAACCAAGCCAAACGAATTATTCGTAAATCATAATCAGTTTTGTTTAGTTTTGTTAAAGGATAAACAATATGGGGTAGAAGTTTCAAAGATTTCTAACTAGGGAAAACAGATTTGGATGGTATTATTCAAGATTTTCAGAAATTTTTCGTGCTCTCGGTAGGGTTACCACCGTAACGGGAAGTAGAGCATGAGATTCATTGTTGCCATAATCCCTCTACCGAACATCGGGTTGTATAGGCAATCCTTGTTGAGAGTATCTGAAGTAAAGAAACAACTCCAAGAACTACTAGACCAGGTGTGATACATCCAAGCACCTCACCATGCGGTTCGCCTATTGTGATGGTGCTGAAGAAGGATGGTTCTTGAAGAATGTGCATCAACTACTGCACTTTGAACAAGATCGCCATAAAGAACAAATATCCACTCCCCCATAGATGATCTCTTGGACCAGCTTCAACATGCCAAATTCTTCATGAAGTTGGATCTCAAGTCGAGTTATCACCAAGTCAAAATGAAGGAGGAGGATATATGGAAGACTTCCTTTAAAACAAAATAGGGTTTGTATGAGTGGTTAGTACTTCCATTTGGTTTATGTAATGCACCCACTACATTTATGAGATTGATGAATGATGTATTGCGGGATTTCATAGATTCATGTGTCATTGTTTATCTGGATGATATCTTGATTTTTAGTGCCACATGGGAGGAACATCTAACTCATTTGCAGCAAGTCTTGCAAGTTCTCAAGGAGAAACAATTGCTTTGTAATATGAAGAAATGTGAATTTGCCAAACAATCACTTGTCTATCTTGGGCACGTGGTTGGAGGAGGAGAGCTACGAGTGGATCCGAAGAAGGTGGAAGCCATCACCAATTGGCCAACACCAACAGGAGCCACAGAGACTAGGAGTTTTGTGGGAGTAGTATAGTACATGCGGAAGTTCATTCTGGGCTTCTCCGCGATTGCAGCACCTCTACACACAGTGGCTACAAAGAGTAAGGGTTTTTACTGGGGTAAGGAACAAGATAAATCCTTTTAAGTTATTGAAATACAAGATTCGTCATGCGCCAAGATGCTTGCTCTTCCTACTTTGCAAGATCCCTTTGAAGGGTTTTTACTGGGGTAAGGAACAAGATAAATCCTTTTAAGTTATTGAAATACAAGATTAGTCATGCGCCAGTACTTGCTCTTCCTAATTTGTAGCATCCCTTTGAAGTAGAGACAAATGCCAGTGATTATGCTATGGGTGCAGTGTTGCTTCAAGGAGGTAAACCCGTATGCTATCATTCTGAAACTTTTACTTTAGCAGTTAAAGGATATTCAGTATATGATAAGGAAATGTATGCACTAGTTCAGGCAATTAAAAAATGGAAGCATTATTTGTTGGGTAAAGAAACTATTGTGCACACTGACCACAAACCTCTCCAGTATTTGCAAGCACAGTCTAAATTGCAGCAGGCAAGGCACTACAAATGGATGGGGTTCCTTCAACAATTCCATCTGGTGATCAAATACAAGAAGGGTAGTACAAACTTGGTGGCAGACATGTTGTCTAGGCCGCCCACATAGGAGAAGTTCTCCTGTTTGGCCACTATCTCTCAGATCGAGCCCTTCACGAAGGAAGCTTACGAAGAGGCATATGCCCAGGATAGAGACTTTGGGGTGACATTTCAGCAGTTGTAGTCCCAAGGGACTGAAAGGACAGGGATTGAAGATTGTTATCTCAAGGATGGGCTGCTCTACCGATGGGGGAAGCTTTGCGTGCCTAAAGAAGAAAGACTTCTATTGATGAGGGAAGCACATACCTCGAAAGTAGCAGGACATTTTGGTGTTGGTAAGACCCTAGCCCACTTGCAAAGGTACATGTATTGGCCCAATATGCAAGAAGAAGTATCAAAATTTATACGTGGATGTAAACTTTGTTGTACCAGCAAGCCTAAGACTAGGAAGGAGGGTTTGTATATGCCTTTGCTAGTACTACTCGTCTCGTGGGAGGACATTTCTATAGATTTTGTGGGAGGTTTACCAATGTCTAAACATGGCCATGACTATTTCTATGTCGTTGTTGAAAGATTCAATAAGATGTGTATTCTTATGGCATCGAGATCTTTTCTTTGCTAATGTATGGGTGCATTTTGGTTTGCCAAAGTCTATTGTTTCTGACAAGGATTCCAGGTTCTTGGGGAAGTTTTGGACTACTTTGTGGGACAAGATGGATACCAGGTTACAGAGGAGCACAACTTTCCATCCACAGACAGATGGACAGACAGAGGTGGTGAACAAGACTTTGGTACAATTGATTAGAGGGTATAATAGTAAATATCCAAGGACTTGGGATGAGTCCTTAGCCTACATTTAGCATTCCTATAACCGGGCAGTACACACATCCACTATGAAGTCACCGTTTGAAGCATGCTTGGGATATCTACCTACAAATACGCTGGACATAGCAGTTGGGCAGAGATGAGGAGGAGACACGAGACACAGAGGTGACTAGAGCAAACAAATTCATTGAGAGGATCCGGAAAATCCATCTCAAAGTTAAACAGATTAGAGAAATCTCAAGCCAAGTACAAGGCTAGGCACGATCAACACAGAGAGAGCATAAGCTTCATGTTGGAGATAGAGTTTGGCTTTACTTGAGCAAGGAGAGACTACAAGGTCAAGCACGGAAGCTCAAGCCACTACGATATGGACCCTTCACCATATTGGAGCAAGTTGGAGAAACTGCTTTTGACTTGATTTGCCGACATTTATGAGGATGTACTCAGTAGTAAATTGTGAGAACTTGCACCTATATGAGCCATCCATGCTAGATGAAGATGGACTACAGTTGCTACCTTCCATTGAGGATTGCGTCTTGGACTCACGAGGCGAATTGGAGGATGTAGTGCTGCAAAGATAAGGTCAGAGAGACTAGAAGAGGTCCGCAGGAGTCTTGGTAGGTTGGACTAAAAGGGAAGACACCAAGGCAGGCCCGGTGGTACTTGAAGGAGCAAGTGAGGGAATTATTTCCTCATCTACTCCCCCACTAAGCTTTTGTGGGACCAAAAGCCTCCTAAGCAAGGGAGGTGTGATCCATAGGGATCCAAAATGACTCTACTTCATCAGATCAGCCAACACCAAAGAAGGAAAATGAAGAAACGGAGGTTCTGTCTATATGTTAACAAAATCGCCGCTATCTGCAGAGCGGCGGTTAAAGAGCCGCCGCCAAACTAGGGCGGCGGTCATGTGACAGCTTGGTCTCTGCGTTGGGCGGCGGTCCTATCACTTTTGGACAGAAAAATAAAATTTGAAACAAACAATCCCAGAATTGGAAAGGTTGTCCGTGTCTCTTCTCCTCCATGACCTTTCCCATCCTCCAGTGCACGGGAGGACATGAGAAAGGCTATAAATACATGTAGGAAGGAGAGTTTTGATTATCGGAAGCAAGAGACTTCATGGGAGTAAGTGCAAGAGTTCTAAGTGCTGGAATTTGAGTTTGTAGAAGAAAGAGTTTGAGAACAGAGCAGTCAGTAGTTGGGAGGAAGTGTGAGACATTGTCAATTTCCTTTCTCACTTATTGTAAAGTTTGTATCTCTTATAATTTGAATTGGCCAATAAAGTAAAAAGGGGAAAAAGAGTTGTTTGCCCTTCCCGACTGGTTCTCCTCCTCTGGAGGTTTCCAAGATAAAAATCCTTGGCATATGTGTGTGTGTTAATTCATTTCTCTTTTCAAATTTCAGTTCTAAGGCATAAACAATTCAATCACTAGCTCAACTGTCATTTTTTATTTGAAAGTAGAACAGCAGTATAATTGGGGTTTTGTGAACGAATTCCAAAGTAGATCAGAGATTCCCTCATTGTTCAAATTTTCTCTCACCACAAACTCTAAAGTGAAAATGACCGAGGAGATTTAGAAGGAGAAGGACCATTGGGACAATGTGTTTCCATTGGTGTCTGAAATGAGCAATCTAGATTACCATTCCTTGGTGAGTAAAAATGTGTTCACTTTCGTGATTGATAACTTGTCTCCTATTTGGTCTCGCAATATGAGTGCTCAGTATGACATGTTGAATGATGTTATCTCTGAGCTTGATTCTTATGAAGAGAAAGTATTGCAGATTTTAGAAGGTATCAACAATAGTGTGCGGAAGCCTCGGGGTCGCCTCCAATCAATGAAAATTCATCAATTGAAGAGCTCCTAAAATCCTTCCAAGAGTTGGTCACAAAAGAGGCGGAGATCCCTTCTCGTTTAATGAAGATACCTTGGAGTCTCTTGCAAAGATTAGAAGTTCAATTTCTAATACTTGGTTCGACCAATGTAAAACCATCGACATGTCCCCTAAAACCTGGATCAATGCTTTGAGTTTCGTTCATATTCCACAAGTGGATAAAGTGGCACCTATGGCAGCCCGCTTCAGTAAGGAATTCAAAGGTGAAGAAATCTTTCCAGGGGTATTCCCCTAAGGATCTCCAGCAGTCAATTCTTCATCAGCAAAGTCTTCGTCAGAGTGATCATCTCTTCACTTCTTCCTTCCTCCTTTCTTCTCTCTCCATGTTCTAATTCTTCATTAAGTATGTACTTTTGACTATTTCGTTTTATTCACTAAGTGACCTTTTGTTTAGCATTGTGAAAGTTCTTTTCAATTAATAAGAAAATGGCTCATTTTTGTTTCCTAGGAAAATGAAAGGTCACAAGTGATGAGGGTTGGTGAAAATTCATGTAGGGGGAGATGAAAAGGCATTTCTTGTAATGTTATAAATTGGAATGGCCTCTCCATTCCAAAGGGTTGTCAATTGTGAGTTATTAGTAGATAGCTTTGCACTACTAAATACAAGTAAGAGATTACTTTCTTTTATTTCCTCTATCTATGTTTCCTCTAATCCTTGCATACTTAGCTTTGTAAACATGATGATCTTGTAAAACCAACAAAAGACTTGAAGTCTTTGATGAATGAATCAATAAAATTTTGTGTCTATGGTTTGTTAGTCTTATCTTGTTCATAAGGTTTAACTCTACTAATTGAGTGTAGATTTGCTCCGTTAATGTTGTGAAAATCTGCAAGTTCCTATTCACAAAGTTAACCCTCCTTCCCCTCTACCTCCTTTCACTAAGCAAATTCCTCCCTTGCACTAAGTGCAAGCAATTTGCCACAGGTCTAGTGGAGTATTCCTGTGATCCTCGGCTTCACGACCACCCACTAATTTGTTTTTTTGCATTCAATAAATGGGAGCCTCCCCATTACCAAGAGGAGGGACTTAGTCTTGGAGCGTTGGTGAAAACTCACTAATTTGTCCTTGCGACAAATTATTTCGCCATAGTTTTTGGCGCCCACCGTGGGCAGATTTTGTTGTTTTTGCACCATTTCTAATACCACAAAAATCCTCAAAATCATATATCTAAAAAACTAAAAATAAATCAAAAATTGAAAACCTTGAGAGCCTTAATGTTTACCATGCATTTTGCCCCTAATGGCTATTCCTAGAAATACTCCCATTTTGTAGCCTAACCTTCTTTTCTTCCAAGACACTAAAAAAGATATTACAGCAGATCTAAGAAACTGTATTTGGAACAACAGAGCAAACTTCAATTACTACCACGATGTTGCAAGAATTTTGGATTCAAAAGAAGAACGTGCCCAAGCTTTGCAACGTGCTTAGACAAGTTCCAAATCAGCAAAGAAGAGCATAAAGAAATCTGTTTTGAGCTGCACACAAATCCTACAAGCTAGCGAAAGAAGATATACAAGGGCTAATTGAGCTAGTGGCATAATTGACCCGGCATTTGAAGAGCAACAACAAGCTGATTTTAGGCTTCCCATTGTTCAAATAGCAAGGCAAACCGGTCAAGAGTACTTTCCTAAATTTGATCCTAACTTTCCTCTTGAAAGTCTCATTGAAGAACCAGTTGTTGAACCGCAGAACCTCATTCCTTCGGAGGAAGAAGATGAGATAATGGTTACACCAAAGGCCGTGGGGATGAATACGGGCCCATTGGCCTTGAATCCTCCACTACATGAATTGCCAAAAGGATCTAGGAAGAACTTTCCCAAGTTCAAAGGAGATGGGAAACAACATCTAGATGATCATATTGTTGCATTCATCACAAATTTGCGAGGTGTTGGGAGTTGAGTATTAAAATGTTTCATTTTTCTATTTGTGGAATCAATCATTACAAGAAGTTGTTGTTGATTGGTTTTATCACCTACCGCAGAGATCAATCACAAATTGGGCAGACATGAAATCCAAGTTTGAGGCCATGTTCAAGCCTGGTGAAGATCCACATGCCCTTCTTACACAATGGTCTCAACCGAAAAAGGAGCCCCATGAATCTATAAGAGACTTTGTCACTAAGTTCATCAAAGATGCTCCACAAAATCCCAGAGGTTGTCAGGTCTACGGAGGATAACCGGTTACGAATCTTCACCAATGCCTAGTTGCTAGAGATCAGTTTCATGTTGAGGAGTTGACTTGCTACTTTGGATGAGGCACATGAGCTTGCAGTTTACGTAGAAGATGATCTGTTGATGTCGGGAAAATTAAGAATGGACCAAAAAAGACAAAGCTCAAAGCTCAAGTTCTGGAGCTACAGACTCTTTGGTACAAAACTAGCTAATGATGCACTCACTCTCAAAAAGAAACTTGCTCAAAATACCTTGTACAAAGACATTCTGAGGAAGAACTTCTCAAACAAACAAAGAATTGTTGTTGCACCTCATAGACTTGCTCTTGAGGCCCCACCCATGAACGCAACCTATGGAACCCGATTAGATGATGAAAATGAAGAAGAGGCGGCTTCAAAAGATGAAGAAAATGAATTGTTGATCGAAGAAATTGGATCTGCATAGAGGTTGGTGTCTTTGAGTATGCATCCTCTTCCGAAGATGAGTATGAAGATTATGTAGCTGATATGAACATTCATTCTTGTGCTGTTTTTACACAATCAAAACTCTTGAAAAAGAGAAATCATCCAAGCATGAAGAAAGGGAGAAAGAAGATCCTCAACCAGCAACTCTACTACCAGAAAAGATAATAACTAAGAGAGGATCCCCACTTCCTCCATCTTTGGAATCAGCCAGAAAAATCCTAAAGCCACACCTCATCGCAAGACATCTTCTAAACAAGGTAAGTCAAGTACTTCTACTCCTTCCAAGAATGATGCTTCCACTTTTGCATGTCAAAAGAGTGATGAAAAATATGCAAATACTCCTAGATCAAATCAAACTAATGTTTCCAATACTGGAAAACCCTTCCTCAAACTTTGATATTATTGACCATGTAAAAATGGCCAAAGTTCATATCTCTGAATCAAAATACTTGTAAACTCACCCCAAACAATTTGATAAGCTAGTCAAGTTTATCAAAGGTGGAAGTTCCAAATCTAAGGTACCATCCACTTCCAAAGGCTTACTTCCCACACCCGAGCCAAGCCAAAGCCAAAATCTCATAGCTTCTACCCCTTCATCCACCAACAAAATTGAACCTTTCTATGTTTCCTTGTTGATCAATGGGTACCGACTCAACAATTGTATTATTGATTTTGGTGCCTCTGACAATGTCATGCCCGCTAAGGTTGCTCAAGCTCTTGGTTTGAGTCTCTCTCGGGCATTCAGTCATTATTACTCAATGGAGACAAAGGAGGTTCCACTTGTTGGAAAATCAAAGATGCACAACTTGCTTTTGTGGCCTATCCGAAAAGCGGGTAAAGGAACAATTCTAGTGGCGGACATGCCAACTACCTACAAGATGCTCCTCAGTAGAAGCTTTTTCGGAAATGGGAGGTGAGATTCAAATGGACTGGTCTTCAACCTCAATACCAATCAAGAATGAAATGAAGAAGCTCCTTCCTGAACCCAAGATGAAATACACAATTCAGAAGTAGGATGATCCTAGAGCAAATGTCCTCTTCCAAAGCAGAGAATTAGGGAGAGTTTCATTCAAAGAATTAGGGAGAATTCCATTCAAGGAAAGAGGTGATGGGAACTACTTCATGAGTTTTGAATGAGGCGAAGAGCTGCCCATTCTTGAGGAAAGGATAACAGATATTGTTGATGAAATTTGGAGCATGGAATTCAATGGAAGTTGTTCGTCAACTGGCTCAAGTGTAGGTATCGTTTTGTCTTCTCTGCAGGGAGATTTGTTCCCTTTGGCATACAAGTTGCAGTTCTCCACACCAACAATACTATTGAATATGAAGCCTTGTTGCTCGGATTGCAAGTTGTCGAAGAAATGGGGATCAAGAAGCTCATCGTGCAAGGAGATGCTGAGTTAATCGTGAAATAGGTAAGAGATATATTTCAAGTGAAGAACTCTCATCTCCGCCACTACAAAAATAGAGTCTCAAATTACCTTGAAGCTTTTGATTCATTTGATATTAGAGCAGTTCCAGAGATCAAACTACGAAGGTTGATTCTTTGGTAGTGTCTACCTCTTTAATGATCCTATATCCAATTTCAGTAGAGAAAAGTTTTCAATGGAAATGATGTTCCGCCCAAGTGTGCCAAACAATTCAAAAAAATGGAAAGTTTTTAATGATGATAATCACATTTTGTCCTCGCAACAAACTGGAGATTTCAGGTCTATATACTTCGAAGGAAGTGATTCACTCCCACGGAGTTTACCACAAATGATAGTGACAATAACATAATTGATCAAACAGATGAAGATGGAGTAATCCAATTGAAAGGTAACAGGATTAAGGGGCTAGTGTCATTGGAGGAATTATTTGACAAGCATGACAGTTTATCCACGGTAAAACCAAGGATTAACCAAGATCTTCATCGAATATGACAAGATAAACATCGAAACACATGAGCTGCCGAGGATGGTGGACATAGGCAAATGTTGTTCACCTGAGGAACGGAGAAACTTTTCAACTTTAATAAAAAATATTCAAATGTACTTGCATATTCATATGATGACTTAAAATAATTTCAACCTCAATCAATGCAGCAATTCATCCCCTTAAAATCAGATGCAAAAGCCTTCCGGAAAAAGCAAAAACTGTACAATCCAAAGATTGTTGGGACCATCAAAGCAAAAGTTGAAAAGTTACTCAATGCCTCGTATCATTTTTCATATCCATCATTCAACATGGATAGCTAATATTGTACCGATTTGGAAGAAGAATGGTGAAATCTGCATTTGTGTGGATTTCCGAACTTAAATTAAGCTTCCTTAAAGGATAATTACCCATTGTCGGTCATGGATCATATCCTACAAGCAATGAATGGTTCGGAAATGATGTCCATGCTCGATGGATTCTCTGGATATAACCAAATTGAAGTTGCCAAAGAAGACCAGTTCAAGACCAAGTTACGCGGGGACACGCCCCTAAATTTTGGTGACGCCCCAAACGCTTTGGGACTTGGGGACTTGGAGGAAGCCCCAATTTTTTAAAATCTTTCAAAAGTTTTCTGATGTTTTTACTTTTAAAAAGATGTTATTTTTACCAAGAACATCAAATTATAATCTTTAGAGTACCTAAAATACATTAAATACAATTTAAATCCTTAAATGTCATTGGAAAAAGATAAAGTATTGAAATATTAATTTTTATGTATTATTTTAAAAGCCGTCCCACTGTTGTCCCCAAAATTTGGGAAATTTTTTGCCGTACCGGAAACCCCGTCCCCCGAGGCTTAGGTAACTATGTTCAAGACTGCTTTCACCACTCCATGGGGCACTTTTGCATACCACCGTATGCCCTTCGGCTTGATCAATGCAAGTGCCACATTTTAGAGAGCTATGAATTTGGCCTTCAAAGACTTGAAAGGGAAATGCATAGTGGTGTATCTAGATGATCTCACAATATACTCAAAGAAGAGAGGAGCACTTGCAACAACTTGAACAAGTCTGATCCGCTTGTAGAAGGCATCAAATTTCTCTCAATCCAAAAAAATCAATATTCGGATGACCGAAGGAAAACTCCTTGGTCACATTGTGAGCAAGGAAGGCACGAAGATTGATCCAAAAAGAGTGGAAGCTATTCGAGATTGTCTCTACCCACCAATAAACCAGGTGTGCACTCTTTCTTTTGTATAGTAACTTTCTTAAGAAGGTTTGTCCCAGACTTTCTATGGGTTCACAAAGGACATCGTCAACATGATGAAACCCAAGGAATCTTTCAAGTGGAGTAAATTACACAAAGAAGCCTTCGAGTCTATCAAAGGTGCTATTGTAAAGGCACATACTTTAGTGCGCCCATATTTCAACAAAGAGTTCATTCTATATTGCTATGCTTCGGAGCATACTATTTCAGCAGTCCTCGTCCAAGAAAATGATGACAAAATTCAATCACCCATTGCATTCATGAGTGCTCCTCTAAAAGCACATGAACTTAACTACTCATAACATGAGAAGCATGCCTATGCAAGTGGTTAGAGCTTTGAAGAATTTCAGTTTTACCTTTTGAACTCTCATATTGTTGTCATGGTTCCTAGTCTAACGCTTAAATCTATTTTGATGCAACAAGATACTCGATGCAAGGAGAGGAAATTGGGTGTTGAAAGTGCAAGAGTATGACCTTGACATCAAACCTTCCAAATTGGTGCAAGGTAATGGCTTGTGTGAACTCCTTTCTGAGAAGAATGGGAAGATTGTTCCAACTGTTATGCATGCTTGATTAAAGATCTCCTCTTGTGCTCTTTGTAAGCACCACCAACCCCTGGTATGCAAACAGCATATTTTCTAACCTGTGGGGATTGCCCTCCAGGCCTAGATTATAAGCAAAAAACATACTCTCCATCTCAGAGCAGCAAAATATGTCATTTGGGAGAACGTACTATATAAGAAGGGATTGGATGGTACATTCCTAAGGTGTGTTGAAGAACAACAAAAAAATATTTTCAAAGCATATCATGACCAAGCATGTGGAGGTCATTTCTCGGAAATGGTCACAACCCACAAGATTCTTAGAGGTGGCTATTATTGGCCTACCCTCTTCCGAGATGCATATAAATGGGTTGGAAAATGTGATCTGTGCCAACAATTTGTAGGAAGACCAAGACTTGTTGCCTCTCGGGCTTGTGATTATCGAATAACCCTTCCAACAGTGGGGTTTGGATTTCATCAATGTATTGAACCCGCACTTCAGCGCAGGTCATATGTATGTCCTTACGCTGCTAATTACTTCACAGAAGTGGGTGGAAGCTATTCCAACCAAGCATGCCAACTCTGAAACGGTGTGCAACTTCTTTAAGGAAAACATTATCGTCAAAGTCGGGGTACCAAGCAAGATAGTAGCCGACAATGCAACTTCTCTTCAAGTGAATTGATGCAGTTTTGCTACAATCACGATATTTCCATATCCCACTTTGATAATTACTATCCGCAAGGCAATGGCCAAGCATAATCCAGTAATAAAAACATTGTCACTATTGTTCGAAAGCTAGTGGATGTTAATCAAAGAGATTGGCATAAGAAAATATATGATGCATTATGGGTCGATCAAATCGCACCCAAGAAAGCCATCGGGCACCTCTCCTTTTCAGCTGTTATACGGACTTGAAGCTCGAATCCCAATTACATGCCCGACAACTAGTAAAAGCAATAGAAAATGGAGAATACTCAAATGCTCTTGACAAGAGGATTTGTTTCTTCAAAAAGTTGAATGAAGACAGGCTAGTAACAGTTGCTACATTAAGAAGACACTAGCCTAAAGTAAAGAGGATCCTTGATCAGAAAACACAAGACAAAAGCTTCCAAATTGGAGATTTTCTCCTCTCGAACAAAAGGGAGATCCCAAAGAAAGCCACTTAAAAGTTTGACTCTCAATGGCTCGGTCCCTTCAAGATCAAGCACTTGCGAAGAGAACACATATTATCTTGCTTACCTTGACGGGACCCCATTGGAGTTGCCTCATAATGGGAAACATCTGAAGCTTTACAGTAGTGAGGTTGGTTATCCCCAACCATGTACCATAATTTCCCTTTCAGTTGTGTGTGTTTTTCCTTCCAGCTTTTGTGTGTTTCCTTTCATTTGTGTGTTTTGGCCTTTCCCTTTGTGTGTGTTTATTGCTTGTGTTAGTCGGTAATAAATGACTCTATTGCCCAATGGATAAAGCATTGGTCTGCTACCCCATGAGATACATGTGGTTCTTCATTACCCCTTACGGTCTATTGGCTCTATTGCAGTCTGATTGTTGTCATGTAAAATGTCTAGCATGAAAAATTGAAACTTTTGATCATGACAACTAAGCCCATAATTGAAAATTTTGTTTCTCGGTCACTGTGAACCCTCCTCGAGCCATCTGCCCTCATTTCCACCCTCACTAAGGCTCAAAGGAAAGTGCTAAGAAGATTTTTACGTGTGTTTCAATGTACAGGAAGATTGCCTAATGTGATTGATGAACTCATTGAGATTCGATGAAAGACAACTTCCTCCAGAGACCTAAATAGGCCATTCCGTAGACAAAAACACCTTCGAAAGCCAACAAGGAAAATCTAAAACATCTGAGGGTGATATCGGAGAACATTAAAGGTGTCCAAAGCAGTTTAGGAAAATTTTGTGAAGAAAATTTGATTCAGGAACTTGTGCAGCATCGGGTGATTCTGGGTGTAAGGAATGAATGCTCCAATGGTGAAAGCTAACTTCTCCGAATGATTCTGGGAGTTCTAGAGGGAGTTAGGAGGCAAACAAATAGTCATCGAAAGCTCTTGGAATCCTCTACAAGATAGAAACATGAACTTTGTTCCAAGACTCAAAGATTTCCTGAGGTGATTCAGAACACAACAGCTGCTCCTTTTGGTCAAAGATGAAATATGCCCTAAATTCAAAATTGCTCTCAGGGTGAAAATTTCACTCCCAGTGTCCTGATTTGGACACGATAAGTAATCCCAGCTTTCCAAAAGTGGCCAAGTCACACTTTTTCACTCATGTTGTCCCCATTGTCCCCCAAGGGACAAAGGGGACACAAAAGTGACCCCTTTCATCATGCCAACCTTTCGTCACTTACTCCTCACCACTTTTGCCACTAGGTTGCACAACTTGACTCTCGTCACTTGTCCCCCTTCATGATGGCTGACCCTTTAGTCGCACTTTTTCACTTTGACTGTCCCCCAAGGGACAAAGGGGGCAAAGGGACACAAAGTGCGGCCCCCTTCTCCATGCAGCCCTTGTTCACCATGAAACCGCCTCTTAACCCTTCGGAGCTCATTCCCACCTCATCCCGTAGAAGCAATCACTCCTATTCGACCCCGAAATAATCAAGAAAGCTCAAGGTTACACAATGCAGGGAAGGGCTAACGATAGATGGGTTGAAAAGATTCTTGAGAAAGGAAAGGCATTGTTTCCAGAGATTCTCTCATTGTTCAAATTTTCTCTTGCCATAGACTCTAAAGTGAAAATGACCAAGGAGGAGATTGAGAAGGAGAAAGCCCATTGGGACAATGTGCTTCCATTGGTGTTTAAAATGAGCAATCTAGATTCCCATTCCTTGGTGAGTAAAAATGTGTTCACTTCCATGATCTGATAACTTGTCTCCTATTTGGTCTTGCACGATGAGTGCTTGGTATGACATGTTGAATGATGTTATCTCTGAGCTTGATTCTTGTGAAGAGCAAGCATCACAGATTTTAGAAAGTATCAATAACAATGGTGTGCGGAAGCTTGGGTCACCTCCAATCAATGAAAATTTGTCAATTGAAGAGCTCCTAAAATCCTTCTAGGAGTTGGTCAAAAAGATGTGGGAGATCCCTTCTCATTTAATGAAGATACCTTGGAGTCTCTCGCAGAGATTAGAAGTTCAATTTCTAATACTGTGAAGGATCATCAAGTTTGGTTCAACCAATATAAGACCATTGGCAACGTCCTTGAAACCTGGATCAATGCTTTGAGTTTTGTTCATATTCCACAGTAAATAAAGTGGCACCTGCAATGCCCATTTCAGTAAGGAATTCAAAGGTGAAGAAATCTTTCTAGGATATTCCCCCAAGGTTCTCCAAAGAATGACTTCGTCATCAGCAGAGGCTTCGTCTTCATTAGAGTGATCATCTCTTCTCTTCTTCCTTCCTCCTTTCTTCTCTCTCCATGTTCTAATTCTTCATTAAGGAGGTATTTTTCACTATTTCATCTTATTCACTTAAGTGACCTTTAGTTTAACATTGTAAGAGTTCTTTTCAATTAATAAGAAAAGGGCTCATTTTGTTTCCTAAGAACATGAAAGGTCACAAGTGATGAGGGAAGGTGAAAAGTCATTTGAGGGGGAGATGAAAAAGCTTTTCTTGATCGCTATAAATTGGAATGACCTCTCCATTCCAAAGGGTTGTCAATTGTGAGTTGTTAGTAGATAGCTTTGCACTACTAAATACAAACAAGAGATTACTTTCTTCTATTTCCTATGTCTATGTTTCCTCTATTCCTTGCATACTCAACTTTGTAAGCATGATGATCTTGTAAAACCAAGAAAGGACTTGATGCCTTTGATGAATGAATCAAAAAAAAATGTGTCTATGGTTTGTTAGTCTTATCTTGTTCATAAGGTTGAATTCTTCTAATTGAGTGTAGATTTACTCTAGTTAATGCTGTGAAAATCTGCAAGTTCATATTCACAAAGTTAACCCTCCTTCACTACATTCTTACTCCCCTCTACCTCCTTTCACTACACAAATTCTTCCCTTGCACTAAGTGCAAGCAATTTGCCACAGGTCTAGTGGAGTATTCCTGTGTGATCCCCACTTCACGGCCACCGCTGATTTATTTTTCTGTATTCAATAAAAGGGAGCCTCCCCATTACCAAGAGGAGGGACTTGGTCTCGAAGTGTTGGTGAAAACTCGCTAATTTGTCCCTACCACAAATTATTTCGCCAACATCAAAGTAGCACATAGTAGAATCGCCACCCCGGGACGAATTTCCAAAGAAACTGTCCAAACTGCGCAAAACCTATCCGTAACTCATTTCAAGCTCTCAAAATTTACAAACATCTTTGGGACAATCAGCACAACTTATTTACCCAGTTTCAAATCACTATCACATCTCTAGAACTCGCAGATCAGTGACTTATTTCTAAACCTTGATCCTAGTCTTTTCATATTCTACTTTCAAAAGTCAGCATTGATCAAATATTATCTTATGGAACAATTTTTGGATTGTTTATCTGCATTTACTATTATTTACTATTATCATATCATAATACACATTTTATTGCAATATCTTAATTAAATTAACCTAATTTTGATATTACATTTTGGTGAACCCACTTTATTTATCAATTCCACTACAACTCCTTACCCCTAGGGTTTCAGATTTTTAAATATGATTTTTAGTACCATAGCTTTTCTTTGGGTTTTTCTAAAAACCCTAATTTGCTTGTGTGTATTTAATAGCATTGCAATTGCCAATATTAACACATCCTCTTCCATACACCTTCCTAGTCATGCCTCTCATGCAAATGAAGAAATGATAAAAGAATTAGAACGCTGCATAATGGAAAATCCCGCTCAAATACCTAATTACTATATGCTGCTAAAAAAAAAAAAGGCACTCCTTGATAAAGCCAAAATTGGAGAAACTCACATTAAACCCCGAAGAAATAACCACCTGCTTTCTAGAGGCTCTCCTCCCCCTTTAAGGGCTACTACCCAACCTTTACATACATCTAGTGTTCCAACTATGGGCACATCACACATGGTCCCCAAGCTATTATGCCTATGCCAATACAATATGTGGTTTCCAATGTTGGACCTAGCACTACGAGATATGGTCCAAAATTTGATTCTTAATGCATATGTCCAACAACTACAAGACATGTAACCAATAATATCTCGTCTTAGGCAAAGTAGATCACACGTCACAACAACTTCCATTGGGTTACTTGATAATCCATTAGCCCTTAAGGTCCTTAGTTCTCCATTACCACCTAGGTTGGCTCCACCCAAGTCCTCATTCTATGATGGTAAGACCAATCCATAAAGCAACACCTTCGTGCCTTCATGGCCTCTTGTATGGACTATGTAAGTAAATCCGCTAGCCAAGCTTTCACTCTGCAATAGCTTAAAGAGTACGTGCTGGATTGGTTCTATACACTTCGCTTAGGTTCAAAGCGATCAATTCAAACTTTAGGTGACAATGTCCTTTTTCATTTCTCAATCAACATAAGTCAACACCTCTTATTTGCCCAAATGATTCAAGTCAAGCAACAATCTAATGAAAGGGTCACGACTATGTCCTACATTACAAGACTATGCTTTCTCAAGGGCCTAAACACATTGATGAGGGTGAGTTAATCGAGGTAGTCATTGCTAGCCTTATCCCACAACTAAAGGGAAAATCCATGTTCGTAAACTTCACATCCTTCAAAGACCTATGTCAAACAATTAAGATCTATTAAACCAAACACCTTGCCACAAACATGTTAATATATGAAAGCACACCTACATGCAAAGGGAAACAAATTCCAATCAAAGCCCTCATATAAAGGCAAACCAATTGATAACAAAGAAAGTTGAGACAATTAATGTCACACAAGCACCCATAGTAGTCCTCACAATGCCCGAAAAAAGTAATGGACCTATTTAACGCAACCTCCTCACGATTCTACACAAACTACTTGAGTGCAATTTGCCTCCACCCACTATCATCGATACTAGTAGACTACAAGGTGTGAGGTTCGATAGTACAATGTCTTGTGAATACCATCGATGTCCTAGACATTCCACGAATAGATGTTTTGCATTACATCATAACACCCAAGAGCTAATTGACAACAAAACCCTTTCTATGCAATACTTAGAGATGCCCACCAACACAACAAGAGCTCCAACCTAATGCTCGATTAAAAGTATTCATTGATCCATTACGATATCATGTGAACACTAACATTGGTCAAATCATCATGTCTTGTCAGTAATCTTTGATTTATGATGGGCCTATCATGTCATGCAGTGTCATGTTGTACCATTGTGGTCCCAATGGATCCATTAGGCTTCAAGTCATGTGTTTACTTTCATACCGCTCTCTACCGATCACCATTATACTTTTAGCTATTAATTTCTCTAGATTATTGGATATGCTTATGATATGCCTAACTATGAGATGGCATCTACTACTAGTGTGAAAATGATCGTATTTGATGCACATTGCTTATATCACCATGTTTAGTTCACATGCTATATATGGTTCACATCTTAATGCTTTGGTTATATACTCTTTACAGATAACACTTTCTCTTTTGAACTAAGTTATCCTTTGCAACATTCCTCATTTCAAAAGGTTGACATATTATGGGCTTTTCTAATAGTTCATATAGATCACAACCACAATGCTTCAAGGTACATAGTGTGATGGCATTCACACATTTAATTTAAGACATATTACCGACTTTTACACATTTGCATCATTACACATATATCGACATCTTATACAAATTGGCAATTAGCAGGCTCAAATGCTACAAATGGTAACTAGCAGACCCAAATGTTACATATGGCTACTAGCAGACTCAAATGTGAAATTTTCATATATGTTATTCATGTGCACCCTATGCGAGCACACCGGGATAATCAAGTTTAAACGTTTCATGCTTTTAAATTTCAATTTCTCATTTACTAATTTTTATATGCATCTCTATCGAACATTAATGCATTCTTTGGCATGTGATTTGCAGGTTTCACATGTATGGCATGGAGGCACGCCTTAGTCTTGCGCACACCACACCCACCAAGAGGTTTTGCATTTTCTCATCCCTTTTAATTTTTATCCAACCATTTCATTACTATAATGGAGGCCATCAGTAGTACCCAAAATTTGTTCCCAAATCATTTGTCAATAATAATTTGGCATTACCTCAATGTCATCCCATTTACACATTTATTGACTTAATCTAAAGGTATCTTGCTCAATCCCCACACTTTGAATCCACTAGGTCATGACTTGCTCTTTAGCTTAGCACTTATAGAGTGATAATGCCCTTATACAAGACACATCCACAAACTCTTAGTTATTCACCTCATGTCTTTGATTAGGTTCCATACAAAGCCTAGATGGGTTCATCGTTAGAGGGAAGGTTCAGCCAATGAACATGTCCGATGTACTTGCAACAATCGCATTTTCAAGTGCACAAGTTACCTTAGTCGGCTTCGGTCAAGTAAGTAGAAAATCATTCACACAAGTCACCTATATATACACATGCACCCTAACCTATTAGGGGCATTTAGGGATCTCATGTTCAAGCACACTCTAAAAGGACTTTTGGGCCCAATCATTGAAGTATCAATTCCTTATAGCACACTACAACAAGCTAGAAGTCTAAATATATTAATATTTTCTACCCTAGATGATTTTCATACGCCAAGATTGAAGCCAAAGCTCATTGTCAAGTGTTGAAGGCCTTATTTAGGGCTTTTCCATGTACATTGTTTGTGCACATTCTTGCACACCGACCCCTGGAGGGAGAACTATATGAGCCTAAGGCCCTTTCGAGGTAGTGTTATGTAGGCCACACTCGGTCATTATGGGGATGTGTTGAGGTCAATCTCGCTCATTCAAACAACCCCTTTTAGGTCACATAAGGAGAGCAAGGGTTTCAACACAAAGAAGCCATTTTCAAGTACAAAATGCAATCGCACAATTTTAAACACATATCCCATATATAGAGACACAGTGCACTAGGTGCAAGAATTTAGTTACAAGTCACAATAAAGCAAAGGACAAAATCAGTTGCCTAGGAAGAATTCGTCAGTGAACCTACCCAAAGTAGGCAAACCCGACCAAAGTAAGCAAACCTGTCCATAACTCATTTCTAGGCTCTCGGAATTTACAAACATCATTGTGACACTCAAAGACGGCTTATATAGCCAAATTTCATATCATTGTCGCATCTCTAGACCTTACAAAACGGTGATTTCTTTCTAAACCCTAACCCTAGTCTTTCTATATTAAACTTTTAGAAGTTACATTGATTGAATATTATCTTATTGCATGATTTTAGGCCTGTTTATTTGTATTTATTATTTTAATATCAAAATACACATTTGATTACAATATCTTAATTAGATTAAACTAGTTTTGATATTAAAGTTAGGTTCCTCAATAGTGTGTTCGTAATGCTACGGACTCTGCATCTAATTGTCGAACTTCCCACACTACTGTTTTCTTCTTTAACCATTACAAGGCGTATGAGGGTACTTATAAACACGGTGACCAAATTCTTCACATCTGAAATGTGTTCCATTCAATGATCTTCCTCTTCCCCTTCCATAGCTACCTCTGCCTCCTCCAAAGTTGGCTCCATCTCTTGCTTGGTGATTTGACACTTGTAACGTGCTAGATCCTTCCTCATTCCATGGCTGATTATCTTCATGGGATGGCTAGTCTCTACCACCACTGAACTTACCTCTTCCTCTTAAAGAACCTAGTCTTCTCAATAACTTTTCCTCTGCCCTCAATGCATATTGATATGTTTCTTCCTCTGCATGCAACCTCACCGTGCTGATTTTATCTTGAATGTTTAACCCATTGTATACATACTATGTGAGTACTCGCCATTTTTTTCCTTGGGCACGTACTTGTCATAGTCTGCAGCCGAGTTTTTGGCAAATACTCACAAGTTTTTGGCAAGTTTTTTTAAATTTGTGGAGAGTTTTTGGAAATTGTTAATCATTGTAATTTGTCACTTGCATAGATATGCAATTTATGATGATAATTTTCAATGACAGTCATCATAAATTCATAAGACTTAATCAGTTGGCTGTTGTATTTGCATGATGATGCGATTTTGTACTCTATTTCTATTCAAATCTAATAGAAACAATACCCCGACATTTTACAGACTCATTTGATACATTTTGCAACTATATTTAGCATAAAATTTATATTTTTGAAGAAAATTTAGATATTTTTTAAGTTGCCGGGTAGTTGC
This sequence comes from Taxus wallichiana var. yunnanensis, assembly GCA_018340775.1. NCBI lineage: Eukaryota > Viridiplantae > Streptophyta > Pinopsida > Cupressales > Taxaceae > Taxus > Taxus wallichiana. The sequence continues at coordinate 656,192,368 of CM031238.1, read as the reverse complement.
CAAGTCAAAAAAAAATTGGATCTGCAGGAATTTGCCAGAGTACGAGTATGCGAACTATGGTTTAACTGCAGTCCATTGATGTATCAAGCCACTTTTTCTCAATCCATCTCACTATAGCCAATGCAAATTGTGATCTTGTAGAGTTCCTCCATGTAGTCCTTAATGCTTAGATCCTTTTGCTTCAAATTTTGTAGCTTCTTCAACAAATCTAACTAATAGTCTTTAAGTAGGAATTTGCCTTTTCTCTTGGCAACCTTCTCCTCACCCTTTTAATTCCTCTCAATCTACACCTCCTTCCACAATATTGTCGCATGCCACTTTAGCTTGGTCTGAGCTACCTTCACCTTGCTCAGCTCAGCTACTTCATCAAACTCAAAATATTCTTCCATCTCAGTCAACCAATCAATCAGATCCTCCGGATTCAAATTTCTTGAAAAGCTTGAAACCTCCATCTTGCTCCCTCTTCCAATCATTCAAATAGCTCTAATGAGCCTATCTTCACCGTCCTCTAATTGCTCATGTAGCTAGGCTAGATCTTCTACTCCCAGCTCTTCGTCTTAACATCACTCACATCATTCCTTGGGATGAATCCCTTTCTTCTATATTCTTCAACAGAAACTAGTCATGTCTGCATAACTCTCAACATCTCTGCAATTTCATCTAGTCTTTGTACCATATTGGCAGCTGATGCTCCAGCTCTACTGAGCCTATCTTCACCCTCCTCTAATTGCTCATGTGGCTGGGCTAGATCTTCTACTCCCAACTCTTCGTCTTAACATCACTCGCATCATTCCTTGGGATGAATCTCTTTCTTCTATCTTCTTCAACAGCAACCAGTCTTATCTGCATAACTCTCAACATCTCTGCAATTTCATCTAGTCTTCGTACCATATTGGCAGCTGATGCTCCAGCTCTACCTCCCACTCTTCTTGGAGGCATCTCAACCTAAAGCTACTGCTGCAATCTCTGGTTTGAAATCCTACATAGGTCCTACTCTCTACAAACTCTCAACAACGGTCTTTCTCACACCCAAATACATCACCTTCTACCCAACACTCTCCCGATTGGAGCATGCACACTCTCCTGCCCAGAGTTGCTACCAGCTCTGACACCATATGATCCAATGAAGGACAGGGGGTTAGATAAATGACAGCCTTGTCCTTGCAGCCATTAACCTCTCACACTCGGAAAAAGCACTTACTATGACAAAATTGAGACTAGAGACAAAAACAAATTTATTTGCTTACTCTTGAGGAATTAAAAAGATTCAAACTACACACACATTCACTTCTCTCTCTGGTTGCAATACAAGAAAGGGAACACTCAACAACCCCTCAATGGGCTAAACACCACACTTCCTCTGCTCCTTTGTAACACCTACACTCCCCAAACAAGTCTTCTCTCACTCAAATCCGCCTCATCTGACTCCTGTTTTTAAGTGTGTGGAGTGGCTCTTTGCCTTCCTTATGATCTTGAAAACACTCAAGATGAGCTCCCAAGCAATTTGTGGCTGTTATTTGATTTGTGCAACTTCCGCAGGTGAAACCGCTGATTTGCACAGACTGGAAATCGCATAACCACCCCAGCGATTTTGCAATCACCAATTAACATAGACCTGCATTATCTGGTGGTTTCACCATGAGCCAAAGAATTCTGTCTAAAGGATAATACCGCTCCTTTCCCTATTCCTAAGAGCTAAACAAGTACCATTGCTCTTCGTGGAGGATTGTAGGTTGCCTTCACACTCCCGACTGAACCTAGATGCACACAAACACAATGTAGGTCTTTTTGGTTGATGCAAGATTGTTTGCAGACCCGGATGCCCCTGCACCACTATTCAAAAATGCATATTTAAATGGAGACGCATAGGAAAGATTAGAAAAAACTCAAATATATAGGTTTATTAATTTGTATGTCCTATACACGGCAAACTCTTGAGGGAGATGTATGGAGGTATATCTTCCACTAGCTGTGTCTATGCTCTTATATGCTACGCTATCTATCTATCTAGATATGTATACATAGTAATACAAATCTGCAAAGGCATTACAAATCTGCGAAGGCTAAAGAACCATTATGAAAGTTGAAATGGTTGCTATTGCACGTGTAGATTTTCACCTTCTAGCAGTTGGGCTAAATGACATCAAAATGTAATAGTTAAACTTGGCTCCAACCCTTTAGGAACGAAGGCAGACAAAGTGTTGGCGCTTAGTGGTAACACACATTGTGAGCGAACATTATTGGTTTGGTTTGTAGGTGTCTTTAACCCTAACAAAGCCAATGATGTAGATTGCATAACGTTTGGAGTGTCCATTCATGGTGCCACGTCCAATCTGCCCGAATTGCCTTGCACCAATGAAAACATGCGGCGTTTTGTAGGGATGGATTGATGATCTTGGTAATATTGCGGACCCTTGGGGAGTGTTCGACAATACCAAAGACGAGGAAAAATGAGTGGGTATCGCCATAGGCCATGAGAATGGGCTTGGTGGTATTGTTAAAGATTTATTTGAAGAATCTACTTGGTTCAGCCTGTATCTAGGAAAATCCATTAACAATATTGCTAGATGGCGTGGCATGTTAATCTTTAGCAAAGACAAAGAACACAAAAAAATCTAAAAAGATAGGAAAATTCCTTGAAAATCATAAACTATACATTGAATACCTAGGGAGTATAGCTTCTAAAAGCGATAGAACATTTGATCCCAAGAAAATCAAAGTGGTCCAGTATTGGCATACAACTGCCAGCATTAGTGAAATTATACACTCTCTAAAATAAGCAGATTTCTCCTAAAGGTTTGTCTAAGGATCCTCCAAGATAGCATTACCCTTACAAGAATTTCTGAGAGAGATTTGAATGAGCTGAAAGACCAAAAAAATCCTTATGCATCCTTAGAGAGATGTTGATACTTGACCCAACAAAGCCATTTACAACCCATATCAATAGTAACAATTACACCATATGAGTCATGTTATCATAAGATGGCCAAGTAATATCTTCCACAAGTAAATGGACAACAACCACCAAAAGTATCCCATGATTGACCAAGAGCTCGTAACAATTATTCACACCATCAGAACTTCAAAAAAAAAAATGAAATATTCACAAGTCACAAACCATTACTCCATGCTTCCCCAAAAGGAGCCCCCGCCCCTAGATCTATAGGCAGGCCTTCCCTAGCCTATATATAGCTGGACATATGGAGGGGGCAGTAGCTGGGTCCCCCTCCCTATATATCTTATCTATCCTTATATATCTTATCTATCTAGGGACAGCTAGGCTTCCCCCTCTAGATATATGGCCCTCGTCTAGAACTCTATATGGTGGGGCGGGGGTGCACATATCCATAGGATAGAGGAAAGGGTGCCCCTCTCTCCCTTCTATTCTATGTTTTCTTGTAGCCAATATTGATGGTCCCAAACCTCCGACGAAGATAGATCAAACCTTGTTTATAAACCAAGGAAATAAAAGAAATAAAACATTGTAGAAGGCACCCTATCTAGATTTTATTCAATATCAATAATAAAAGGGAGCTTCGTGGAAGAACAAACATATAATTAGGAATTCCAAAACATTATTAAATTGCTTGAGGGAAAGCAATTTGTACCAAGATATGTCGTCTACAAATGTTACATAAATCTCAGTAAGAACCCACTCAAACATAAATTCTTATAGCAATCCCATAATTATCCATTTGCAAGCCATGTGGGAAGAAAAATCCTTTGAACACGCTAAAGAATATGTATAGTACCAAAATATGAGAAAATATATAGCAGGTGATAAGGGTCAAGTTATTAGAGCTCACAGAATACCTCTGACCAGAAACATAATAACTCTACTAGTATAGAAGATTAGTGGAAAAATCCTTATATTTTGTCACTCACCTGTAATGAACCCATAAGAAGAACAATAAAATCATTGTGGTAGTAGATATATTCAGTCCTACTGAGATGGCACACAAAACTTCAAATTTAGAATTTATATCATATACTTAAATGACAATATTTTCTAGATACGACATACTAAAGGATATTATACGGAATAAGGACCCTAAATTTATAGGATATTAATGGAAAGATATATTTTGACATTTAAGGGTATGAATAAATTTCAGTCGCACTGTGCCGACAATCTGTTAGACAACCGAAAGTCTAAAACAAGTTATGGATATTTTGACAAGATCTCGTGTAGGAATGAGACAGATGCAATAGAATTATAGCTACCGTTTGTAGAATTCACATATAAAAGTAGCATAGTCTTGAACATGGGGCTGATCCCTTTTAAAGTAATATACCCCCACACCAATGGCTCGAACCTATACAATTTCAAAGAGAAAACAAAGGTTTCACACCAAATACTATAAGAAATGCATGTAAAACTAAATGGATTTACAAGGAATATGGAGAAAGCCAAAGAAAGAGCAGAACTCCATTACAAACAACATAAAACATCATGATCATTTGAAGTCGGGGATAAGGTCTACTTGAGAGGAGTGTTATGTGGGGATGCGTCCCGGCCATTTTCCTCACGTCCCGGACGTTCGGGATGTCCCGGGACTTGGGGATGGGGACAGGAAGTTTCCCTGCCGTCCCCAATTTCTAGAAAAAAAAGGGGGACGTCCCGGGGATGTCCCCACAAACCAGAAACGCACCGGGACGTCCCGGGTGCTTTGGGGACTTCGAGACGTCCTGGGGACTTCATGACGTCCCCGAGACGTCCCGGGGACTTCACAACGTCCCCAACAAAATCTGCACTTTTCCAACATTAAAACATGTGAATTTCAGTTTTATAATACTTTTTTATATTTTTAAAACTTTTAATACATTCTAGTAAAAAACAACATGCAGATTTCTCATAATTGCCATAAACTGCAGAAGTATTGTTGCTCCTCCATGTTATGTCTGATGATATGAAGTAATGGTCACAGGTCGAGTTTTATAAATTTTCAGTCATACACTATACAGCTAGTGTTTGTTAATTCTTCGTTGCTGGTTATCTCGAGATAGTTTATGGTTCTTTCTGTTTCAGTGATAGGACATTTTGTTTGTTTGCTGCATATTTAAGATTTTATATATCGCAGAAGTTTTTGCTTCAGACCCATCTGCATGTAGCAAGGATCAGAATGTATGTAATCCTATTCTCAAATATAAAATATAATAGTCACAATTTTTTTAAAAAGGAAAAAGTAGAGATTATAGTTTGTACAATGTTGTGGCATTCAGAAAAATGAGTAATCTTTATGCTTGCTTAATTTTCTATAAAGATATTGTAGTTTTCTGTGGACTTGCAGCAGACACTAACTAGATATAGCTAGCTTAGTCGAGTGTTAGCATTTGAAAATCATGAGAACAGTGTAACAGTTACTCTTGTTCTTGTTATGTTCTAATCAGTGGCTTTGTAATAGGTACGTCAACCACATATAGATGCAGTTACCCATGTAGTAGTGGATGAAATCACGTTACAAACGTATTAACTTTCAAAACATATAGATCTACTTAAATGGGAAACAGAAAAAAGTAAAATGAAAAACCTCAAATAAAGACTCTTACCTCTTAAATCCTCGTCGAAATCTTTTGAAGCTGATGCAGATGAATAATTGGATTAATCATTAATGGTTTCAATCTTCAAACTTTCAATTTTAAGTCTTAGTTTATTGAATTATTCATGTTATATTTGTAAAATTAATAAATTATATATATTTTTATATATTTTTATTAGCCGTCCCCCTGCCGTCCCCAAATTTTCAAAAAAAATTGCCATCCCGGAAACCCCATCCCACCGTCCCGGAGTCTTAGGTAACTATGCTTGAGAGTTAAATCAAACGATTCGTTATCAACTAGAAAATGCTCTAAACTACCACATAGATAATTTAGACCCTCTAAAATACTGGAGAAAATCAAGTAAGCGAGAATATAAATTAGACAAAAACCCCATAACAAAAGATACCCCAGTATCTCATATGTAAGCTTCCTAAAAAAGCACTATCAAGATATGACATCATTCTCCCCTCCTATGTTGGCACCGAATAGATGGAACAATAAGCACATGACCCAAGAAAAATCCTAACGGAAAGATCAAATAAATTCAGAAATAGAAAAATCAAAAATACCTTATTGAATGGTCAAACTAATGTATGGAAGAAGCAACTTATGAAAGTTCAACTTTCATCAAAGAAGTCTACCTCATCAAGGAAGGCGATTCTTTTAGAGGCGAGTCTTATCACAACTCGTAATAGGCTTTCAATCCATGATGAAGCCATTAACATCATTTTAAAAGGATGAAAAATATTCTTACGGAAAGAAGCAAAGAAGACATCCTAGTTCGAACACAAAAATGAATATGCCATCACCGATTCATTATGGCATCATCAATTCATATAACCATCATCCATGGCATCACATCTATATTTAATTTTGCAATTAATAACCATGTTCATATCAACAACCCAGTCAAATTCCTTAATTACTCGAGTCAAATTTTCTAAATTTTCAAGGTCAACATATTGACCTGCCCAACCTATCCCACATCAACTTGAGTTATCACATCAAATACACATTTATAATCAATCATTGACTAGTCGACAATCATCGCTCAAACTGGAATATTTTCAAATACCAGAAAAAAGTATGAAAGGACAGCTTCTTGATGTCAGCTCTAGCATTAATAAATAGTCTGACCAGCATTTATTTTTGTACTTGTCTTTAGGCATTCAACATCCATGTTTTCGTGAGTTTTAGTTGCATTGACCAGTTTTAACAAGATATATGCTCTGTCAACTTTTCTGTCGTCATGACTTTCTGCTATCACGTTGACCAGAAGATGTTGGCAGTTGACTGCGATTTCAGCTTTGATTGAAGGTGTAACTAACAAATCCACAACTGATTTACAAGGTAGGTTGATTTCTAATGAATCGTGAAATTAAAACATTAAAATTTGACAATTGTTCTTTTGAGTATATCATTGTTAAAGATAATTATTATTGTTTCTGTATTTCAGGGCCAGTATTCCACAGCGGATAATTGAAATATTTATGATAAGACAGCAGTATCATAAGGGATGGTGTTCACTAAAAAAATACTTAAACCAGCAATCATGTAAGGTGGTCGCTTATTAGCCAACAACCCTGCAAGTGATGGTTACAGACTCAAGCCAACAGTTGTGTGTGCAAGGGATGGAGACTAACTCTTCGCTAGCAGTCCCATAAGGAATGGTCGCAAAATTGAAGTCAACTTTGAATCTAACAGAAAGGATAGAAAATAAATTTAATTTTTTTTTTAAATAATATTTGTATAGCTACATTGAATAAAGAGGAACTATCAAAGGTCTCTTTAGCTCTTGTTATTTACCGCCTACAGGAAACAAGCAGAAAAACAAAGCACCAAAAGAAACATCTATTAATGTATGGATGTTCATATATTGACTACTAACAGCATTAGATTAGGCTAGATTCTATAGATGGATATTTTGCACCAAAAGAAACATCTATTAATGTGTGCATATATTGACTACTAACAGCATTAGATTAAACTAGATTCTATAGAAGTATATCCAGACTGATACTGTCCTGCATTTGTCTCAAATCTGATAAGGAGCAATGTTAATCTTATATTTGAAATTACTCTTTTCATTTGTTTTAGATGTTGTATACTATTGTCTAGTTATGAAGTAATTGTCAGGCATATTGCCATAATAACTTTGAAGTCTAGATGCTGTGAAGATATTTATATTCCCTAGTTATTTGGAAGCATTACTTACTGTCATTTAATTTTTTCCTTGATTGCTAGAATTGAAAAAGGAGAAAGGTTACCTTCAGCATTTGTTGCATCCGAAGAGGTTGAACAGTATAGAAGAAGAAGAATAAGTAAAAACCACTTCATCATAGAATGCCTCTTTCAGATTTTACCCAGTTAACGATATTGGTGACAACCCATAAACTTCGACGATTATATGATCTCCAGAATATCAGTTTAGCGGCCGATGACCCATTCACATCCTCGTGTTGAGAGAATCGCATATGTCCTCATAGCAATTTCTACACTCACTCAAGTTGAGCAAAATCACGCTTGCACTGGCTATCAAACACACAATCAGTGGAACCTGATTCAAGGTAATTTGCATGTCATTTCATATACAGCAATAAGCTTCATAAGGAAGATTTCATATACAGCAAAATCACGTTTGCACTGGCTATCAAACACACGATCAGTGGAACCTGATTCAAGGTAATTTGAATGTCATTTCATATACAGCAATAAGCTTCATTAAGGAAGCTATCAGCAATAAATATTCATAAATAAAGAACACCAGAAGTAGAACACTTGTAATCTCACGCAATTGCTTTTCTACTAATATATCGGGTTTGCAATTTTGTTTTCTGAAACATGTGTCTTCTAATACATTACATGATATATCAATAAAAGCACATAAACTAGTACAGTGGCTAGCAATATACTAGCTACAATCAGGTCCCCTCCCAAGAGATCCTAGTGTTCCTTATGAATACCCTATTCGGCCTATCTCGGTGCCATACTACTCCAGCCCAACAGGCAGTGTCTCATACCAAGACACAACCTTCACAGCCAATTCAACATTTTCATCACATTCCTAAACATATTATGCAACATAAACAGCAAAACCACATCATGAGCAACCTTTAACATCTTCTACTTCTAAGGTACACTCTGTGAGTCTGTGGTACCTACTGTGCGCAATGCACCATAGTTTTGCAACAGCCTCGCGAGCATGACCCATATGGGACATCAATTCACTCTCTACATGCACATTCAAAGCTTAAGGTTACTACGGCTACTTGTGACACGCAGCTTATGTGCACACATGTTGTCGATGCTGATATTTCAGGATATTATCACATGTGGCTACAGTTTAGATTCAGATGATAACTATACTATTTCGAGCCTTACTCCATTACATCCTATGTAAACAATACCCCTTGATACATGACATCTTTATAATCATCCCATTGACAAGATTATAAGATAGCTTTCTTATGCCTCTCTTACTCACATATACGAGCGCAATCGCTTGTACATAGCTTCTTTGCACATAAATGCTTATTCTACTTAGCCACCAATGGCATTTCTCAAAGCACAATATGAATTCTTTTGACACCTACCCTATATTCCATGACTAGGGCATACCCAACGATGTAGCACATTTTAGGGGTTCAATGTGATTGTTGAGAGAATAATCATTACCCAAGACCCCATACCCTTTCTTTTATTGCTACAGCCTATAGCCCAGGGCCTTAGTACATTACAAGTTGGCAGTTTTTTTAAAGCTTTCTTATGGCAAAAATACAAAAACAATACAATGTGGCAAAAACGCATAACCAAGACCTACATGTGACAGGCTTATTCATTACACAAACTAAGGCATTGTGCTTATTCGGGTTTAGCACATTACAAACCCTACATCCTTATGCACTTGCTCCTTATAGTACACATAAGATGGTTGCAGATGCCCATAATCCACAAGCACTTATACTTTACGACTTCTTGAGCCTTATACCCTGGGGGCAGCCCGCCACATTGGGACATACCTACACAGAGGGCATCTTACATATAGAGTCTACTTAGATCACATCTTTCACACTTTGCGGTTTCTTACAACCCTATATCCAGGGGATACCTACCATATTGGGGGCATACCTACACCATGGGCATCTCACATACTAAGCTCATACAGATCATACTTTTAGTATTTTACACACTAGTCCGTTGGTGATACAGAACTTCTATTGCTTATCTTGCACCACCTTATATCTTATGGAATGTGTTATAAACTTATATTGTGCTTCATCCAATGATCACACTCTTTGCCTTTAGGTATTGATTTGATATGCTCCTTGCTTATTTATTTTAGCTCACTACTTTGCTACTTGTTTACTGCATAATGCTATACTTGTTAGACTACTATTGACCTTGGGCTCATGTTTACCCCGACACATTGTTGGATACATTGTCTACCTCCTCGTTTGCCCTAGGCACAATATTTGTTACATCACTTGCTCTATACACTTGTTTGCTCTATACACTATTCACTTTATGCCTTGTTTGCTCTGAGCACATTGTGTGATTTATTGCTTGCCCTAGGCATGTTATCTGATACATCACTTGCTCTATGCATTGTTTTCTCTATGCACATTATATGATTCATTCCTATTTACTCCATGCCATTGTTTGATCTATGCACTTGCTTGCTCCATGCCATTGTTTGCTCTATGAACTTGTTTGCTCTATACTCATCTGCTAAAATGCTTATTTGGTTACACCTCATGCCTGTCGCCCATATTGCTCCCTGGGATCATTGCACATAGCACATTGATTGATAATCGGATTCATTGACACATATCTTGATCAGAGCCGCTGCTCATAGCAGATTGATTGACACATCTCTTGACTGGATTCATTGCTCATAGCACATTGATTGACACATCTCTTGATTGGAGACATTGCTCATAGCAAAGTGATTGACACATCTCTTGATTGGACACAATACTCATAGCACATTGCATGATACACTTGTTGTTTGTGATACATTTCTTATCACACATTGCAAAATACACACTGTTTATTGTTATTGACATCTATTGTTTGGCACATACTTGCTTTGCACATACAATTACTACCACCACTAGTCAAGTCATCATCGTGATGTCTTGTCAATCGTCTATCTTATGGTAGGCCCGTCATGTCATGTGTCGTCATGTCATGTCATGAGTTCAAATGGATCTATTGGTATAGTGTCGTGTGTCTACTAACATATTGCTCTATCGTACACTGTTATGCTCTGAGCTATTGATCTCTATGGATTACTGGACATGCTTACTATTTTGCTTGCCCATGGGATGACATCTACTACTTGTTCTCTAATGATCATATATGATGCACATTGCTTATATCACCATGTTTAGTACATATGCTTTATATGGTTCACATCCTGGATGCTTTGATTATATATTTGTTACAGCTAACACTTTCTCTTTTGAGCTAAGTGATACATGGCAGCATCCCTCATCTCAAAGGGGGCATATTGTGGGCTCTTTCAGAAGTTCCCACAAATTGCCATAAGATAGACAGGGTAATAGTACTTCATACCACTCAAATACAAATGTTCAGTACAGATTACAGACATTTATCTGATTTACATGGACTGGGATGGTTCATCATTACATATTACAGGTTCACTACAAACATTTATAAGATTTACATGTACTCAAGATAGTTCATCATCACAGATTACAGCTTTATAAAAAAATTGCATGGACTTCGCACAAATTCGTCTTACAGATTTAATCATGTCTATGACATTTATTTAGTTTTTATTGGCATGAATTACCTCTATGACTGATGCACTGGTGATATAGCAGCCAAATGTTAGATGGTAGTTTCCTAACACTAGATGGCAACATGGTTGCCTAATGTCAAATGGTGATATATCAGCCTAATGCTAGTTCTCATACAAGATATTCACACATTTCCTACAACACACCGGGGCAATCTGGTGTAGTCATTTCATGCTTTATGACATTTGCACACTTCAGTTTTTTAATGCTGATTTATATCTCTCTAGAACATTAATACACGTCTTTGCCATGTGATTGCAGATTCGCATTGGATTGGCATGAGGGCACACTCTTCAGTTTCACACATCATCCTCCTATGATTGGGATGTGAGGTTTGCATTCACTTGTTCCTTTTACTTTTAATCCAGCACTTTCATTACTAGATTGTACCCAAAATTTGGTCATGCGGCAGTTGGCATTTATCTTAACATTATTCCATTTACCTATTTATCGACTAAACTTAAAGCATTTTGTTTTATCTTAGACTCTAAGTCCACTAAGTCATGACTTGTTCTTTAGCTTAGCACTTCAAGAATCAATGCACCTTATACATAACACATCTTAAGACTACAAACCATCTATTGTCTCAGATCAAGTTCCAGCTTAATCTTAGAGGGGTTCGTGGGCCCAAAGACAAATTCAGCCAACGAATATGTCCCATGACCGACGAACGTGTCTTTGTACTTGCAACGGTCATCTTTTCAAATGCACAAGTTACCTTAGTCAGCTTAGGGTTGGTTGAGTGAAAAACCAAATGCCTATATAAACATGCACCCTTACCTATTAGGGTCATCTAGGGATCCCATATCAAAAGCACCTCTAAGAAGGAAATTGAACCAAGCATTGAAGCACTTCTCTCATAGAGCACATTTCAACAAAGCTACTCAAATCTGAATACATTCATATTTCTTCCCTAGATCACAATTATGCACTAAAATCAAGCCAGGCAACAATTGCCAAGTTTTGAGGGCGAAATTAGGGTTCCATCTTAGTTTACATTTCTAACCTCCACACCATCATAGGACTTGGAGAACTATATATGATTGATTCTACTTCAGCGTATGGGTACTTAGTGCAGCACTCATCGCATCAGTTGGGGGTGTGGTGACCTTCAATCCAACTCAAATCAAAAGAAGACATACAAGTACGTAAGAATCATCACAAAGATCCGATACAGGAAATTGATCCGAGAGAGAATTGAAACAGGTGCTAGAGGCAGACTGCAGATCCAAACATATGAAGACACAAACGTCAATACCCAAACAAATTCGCCTAATGAATTTGTTCCTTGCCGAATGAACTCGTCTTGCATAGCTTTCTAGATCCCCAAATCTAGCAAGCAACTTTACAACATCTTGCATAGCATCTTCAGCCAGTTACAGTCCATTCTCATAAACTTTGAGCCCAAGTTGGGGTGAATATGTTCCAAATCATGACCCTAGTTACTTTTATCTACTTTTTAGAAATGTATTGAGCAATATAACATCCTTTCATAATTTAAGCCTATCATTTATGTATATGTTGTTTTGAATTATTCTCCTTTACACATTCAAAATATCTTAATCGGATTAACCCTAAGTATGATATTACAAACCTATGTATGACTTGCTTTGTTATCAAATAGACTCAAATACTAATGTTATCAAGTTTTAGCACTTATATATCTGCTTCTCTACACATTGTCCTTTAATGGTATGTATGAGTTAGGTGTAGGATAGACCTTGTCCATGGACACATACACATATGCTTCCCAACTTTCTAAGTCCTACACCTGTGGGGCGACCTTCCACGTTGAGGAAATGCCTACATAGGGGACATCTTACACAAGCATTTTTAGGTTATATCTTTTCACATTTTTGTTCATTGGTGATATAAAGCTATTTACTAGATGTCTTGCGTTGACTCATACTTCATGACATGTGCTTTCCTCTAGATATTGTGGTGTGCTTCACTAGATGCCTACATTGCTTCTATGTACTGATTTCTACATGCTCCATGCTTACTTATAATTGTTATGATGTCCTTGTATACCAGTTTATCACGTGTTTTTGTATATACTTGTTTAATTACTGAAGGCCAAGGGCTCATGTATATACTCCATGTTTACTTGCTTATTGCCTGGCTTGATTGTTATATGCTTATTGTCTGGCGTGATTGTTCTATGCTTATTGACTGGCGTGATTGCTTTATGTTTCCTAGATAGAGTGACTACTCTATGGTGTGTCTTCTCTATTGTTTGACACACACTTGATCTATATTGCTTAACACATACTTGATCTATATCATTTGACACATAATTGACTTGTATTATTTGACACTTGCTTAATATATAATGTATGACATTTCTATGCTCTAGGCTCTATGATTCTATATGCATGACAAGTATTTTCTACTTATTTAATGATTCTATATGCATGACAGTTATTTACTACTTATTTAATGATTCTATGTTTACTACATAATAGTTACTAATATCCATGTTGGTCAAGTCGTCATGCCGATTGTGTTGTCAAATGTCTTGTGGCAGGCTCGTTGTGTCATGTCTTGTCATGTCATGTCAACAGTCACAAAGGATTCCTTCATGTTAAGTCATGTGTACATTTGCATACTTTCTAATTTTCATTGTTACACTTTAGCGGTTAGCCATTGATTTCTACGGATTTCTAACAATGTTCATAATATGCTTACTCTTGAGATGACACATATCATGCTTATTCTCTAATGATCATATCCTATGCACGCTAATTTATGCAACCATGTTTAGTACACATGTTTTATATGGTTTATCTCTATATGTCTTTTACACATGATACAATTGACCACTTTTCTCTTTTGAGTTCAGTGACACATGGAGTCGTCCCTCATCTCAAAATGGGGTATATTGTGGGCTTATTTGGAAGTTCAACAAATTTCAGCTAAGACTACTTAGAATCAAATCAGATCAGGTTTATTCACTTTTCACAGTTCAGCGATCTTATCACACACACACAAAGTTCACAAATTGAACTCGACAACCTACAAAGTTGAATGACATGTCAAGCTACCAGCAAGGTTAGATTGATCTACAGGCAAGGCAAGACTTTCTAATATATATAATATTTTACACTACCGGCAAGGCTAGATTATGCTATAGAAAAGGCAAGATGATTCACAAAATTCAACAAGATGTTTCATGCTACCAACAAGGCAAGATGATTCACAAAATTCAACAAGATGTTTCATGCTACCAGCAAGGCAAGATTATTAACAAGACCATAGCACTCACTTTGCAAGGGGGCAAGACCCATGGCACTATTCACATTCACCAAATCAGGGGCATGGTTCAGCATGACCAATCAAGTGTTCTTGAGCACACATCACTTTATTTCAAGCATTTCAAATACAAAGTTTTTCAAATTCAATTAACAACCCTATATACATCATTATTGAACATTAATCTATGTGTCTTTGCCATGTGATTTGTAGGTTTCATGTGGATTGGCAGAAGCACTCGAAAGTTTACACCACCACCCTATGGTCGTGATATAAGATTTGTATTTTCTTTTCATCAAACATTTGTCAATATTAAATTAAAAGGGAGCGCAATTATAGTATCCAAAAACTGGCCCGGGCACTTGCCAATATGGCATTTGGCACTTATTTTGATATTGATCCCAACTAAGGCACCCCTACTCCATCCAACACCTTAGTCCAATAGACGATAAGTATTCTTTGGCTCAGCTCCTCAAAAATCAGTGCACATGCTACAGAACATCTATACTCACTTCCACTTGCCGCAAACCCGATTCTTTTCCCACCCTTGACAGGTTTGTAGCTCCAATATAGGTTCAGCCACAAACCTATCCAACTTCCACAAACCTATCCCTTGCACCTCTAACGATCACTTTTGCAAAAGGGCAACTTAGTCAATCCAGGTTGTACTTTTGGGTCAGTTGCGCGGGAAATTATACAAACAGTCGCATATAAATACACATATACCCTAAACTCATTAAGAGCATTTGGGGACACTCTACTCTCTCACTCTAATAAGGTCAAAAGAAAGCACTAACTTATGGTATTTCTCATAGCACCCATCACAATAGCAAGTTGCAGGAATCTGAAGTTATCTATATTGCTGCCCTAGATCAACCATGAGCAAAATCTTAAGTATTTTCAGCTTAGGTGCATGTTGCCAATTGTGAGGGTCAGTTCAAGGGCTCCATTTTTATTGCTTATTCTATATCACATGTACCTCACTATAGATTGGAGAACTGCGTGGGCTTAATCCCTCTTTGGAGTCGTGGTATGCAGCACGGTGCTCGCCACATCAGCAGGGATGTGATGAGGCAGTCCAACCCAAAATTTGCTAACCCAGTTTTCAAGTCCGAAGCACAAGATTAGGATTTCAATGCAAGTAGAAGCCATATCTCAGCACAGCACAGTCCTCGCACACATACAGACCTAGAAATCATACCTCCAAAGACATGCAAACCGGACCCCAGCATTCAAACCGAGTGTGCAGATCCAAAGGATATGTTCGTAGCCCTAAGAGATAGGTTCGGCTACGAAGGTGTCTAGATACCCACGAACTTGTCCTACACAGCTTTCTACATCAAGATGTTTTTGCGCAGCTAGATGACACCCTGATCTACTTCTGTGCACAATTTGAGGGGTTTGTCACGCGATATGTCCGCATAATCTGGTTCCTCTCTCTAACCCTAATTGCATTTATTGATTTATCATTGCCAAATTTGTTGGCAAATGCAAGAGTTGTGTAATTTAAGATTGTAAGGACTGTTTGCTTTAATTCTGAATTATCATTATTGCATAATATATTAAATTAAGAACAAACACTAATTATGTATAACATTTAATTGCACTTCCTTGTCACGATCCAAATTGAAAGGTCAATTTTTATTTACACATCTTTTACGAAACTAACCTCGAGAATATCATTCTTCAAAAAGTGCTTCTAAATTCATCTCAAGTTATAAGCATACGAATGCAATTACCTTAGCACATTTAACCGCACTTCCTTGTCACAATCCAAATTGAGAGGCCGATTTTTAATTACACATCATTTACAAAAGTAACCTTCATAAATTGAGAGGCCGATTGTTCACAAAGCACTTCTATATCCATCTCAAATTATAAGCACATGAGTGCAATCAATCAAGCAGTGGGTAGCACAAACCCTACCTTGGCACATCTAACTGCACTTCCTTGTCACAATCCAAATTGAGAGGCCGTTTTTACTCGAAATTTTAAAGGTTGCATACAGACAACTAAACATGTACTACACCACTCAAATTTGCTTCTATTTACACATTATTTACAAAACTCGCCGTCAAGAGCATCATTATTTACAAAGTGCTTCCATAGTCATCTTAAATAATAAGAATTCAAATGTATCATTCAGTCAGCGGGCAGCACAAACCCTACCTTAACACATTTAACAGCACTTCCTTCTCACAATCCAAATTGAAAGAGCCAAATTTTATGGCATACATGCAGACAACTAAACATGTAATACAACACTCAAATTTCCATTAATACAATATTTCAAGAAGCTAACCGTCGAAAGCAATGCCGATAACTAGCCTACAAATCAGGCCGTTTCTACTTTAAAGGCAATAAATTACTCAGCAATGATCCCCTAAATCCGTCCATTGCCATCTTCAAGGCAGAACCTTACACAATATTTACAGAAACTAACCTTCAAAAGCGTCATCGTTTTACTAACATACAATAGAGAAAATATTCTTCCTTAGAGGAAATACAGTACTCCAATGTTATCTTTTAAGGCCAGAACCTTGCATAATATTTACATAATCTAACCTTCAAAAGCATCATTTCTGCTTTGAGGTTAATTAACCCTATGATCCCCTGTCCAAGCCAAAAACTGTTAACACTTTTCAATTTTCTTGATTCATAATAGACGTCAGTTAGGACTCCAACGTGCACATAATGCTGGGCGATCTACCTCTGAGCTACGCGCCCTTTGCCGCCTCGTTAGCCGATCCGAGTGAAGCTCGTTCTCTTCCAACAGGCGCAAAGCCTATTTTTAGCCTTGCCTAAGCGCGTTGACATATCCCACAGTTCCATGAACAAGTTAGGATTCGAACCTAAAACCTTGAAATTCTCTACGCTCTCCCATTGAGCCACTCTACCGTTCCTTTACGGCCCGGCCAACGGACTGCTCTTCCAACAACAATATTTAAAAATCTCGAAAGCTAGACATAAGTACAGCGCAACACTCAATCTTGCTTCCATTTTCACTTTATCCACAGAACACAAGCACTAAAATAATAACAATAAGCATACGAATGCAACCATTTCTGCGCAAATTCGCTAGAAGGTTGTTGATTACTCACCGAGAAGAGGCAAAAACTGCAACAAAGAAAGAATCCGTCCAACACGCACAGTTATCTTTTAATTTTATTTTATTTGAGGCGTATGTTTGGTGAAAGTGTCGCTGTCAAAGTGGAAACCTGGAAAGCTGCTGTGCAGTGCGCTCTGCCACTCCCGCTGATGTGTGCCGACAGAAAGAAAGAAGGGAGAATTTAAGGCTTAAAGATGCGCAGTGAGAATCCTCCGAGGCTCCATGGCCGAAAGTGTGATGGGACAGCAAGCGAGCCACCGCTCCCACGCCGCCGCCGAGGAAGACTGTGCAAGCGCTGGTCAAAACCTTCATTGTTGTTGATAAGCAAGCAATCGCGTTGTTTTTTGTTTTGTTTGTATGGTTTTTCAAAGTCGGGCATTTGTGGACGTCATCGCTAGCCGTCCACGTGTGTGGCGGATGAAGACTCGATATCAGATGACGTGGGCCTAGGAAAATCCATCCGCTTTGATATGATTCGTTGGCCGATTAAGTATTGGCGCGAATGACTCGGAAAAGAATGTGGGTATATAAACTGTACCTGTCCTCGTAAAAGAAAAAAGATGATAAATTCGTCAGAGAATTCAACTTGAATGAATGAATGATGATTTGTGATTTTAATAACGTGTTTGAAATGAAATTATTAAAAGGAGCCATTTAAAAGTTTATATAGAGTTTATTGTCTATTTGATGTTGAATCTTCTATTATAGATTTATGTTTTTGATTTTTTAAATATTGTATTTATTGACCTTGACCAGTGATGTTATTGTAAGTTGTGCTAACAATTAAATTATTGATAATAATATTAATGGGTATGTTTGTGTTTTTAAAATTTAGTTTTCAATTGGATATACATTACATGTTTTTGAGTTTTCACAGTAAAAATTTAGAAAATTGTCGATATTAAAATGTTGTCATTTACATATTTATAATATGGTCGTTATCGAGTGGGTTGTAGTCTAACGAGAGGATGATGGTGTAAACGGTGTTGCCTAGTTATTGGTCAAGGTACAATTCACAGGGGATACAAAAAACAAATAAGACAAGCAGGGCCAAATTAAAGGTTGGGAGCGCCCTAGGCAATAGTTTGAGTGGGCGCCCTCCTCAAAAATTTATTTAATATTTTTTTCCATAAAGTAAATAAATAAAATTTGTCTATATTTTTGTATTTTTAAATTTACATCATGGTCATAATAAAATAATAATAAAAATATATTATTAAATTATCACGGAAGGATGAAAAATATTTTGTGGATGGAAAAATTAATTGTAGGAGATGTTCAAAATGCAAAAAATACAATATTTTATACAAGGCTTCTTACAAGTCTGATTTAGCCATATCAAGTAGGTGACAAGAACTCTAACTTGAAATAAAGCACCATTTTTTTGCAAAAAAACAAAACCATTTATGTAGCTCCCATGGTTTTGTGACAAGTCGTATTTGGACTAGGCCTATGGATTCCTCCATAGCAAAATAATAGAAATTTTCCCCAAAAATTAAGAATAGAAAATTAAATATTTTTTTCCTTTAATTGTACTCACCTCTACTAGATACACCGCAACATTATAAAACATACATTAACCTTTTTCTAGAACAAATTACACACATACACAATTTGGATTGACATCACGAGAATGGGTAACAATACCAAAAAAACATGTGTCTTTATAAATATGTGATATTTTCTTTTACTTGTAAAAATATTACAAAACTTTTTTATGTGTATGCGTGAAATTTATGTTACTATACAATAAAATCTATAAATGGGTTGATCAATATTAATTCTTCAGATAAATTATTTTAAAGTTAAGTTCTAAAATTAACCAACAAAAAGGAAATTTTTAGATTCAAGCGCCCCCTAACTATTGGCGCCCTAGGCAACTGCCTAGTTTGCCTAAGGCTTAATCCCCCTTTAAGACCTAATTGTGTCTTGGGTTAATTTGGTGGAATAAATACCCCTCGGCATTTGGCATCAAGTCAAAGAAACATTGTGTGCACTTACCTCGTATAAAGTTAATAGTTTCAATCAAAAATATAATCGTCGTTATTTTTTAAAAATTATATACTTATTATATTGATACCCATAAATATTAAAAATTGTTAGAAAAATTATAGCTATATTATTTTGCACAATTCAAAAGACAATAATAAAAGAATAGTCACCATAATGTTGTTTAATAACTATGTGGAAACATAAAATAAAAAATAAAAAAATATTAATACTCTTGAGAGTAAAAGTCAAATACAATCAAAATCAAAGAATATCATACTATGCAAAGTCAATAATTGTTCAAAGAAATGGGCCCTTATTCATAGAATATGATAATTTATCCACCTTGGAAAATTCTAAGGCAAGAATATAAAGTTGATTCATCCAATCAATAGTAGATAAATCATGTTTATATTTATGTTGTTAAGTAAAGTAAAAGTTGAGAATTTTCAACATTACAAAATTGAAAAAATCAAAAAAATCAATTTTGTTTAGTATAAGGTGAGAAAGATTAATCACAAGATAGTGGACGATATAAAAATCAATTACATCAATACATGTTGGGCATGACTAATAACTCTATTATTTTCTTTATAGAACTTTTGGTTAAGGGCTAGTAAATGGCATCAATGTAACTATATAATTGCATATAATTTGAAAATATGTTCGAGAAAAAAATGACCTAAACTCCATCATATGGTCAAGATATTATGATTTTTTCCTAAAAGAAAAAACTTTTATAAGATAGGAAAATGGACATCAAATTTAAGGTACTTGTGGCTATTACATTCCACCACCCTCACCCATGGTTACCATTGTCGGACTTCTATCATTGTAAAGACAAAACACCTTAGTTATGAATGCGATTGGATGTGTGCTTTTTCCAATATATAACAGGGATAATGTCACAATGGAAGTGGTTTTTACAAACATAATGATTGATTGGTTACAAAACGAGTATGATTGTTTGCCCATCCTTCCGCACTTCTCCTATGTGACTTCATAATCTTAAAAACCCTTACTACTAAGTGGGATATGTCTTTCAAGTGTATCTCAAAATATTATATGACTCTAAAAATTTTATTTATATAAAATATTAATCTCACATTAGTTAATGGTCTCGGTTCATGAAAACGAATAAATTTCAATAAATTGTAATCCTTATCCCAATATAAACTATGTCATAATTGAAGAGACTCTCTTACTAACATTTATCATGATTGATTATGGATTTTCAAACTTTGAAACTCCAAGTAATTTGAATTATTGAAAGAAATATTAATTTATTAAGCATAATCATAGAAAGTTTGACTTTTAGAATCATACTCTCTCCTATTATCACTATAATTGATTATAGATTCTTAAAATTGAAGTTTCTAAGTAACTTCTATTATCGACCAAAAGTTACTTGATTAAGCAAAGTCAAGGAAAATATTGATCTTTACAATCACACTTTGTGATTTAGTATCAATATGAGTGATTATGGATTGTCAAAGTTTGAATTCTCTAATTAATTTACATTATTGAAAAAATGTTGGTTAGAGTTAGCTTGTAAGCATGGAAAGTGGTTTTGCATCGACAATGGTATACAATTAATCACAACACATTGCAATCAAGCCTAAAAAGATAGGAAAATTGGAATATTTGACATGCTAAAGAGGATATTTGAGAATAGGGGTTTTTAAGTGATGGAAATTTATTTGTAATTCCACGATTAATTATCATAAACATGTAATGGAAACAAGTCCAAACAACAAGTTGAAGCAGATAAACTAAAATCAATAGAGAACCTCGACTAGAACCATAACACTTCTTTGGTGGCACAATCATAAGCATGTTAACTTACAGTTCTAAAAACCGTCAAATACTATAAAAATGATTATCCGATTTTTTCCATCTACAATTGGGCTTTAAAAGCCTCTCTTTTCCATAGTTCTTTATGAATAAGTAGAAATGACTATCCTTCCTTAGAACCCTAGCATGCCCCTAACACCTTGAAAAAACATGAAAATTTAAGGGAATTAACTGAGGCTTGTGTTATCTCTTGATTATCATCAATCCTTTAGGACTTTGAAGAGTTTGAAAAACATCGTGTTGCATTAAGTAGAATGCGGTTCAACTAACAATCTAGTGTAATACAAGGTTCTTTACCATTATGTTATTTATGCGCTAATCAATGCAACAAATAAATTTTAGATGATATTCTCTAAATTCTTGAATTTTATTTTTGAATGCTCTTGAAATAAATAAACTCTTTGATTTTACAACTTCATGGAGATTCATGATTACATGCTTTAATCATTCATTTGTTGTTCTAAATGCACCTATGTATTTATAAACTTTTCAAATTTAAATTGAGACCCTATTGATATGTGTGTTGACATGTAACTAGCGAGAAAAATCAAACACAAAGGTCCAAAACCCTCAAGAGACTCAAAACAAAAGGTCAAAGGGCTCATATAAAAAAATCACTAGAACCACAATAGTATAGTTTTCGCTAACCAAAATTGTGATGATACGGTTCTAGAAGAAATCTAAAATAATGAAAATTGGGAAAAGAGAGAAAACCAAGGAAGAGAGAGAAAATAGGGAAAAAGGGAACGAGAGAAGTCCCCAGGCGAAATTGGCAAAATAAATACCCATCACCCTCGACATTGAACCAAAGAAGCATTTTAAGCACCTAGTATGTGCAAAGCTAATAGTTTCATAAAAATATGACCATCATTGTTTATAAAAAGTTATATACAAATTATATTGATATTCGTAAATATTAAAAAAATGTTAAAATGAATCAAAGTTATTTTTTTAGTTTTACGTCGATAGAATTTTACAAAGTGAGTTGCACTCACTTGACGAGCAAATTGACGGTCATAAATGCATTTGTATAGGGGCGACCATAAAACCAATTAAAACCATTTCATGCATTATTATTTAAATAGGTGTCATTTCACATGGGTCATGCTCGATTGCGATAAAGAGAATGTAAGAGAAAATGTTCTCCGAACAAAGGATAAAGCATGATCAACACAATTGTAAATCACTCACACATTTTTTAATGTGAGGAAGCATGTTATGTATGTCGAGGAAGGATTGTGTAAAGCCAAATGCCACAACCTTTTCTAGTGTCCTCTTGATTTAATCTAAATTGAATTAAAGCTAATTTCAAAGTAACTACTGTAACAAATGATATTTAGATGATAAAATATAGTAATGTACAATCAATAAGCATTCAATAATGTAAAAACCCTAAGCACACAAGGGAGGTATGATGACTTACCTAGTTCTCATGCGATCCGAGAGTGATCGTGACTATCCGAGTACCTGGATCTAGTTGTAAACAATGTCGAAATGGCTCGTATAGGGTTCGGAACTCGAACTATTGGACGATGTAAGTGCCCACATGAGGAAAAAAGTGCCCCAGTGCGCTGGTGACTATTATGGGTGCTAGTGGACGCGTGAATGCTCGGGATATAATATTTTTGGGTCGAAAGGTCTCCGCTTATATTCACTCTTTGTTGCTTTGATTTCTTTGTTAGGGTTTTGATCACACCTGTAACCCTGACGGTCCACCCGATGAGTGAACTTAGTGTTGATCGTTGCACTACATCTCAGACTCCATGTAGTTCTTTGTGCTTGTGTGTGAAATGGTTTCCTTAGGCCTAGGTTTTCCCTCGCGCCAATGACGCCAAGATAGCAGGCTATAGCTAGCTTTGATATAAGAATGCAAATGTGTGGTATGGAATTCAACACTTCCCTTCCTATGCAGTGTATGCAGCCCAAAATGCATTCCCTTTGAATAGTAGTAGTAATATGTAGATGTGATAGTCCCTCTTGATTTTCTAGCCAAAATAATAATTAGTATGTTGTGTATATATATGAGTCCCTTGCTTGAATTTCGACACTAGTGACACTGAAGGCCAACTAAGAATGTGAGATAAGGATAAGAAAAGAAACAAGGCCGACCACAAATGATTAAAATGTGCAAAAATAATAAGGAGGACAGGAGCACCCAAAAGGGACACAAGCACTGGGCGCTAGTGTCCAGAGTGGGCACTAGTGTCCTAAGACTAAGAATAACATATGTGACAAGACAGATAGACAGGGATCCATGTGACTTGACCAGAAGTGGATACAGAAATGAGAGATGTAGAAAAGTGTCACAATAGAAATCAATCAAAGAGAGTAGATGGACAAGGGATAATTTCACCACTGAGTACTTTTATTACTTATGATTCATGTGTCTAACAACATACCGATTACATCGTAATGTGATGATATGTGCATAATTTTGTGTCTACACCTCTCAACGTTTATCAAAATGGGAGATTTGAAACAGGGCAATTTTCATCCTCCTTTGCTTATGTTGTGAAATGATTTAAAAACATTTTCTACTACTTCTTTAGGTATTAGAGACATCCCATACTGTTTTCTAACAACCAAAAAATGAAAACAAAAAACCCACAAGCAACTATTTTTATAGTATGATTGTGTGCATATCTTGAATCATTATAGTCGGTAAGACCAGTTTTTGTTGGAATTTTTCAAGTAGTTGATGTGCCTCTCATATTCTTTCACATTTCACTTAAATTTGTGAAAATGCACCCATAATTACAACAAAAAGAGATTACAGACCAAATTTTTGTAGGTATTTTGTTAAAAAATTGACATGACTCTTGTATGCTTTCACATTTTTGCCTATGATAAAATACCTTTATTTATTTTTAAAGACCTTTTGATTTTATATATTTTTAGGTTTTACATGTTGTCGTCGGTTAGGAAGTGGAGTTTTAGGTATGTTATATGTTTTACAGAGTGTTTTTTCGCATAGATGAGATTATAAGATCTAACATCTTTTTCCCCGCCTTGTGATTAGATTTAAAAGAAATGAGGGATTTGAGATTTTTAGGGAATGCTTGGGTTTTTTTATGGTAATTGTCAATTTACTTTGGATTTTAATACAAACAGTTGTCGAATATAAACAATATTTTTTTATCAATATATTGTGTAGTTAGGGTCATACACAAGATTAATGCAACATCTCTATATTTTGGGAATCATTTTGTGTGCTTTGTGAATATTTTTCGGTGTTCATCATGTTCTTATTTTTCTTGGTGAGTATTGGGTGAGGTTATGCACCTACTTTCAATAGTCATGGGGTTTTTCTAGGACCAAATTGTCAAGATGTGTGATGTACTTCATAATTGTTACACCTTAATCTTGCAATATGTTATCCAAATTCTCTATGATGCATCACTTGAGGTTCTATTTATTGTCTATATTTTTTGCATGAGACTCTTAGTCTTGTTTATTCTAAGTGGCAATGTCCAAACTTCAAATAAATAGAAAATACATAATAGGGCCCTTGAATTTTCCCAATGAAAATGTTTGTGATCCAAAACTTAGGGGTTTTGGATTAAAGGACATAATAAAAATTGTTCCATATGTAAATAGTAAAACTATCTCTAAAAAGAGATGTATATTGCTCAGAAGATTGTGATTACAATAGTTATCTCTGCAAGGAGATGTGTGTCCTTCCCTTTCAGGTTACATATACTTATATACCTAATTATGGAAATATGAAGAGACATCTAGAAGAATGTGGAAGGTCACCAATCTCGAGGGAGATGAGGTGGTTCATCTTCCATGAATTACATATGCAAAAATTTCACGAAATTACTATTTTTAGATAACACGAAAAAAATACATTTTGAGGGATTTAGTAGAATATTTTGGGGTTAAACTTTGTTAAACAAAGTTCTTCACCTCTTTGCCATATTCTACGTGTTCCAAGATTTGTGACGTATTTTGAACGGATTCAATTAGAGCTATGGTGCAAAATTTATGACTCCCGGAAGTTTCCCTACTAGAATTGCTTCCTAGATTGTTATCTGGATCATTCCTTCCTCCTTCAAAATCAACGGTCCCCATTGCACCAAGGAGTCCAATCAAGTGTGGGAATTGTTTCTTGATCTAGTATTCAGTGATCCATTCACCTTGATGACTGAACTTTCCTTTCTTGATCACCCGATAGAGCTGAATAGGACATCCTCTGGTGGTCTTGGTGCAAGTGTCCACAATCTGGTCTTCTTCAACTAGAGAAAAGCTTTCTAGGTTGAGTTCAAATATGTCCAACTATTCTGCTACAACCAAGGTGTCTAACAAAGGTGGATGATATGGTTTGAGGAGGTCCACATTGAAGATAGGATGCAAACCAAGGTAGGGTGGAAGATTCAACTCGAAAGCATTTTCTCCCACTTTCTTGGTGACAGTGTAGGGACCATACCATAGAGGTCAAATTTTCCTATGTGGACCTTGTCGAGCAAATAAAATGGCTAAGTATTAGCCATGCATGAAGGATAAGAACCTCGCAAAGAGTGTGTGTGCAAGAATCACAAAGAAGCATTAAGATATTAGAAGGAACGTGCAAAAAAGCACGCGTGTAAGCAAAAAAATAGTTACGGGATAAGACAATGTGCGAAAGGTATGCGAGCAAGGGGATGAAGAGATCAATGTGCAAGGGTTCATGCATACATACATAGGTTACATGACTTAGCCAAATTTTAAGGGAAGGATAAAAATATGAAAATCAAAGTTGGCATAAAGCATGCAAGGCACGCCTAGAAATAGACAAGGGAGGGATAAGGCAATTACTACGGGTAAATCACATATGAAGATAAACAAGGATGATGCATAGAGAAAGCTAAATATAGGAACAAATTATGGGTACGATTGAGCTATTTATAACGTGAGTTGGTGTTAAAATAGGAGTCTAAGGGCATGCAACCTATATTTAGGATGTCTATTGTTAGAAATAAAACATGTAAGTGGTGAAGGACAAGTTCCCCCTATATAAATAGGTGTCACAGTCCTTTATAGATAGGATGATAGTGGTGGTGGCATATGTTTGCATGTGCCTAGTGAATGTTGCGTGCATGGATGTAATTAGTTGTGAGTGTATGTAATGGATTGATCATGTGTTTACAATGGATATCTACGTATGGATTACTAGAGTTAGTAGGGATTAACATGATATAATGGGATTGTAGATTCGACATTGGTTATTTATGCTCATGAATAATTGATTAAGTTATGTTCTCGTATGTTATCTTTGTTATTCTTACTACAATGTTATCTTTTCATATGAGATAAATGGTTAAATACATAACATGCATCCAGATACGTAACTAAAGAGGGACCTGGTGGTTGCGCGCGCACTTCGGGTCAATGTGCCCAACTAAGTATTGGTAAATAAAAGACTATATTTTGGTTCCCTTGTCAAGATCTCTTTTCATTTTGTTCATCAAGATGTGGTGTGTATATGGTGTTCACTATCACTAGAGAATATTGAGTGTTGGGTGAATGATGGGAAGGACAAGTTTGTATGGATATACAACACTGCAGTAAGAACTTTGACATGCACAAATGGGTAGAAGAATCTATTTGATTCATTATATGAGACGTTCTTCGCTTTCTTCCCGGTAGATGTATACAAATGTTTGGTGGCTTATGCATAGAATAAGGGTGTTTGGATGGGAAAGAAGCAAGTGTGGAGCCAAGATAAGTATCAAGCACTCTCTGATTTGGATGAACTATGGACACGAGTTGTAGATTATTGGTGGGAAGGTGTGCTTTCAAAACTACACCTTGGAGTACGTAATTTCAACATATTCATGCCCGTAAAGAAGCGAGTTCCAAGTTTTGCGCGAGCCAAGAGGATCATATTTACGCATGCTACCTTTAGCAATGAAGATCTTGATGATTGATATGGTGATGGAGAAATTACTGATGGAAGGCTAAAAACCCCACCACGCACAGGGGCAAGAAGTAGGTTTGGGAAGGATGACATTGGTCCAAGTGGAAGAAAGAGACAGGAAGAGAAATCTGCGCATATATAATGATGTGCGAGAGACAGATTGAAGAAGCACTAAGAATGAGAGGAATGGGGCCTCGGGTGGAAGTGATGAGAACCCTATAGAAGGCGAGGGACCATAGGACCATGTCCCTCAGATATTGGGGAAGCGCAATAGAAGAACCCCTTCAGTATCTGATGAAATTGAGTCTGAGGAAAGGATAAGAACCGTTGGAGCACATGTAACCCAACCTTGACACCTAGCCCTTATGTTTTGTGTTTGGAATTCGAAAGTTATTATAGAAGGCCATCATAGTGACGATGAGTAAGAAGGTGACCAAGGATTGCCACGTTGGGTTAAAGATATAGGTAGGCACGTTTTAGTATCATCATAGGAGGCCCAGTAGATAAAGGAAGTGCATATGGCAATGCAACAAACTCCCATATTTGGGAAAAAAATTGTTTGGGAGCCATCCGGTAGGCGTGAATTTAAGATAAAGAAGTGGTGTGTTACCTATTAGAGGTACTCATATAGGTGGAATAATAGGTCAAACAATTGGTGTGTAATTCAACACAACTATAGGGATGCAAGGTAGTACTTCTATAGGTCCCTAGGTCGCGGTAGGAGGCTCGAGAGGTTCAGGTCCTCCATCGCATGAAGGAAATCCTAATGGAGGCTTGGGATCAGGATCTAGCCCCACTCCAGGACAAGGACCACAAAAGCCAACACAACAACCTCAATAACCACAATAAGAACCCCCTTAGTTTTTTTTTCGAGATGTCCCTTCATTTTCCAAAATATCGAGGTGTGGAAGATGCCACAGAGCATGTGCATAAGTGTGAAATTTTTTGGAGGTAAAAAGGGATAACGACCCTGACCGAAAGGCTAGCTAGTTTGCAAAAACACTTTAGGACCATACACATAGCTGGTATAGGAAGTATTATCCAAACCAGACAACAATGGACTATGATGCGTTGCGCGCTACTTTCTTAGTTGAATTCCACATATCTAAATTTGAGTAAAGCAGAGTATTGGCAAGTTGAAAGACATTAAATGAGGCTTGGATGAAAGTATTAGAGAATATGATGCAAGTTTTAAGACTTTTTTCTGAAGCTTTCCTATGACATTCAACAGGTTCGGCATGCACAATGGTTTGTGGGAGGCTTGTTGACACCTTTCCTGAAGGGTGTTATCACATAAGATGTTCACCGACCCGTGTGAGGATTTGGAAGTAGTACTACGCACGTAATCGATTAGGAGCATAAACATGGGGGTAAGTCAATTTCTTGAGGCCCAAATCACAGTAATGACCACTCGGTTGGAAAATCTATTTGCCAATTCAACTCACGAGACATGTAGTGGAATCTAGTGCACCGATTGTGAAGTAGAGGGGCATTCAAAGGATAGTTTTCCATCTAGGAATGTGTGTGTGTGTGTTCTCGACAGACTTGTAAAATTTGTCACAAAAACATGACGTCCGTAATTGTCGACTTTTGCGTGCACTACGCAGAATTATGTCTCTTTGTATTGTAAAATTTGTAATGCACATATTCATAACATGACCAATTGTTATTTTATTGATCATATTAATGAGGCTTGTGAAACAAAGTTACACCAAACTAGCATAGAGAGTATCTCACAGGTGCAAGAGGGACAAAACAATGAGGAACACAACAATGATAATGGGGGATTTAGAGGAGGATACGAGGTAGTGGTCGTGATGGCCGAGGAAGGTTCAAATGGGGAACATGTTACACTTGTGGGTCACCTGATCACTATTAGCGCGAGTGCCCACAGAATCAGGCTTGTACATATTGTGGCAAGGCACATGTGGTCAAGGATTGCCTAGATTTATATGCCCACATGTGCAAAAACAATAAGAAGGATAAGGGTGCAGCCATGATTAAGGTTAAACATGCCAAACAGAGGCAATGGATGCCCAAGAAACCGACTATAGAGGAACCTCATCCATTATTGGTCACTACGTGTGTAGAAGCAATGCAAGTGCATGAGCAAGGGAAATCAAGACCACTCATTAGAAGAGAGGAGGTTGTTCATACGAAGTATCCGATGTGAGCCAACAGAAGGAAGTATATCAAGATACTATGGGCATCATCAAGGTAAGGGGAGATATAATGCCCGAAAGAGCAAGACGCAAGAGGGAACATGCAAAGAATGTTGAATTACCTCAGAGGATGTGGATGACCTCAAAGAGGTATGCAGGATGCTTAGGTAGGAGAACATCATGTTGGGAGCACAATGGAATGAGGGGGGATGAGTCGGTCCTACAAATTTCTCAATTCATTATCCATTAATTTTAGTAACCATTAACATTTAACCATTCACATACATTCAACCATTGCTTATTTAGTGTGCACAATACATTCAAATAACCATAACACATAAGAAGAAGCACATAGACATGAGATATAAGCGGGAAACCCTCATGGTGAAGAAAACCCACTAAAATTATACTTATATTACATAAAGCAAAAAGATTTAATGAAACACCAACTTCACAAGGAGCATCAACCCCTAGTTTAGTAGAGCACCAACCCCTAATTTAGTGAAGCACCAACTCCAAAAGGAGGCTACAACCCCTAGGATGAATAAGCACCAACTCAGCCTCCTGAATATGTTTGATATCTATTTTTTTTTCGCCACAACTGATGGAGATCACTTATTCAACTCACAAACCCTAGCTCAAACCCTAGGTCTTCAATCTTTCACAATCTTCTTCTTTCTCAACTTTTCTTTGCTCTAAAATATTTCTCTCATGTCTTCAATCAATCCTCAACCTATCATGATCTTCCTTAGCCTTCAAATCATGCACACATACTTGCAAATCACTCTCCTCTAGGTCACACTTTTCCCTCCAAGAGCACTAGTTCAAAAATGAACTCAAACATCACCTTTATAGGCTTCTCTTCCTCATAAAATCAACATAGGTCGGTCATATATTTCATGCACAACCAAATAAACTTAATTAAATCCCATTTTAATCATTAAAATGGTCACATATGACCCAAGTAGGTCGGCCTAGCCAAAACCCTTCATCCATGCGCCAAAACTCCTCAAAACCCCGTCATTGGAACGAGAAAACTCCTAATACCAACTATTTTTAGTCAAGATATAAAAATCCCCACACATGTTTAAATAAAATTTAAACATCATCCATGGTTGTTATTATCAAGAACCAAACAAAATATTTCATTTAATGGGCCCAGTGGTTAATAGCTGCACAAAACACCCGTTTCCACCACCCTAACTTCACCTTTTGATTTCAAGATCTTAAAAGAACACCTCAAATATGGCATGTGAAAACTCTATGGAAATTTCAGAAATTTTAGAACACTTATAAGAAATTTATAACTCTTTAAACAACCTCAGGTTCAAACTACATCGACTTTTGCCTCACAAAATCAAGTTGTCCAAAAAGTAGTTTTACAAATGCAACTAGTTTGCACACCCTTCCTAACACTTTAAATACCTCCAAATGGATTCAATGGATGAAAATTTAATCCATATTCACTTTCCAGGTGATAGAAAGCATCACCCAATCCATTTCATGCACTAACCAACTCAATATTTCGAATAATCTATCATGTCCTGCAAAGCCAAAAATCTCCTTATCTACAAGCTATCCTGGAAACCATATCAAAAATCATCATCATAAGACAAAACTTATATCACTAGAAATATATCTAAATTATATTTCCAAAACAACTTGAATCACCTCCTAACTCCTCCTATAGCTCTTGTAATGTCAATTTTATGAAGACTCGCTTACATCGCCCCAAAATTGCCCTTTGACCAATCAACGAAAATAGGGCACACTTTGAAATTTTTCTCTTTCACCATGACCTGAAAACTTCATGGACATCAATAAAAACTCTTGGGCTATCATAAATGAAAATTTATTCTTTACCTCATTTGTAGAACTTTGCCAAAAACTGGAACTCTTCATAAATACACCTTTTCGTGGGGCCCACATATCACTACATACTCTAACTTACCTTTATGGAAATATGGGAGAGTCCTATACAGAATATAATTATCACTTTGGAAAAATGAATAAAAACAAGCTCACTATACCTCTTTTTCTACAAGTTGCTCATAACTAGGGTTTGTTAGGGTTTTAAACTACTTTACCTTCTTAATGATTGTTTAGAAAAATGTGACTATCAAACCACCTCATCCTTTTTTTGAAACCTTCATAACTGACCTTATAAGACATGCCAAATATTTCATGTCACCATGTAAATCATACATTTTACAATGAGCACCAGAAGGTTCAACTTTGCTCTAAAATCACCAGTTACTTACTTGGTTTCACCAAAACTTGGATAACTTCAAATTTCTTCAGCAATGTGACCTAAAATTTGTCATGAAGCATCATGACAATATCCTCTAACTGACCATACTCACCTCATATCCCATATATTCATGAAAATATCCATCCAATCTCATTTGCCCATGTTTTATTGCATGTTCTCAATCATTTGCTTCCCAAGGACCACGTGAATGCATCATACCACTGAATACTAACCTAAAACTCACCATATACCTCAGTTAAATTGACACAATTCTGATAGTATGCTCCAACATAACTAATTTGGTCTAAATTTCACATCTATACCTCGCTCTGCATGTTTTATGGCTAGAAACAAGACTAGAATGACCTGACTCAACAATAACAACTCATGACTTGACCTTTATGACCTCATACAGACCCATATACACCCAAAACACACCTCATGGACCATTAATGAAATTATGAAACACTCCAATCAACTCAAGAGAGCTCAAACATTAATTTTTCCTAGCAAAACCAAACACCAGACCACCTGTAACACCACCAAACTTGGCACAACCACTCACTCTTCATGCATTTACATCCGAATAACATAATATGGGGACTCAAATGACACCATGAAACCCTTTTCCATTAACGTTGTTGACATCAATGACAACACTAACACACAATGGCCAACACATCATACCTATGTTGGGATCATGGTTATGAGACAAAATGTCACGCGTAGGTGCGAGAAAGGGAGTGTCATATTCTCTAGGCCAAATTACAACCTCAAAATCACGAGTATGAAAAGGAAATCATGTTTGATGTAGTAAATTATGGATGACTGGTAAAATATATCCTCATTGATACTAACACGGAAGTAAATGTCCTCACACTTGATGCTTAGAACCAGATTTGAAGGTCGTCATCAGTAGTCATCCTCGAATGTGTTATACATGTCCAATAAGACTCGGGGGTAGGTGAGTGTAGATAGTTCGACTGGGTCGAGTGTAAAAGTATGTACTCCGTGTATCGAGTATTAAGAATAGAGGGGCGGTGTATCAAGGCCTATCTATAGATATGGGTCGGTGTATCAACTCTTCTGTCGCCCTCTCTCTCTATCTGGCCTATATATAGATATGGGCCCCCCCCCTGCCATATCTAGATAGGGCTAGATAGGGCCATATAGAGAGTTGGCCCCCCAACTCAACTCACTTTATTCGATGGAGGAAGGCCTATCTATACATATGGGTGGCCCTCTCTCTCTATCTGGAAGGCCTATACAAGGGCTATTCCCATTTGGGTTCTAAAGGATGCTTCTATCAACATTTAGGGAGCCAAGTTCAAGGTTGAATTTGAGGTCCCGGAGCTCACAGTAGACAAATTCCCTACACTACTAGGTCATCCTTGGTGTTATGCCAATAATGCATAATTATGTTTTAACAAGTGTTACATGAGTTTTGAGAACAAAGATGAGCTTTTGTGATACCAATGGATGACACAAAGATTGTGCCTTATATAGAGCCCATCAGTGAAGAATATCTTAATAGGATATACGCGTAAATGGTGCGTGACCTTGAAAATTTAGAGCCATCAAAGGAAGGCATACTTTTGTGGGAAGACACGTAGTCCATAAGTGACACTACTAGTGTAGCCTTATGATAATTGGGATCATAGTACTTATGAGATGGTTGCAAATTTTTGGGAAGAGTAACAAGGGTAATTACATCATGACCGCTTAGGCGGTTGGGAAAGTAAGTTTGTAAAAGTACTCTAGAAAAGAAAATCCCATATCATTATTACACACCATGGAGGAACAATGGCGCAATGAGGGGGATAGAAGAAACATGTTGGTGTAGTCATATAGAGGGAAAATAGTGTGATGGTGGGCTAAACATAGGACAACTTACTTGGTCAAAGCGTTAGATAAGAGTGGCCTTCTTGTAAAGGTTTGTTAGGAACAATCTCCCTTTAGCAATACAGGCTTATGATGGGAAGACTTCTCCCATGACATATTCAAAACTATAAAAAAAATTAGACAACAAGGCAAGGTGCTCGCCATCGTCTCTATGAGTGCATAATTTTTATTTGACATCAAGCGGTGCATGCATGTTTGGTACATACATGCTGAGTTAAAGAAGGAAACAACAAATTGGCGCGAGATGACTTTAGGTATCACCCATACTTTTGATTACTTTTCTACTAAACCATTGGTTCATGAAGCTCTACAGATTATGAAGCACATTACATTGGGGGATAACACGAAGGATGAAGAACTTATGACTCAATTATTTAGTGAGGGTGATACTAAAGCACGTGATGACAAGGTGGAATCAGAGGAAACTCTGTTAGGACACACATGTAAGGAAAAGGAAAAAGGAAATCTTATCTATCTTATAGATGATGAAGAGGTTGAGGACCTTAATATTAACACATAGAAGGTGCACGTGAAGTATTAGACTCTGCAAATGAGTAAGCACACACCCACCATGTATCATTGAAGACCAAGAAAGTAAACATTGGAACTGAAGATGCACTAAAGGAGGTAATAATTGGTGACTATTGGTCTAAACCGAGGTTGTAAAAATAATTGAGCTACTGTGTGACTTCTAGGATCTATTTCCTAGAGGATACCATGAGTTAAAAGGTGTTCATCCATCATTAGGTGAAATGAAAATCAAACTCAAGGATGGCACATGACCGGTTCACAAGAGGCTCTACTTGGATGAATCATAATTTGTGCATCAAGGTAAAGGATGAAATTGATAAAATGTTGAAGTCGGAATTATTGAACCCATTGAAGAGTTAGAATGGATAAGCCCAATGGTTATCAACATTAAAAAGGATGACATGATAAGGATTTGTGTTGATTATAGAGTTTTGAATGCTTCATGTGTCATTGATCCTTTTCCCACACCATTTACCAAGGAGATTCTAGAAGGTGTCAGCGGTGTGTGAGATATATTTTTTACGTATGGATTTTTAGGCTATTATTAGGTAAGGGTCCCACATGAAGACTAGGAAAAGACAACTTTTGCAACTAAATGGGGATGCTTTACTTACATGGTTATGCCCTTTGTCCTAAAGAATGTGCCAATGGTATTCTCACACATTGTTGTTCAATCATTTCAAGACTTTATTCACAAGTTTCTTCAGGTATACTTAGATGATTAGATGGTATATGGCATGGTTAAAGACCATTGTGTTACTTAAGGTTGATGTTTGAAAGATGTAGACAACTTAGCATCTCCTTGAACATTAAGAAGTGCATATTTGCAACACCATTTGGTACTTTTATTGGACACATTATCTATAAGGAAGGATTCATTGGTAGACCCAACCAAAATTGTAGTCATCTTGGGATTGGAGGAACCAACCAATCAGAGTGAGGTGTATGAATTCCTTGGACATACTGGTTATTACTATAAATTGATTATGTGGTATGCAAATATTGTCGTGCCACTCAAAGAATTTCTAGAGGCAAAGGGAAAATTCTATTGGGGTGACACACAACAACAAACATTTAAAGATTTAAAAGAGAAGTTGGCCTCCTGCATTGACTAGAAAATTTGTCGGGTGGACAATTTTTGGGTTTCTTGCCAATGCTATAGGATTCTAGATCCCTCTACTTGAATGATGCAGCTTTGTGTTATTATGTGTGGATTAAATAAACTCTGTGGGTGGCCAAAAGGTCGGGATCCAACAAGAACACTCCACTGATCTTGCAGCAAGGCTTGCAATTTCTTACAAGAGATGAAACTTGCTTGAAAGGGGGAAAAGGGGAGTGGGAAGCAAGAAAAGAGGGATTAACGTTGTAGGTAGAAAGTCAAATTCCTACAACCGTTAAC
Source organism: Taxus wallichiana var. yunnanensis (assembly GCA_018340775.1). Classification (NCBI taxonomy): domain Eukaryota; kingdom Viridiplantae; phylum Streptophyta; class Pinopsida; order Cupressales; family Taxaceae; genus Taxus; species Taxus wallichiana. Next base: position 656,156,654 of record CM031238.1, on the reverse strand, counting down.
TAGAAGTTACCATCACACATATTTTTAGGAAGAAAACAACAATGCTTCAACACTAATGATGAGAGGAAACCATGCATACAAAGATGCACACATTCATACATATGAGAAAATATAATTTTTTTCCTTAATTAGTATTTCAAAAAGTTGTGCATAGTATGGGAAAAGAGGAAACATATGCAAGAGGGGGAGAAGTGGAAGAAATTTTATCTTTATTTCATGTGTAGTGATGAATACAAAGCTTCAATCAAACTACCCCAATTCACAATGCTACTAGAGTAGAAGTTCTGCAAAAATTCAAATCCAAAATCCCTTGAAATGAAGAATTCATCCCAATTTATACACTTTGAACTTGACCCTTCACCTCCCTCATATGACTCTTCATGTTTCATATTCCACTTGTGACTTTTTATTTTCCATTAATTAAGTATTTCTCTTATAATTTGAGAAAATACTTTTACAATATTAAAATAAGTCACTTAAGTGAATAAGACAAAAGACAATGATGAGGCCCAACAAAGAATTATAATAGAGAGAGAAATAAGAGAGGGAAAGAGAGAAGGAGGGAAGGGAAATCACTCCTCGCAAAGAACTACTTAAATGCCTTGATGTAATCATGAACTTTGAGTGAAGATTTCTGACACTAGTGATCCTCCACGCTGATGAAGATTGCTCCCTTGAATAACTTTGAATAATTTGCCCCATCTAATGATGACCATAAACTCTATGATGCACATACCCTTGGACCATCGGATAAGTGTTTAAAAACACTATTTGAGACTTTCCAAGTGAATTCAAGATGACCCGTAGACCATGCTCACGATGATTCTCTAGTGCAATCGCTTATGTAACACTTGCCTCTTAGAATGATATATATGATTGCATAAGTGATGAGTACATCATTGAGACCATGATGGATGTCTTGTTCTGTAATATGAGATGATTGTTCCAAACCATGAAAAACCACCATCTCTTCATGATTGATCACACTGAAAAACTAGACCAACCTGTGCACTTGAAATTCATGTTTCCTTGACACTTACTATATTTGGAAAGGGCAACTTACTATCTTTGGTAAGTGTCAGAGTTTTCCTCTCTGGACCCCAAATGGTGATATTGACCTGAATGATTATCCCCTTGTCTCATTTTGCCAAAACTTCCCCTTGAATGTGACTTACTATTTTTAGTAAGTTCCCAAATGGGAGACTTACTATATTTAGTAAATGGTGATTTCTACCTTTCTAGATCATCTTGATGAGGTTAGCTTCTTTATTTGCTCCTTTGTATGTTGCCTTCACCTTAACCACTTCTTGGAATGACTTGCTATTTTTAGTAGGTACCCATATAGGGAACTTACTATTTTTAGTAAGTGGTCATTTTCATTGTTTTTTGCTCTAAACAATCATTTTGACCTCATGATCATCTTCGGTGCACATTGTCTTCACCGCCACTACTTCTGATGAAGACTAACCAAAAATAACAAACATGTGTAGGAAAGCTTACTATTTTTGGAAAGTGGGTCTCTAGTGCTTGGTTTGTGATAGAACACATATTTTCGATTTCGGCTCGTCATGTCGCGATCTTATCCCCCAAATTTCACTTGATTTCACCCACCAGAACGCTTGGAAATAAAAAATTGAAATTTTCACCTAACAATGACTTTGGGCATGGAGCTACCATGGCAGCCATTAATGGAGCTTTGAAATTTTTAGGTCTGGTTTTTGCCTTCGATCGTGATGAAATTAACCCCATTGCAATATGTTTTTATTTGGAGTTTGTGTGCAAGTTTTTAGCTTGATTTGATCATCCATTGTTGAGAAATCCAACAAACATGAGCTAGGGCATGAAATGGGATTTTTATGAAACAAATGATTTAGGGGTTATTTGACCTCCCATTTGTTGCATCTTGATCATCTTGAAAAATGAGGAAGTCTATAAAAGACGACATCTCGATCTAACTTGTATTTTGCAAGATATGAAGATTTTTTGATTTGGAGACTTCATAGTTATTTGGAGAAAATATTTTTTCTCTTCATTCTTCATCATTTTGATCCATTTTTCCCTGATATCCCTTTGTTTTTAGTATGAGGAAGTTTTTTGGATCTGGTTGAGTGCAACAATGGAAATTGGAAGATATGGGAAAAAATTTCTAGAGTTCCGACAGGGGTATGGAGGTGTGGGGGAATGAACAGGCATGAAAATGGCTAAGTGTTGTGATTTCATCTAAAAATCATGAAGGCATGGGACAGGGTGCATTTTTGTGTCCCCTTTTCCCCTTAGCTAAAGGGATGAAAGTGACATCAATTTGCACATTGCGCCAGGTTGCGACACTTGGCAATCATACATGCACTGAGAGAGAGGGATCCAACTAGCTCTTGGGGTTGAATTTTGCACTTTGCAGAAGGTCGCATTGATGACTTGGGGGACACAAGGGGTTGGGAGCATTTTTGTGTCCCCTTAGCTAAAGGGATGAAAGGGACATCAATTTGCACATCGCATTAGGTTGTGACACTTGGTGATCATCCGTGCATTGTGAGGATAGGCTCCGATAAGCTCCTGGGGGATGAACTAGCGATGTAGAGGGTCCTATGGGTGATTAGAGGGATAAAAGGGTTGGGTGCATTTTCATGTCCCTTTACTAAAGGGATGAAAGGGACATCAAAATGCGTCAAGCTCCTAGAGCTGACACTTGTCCTTTTCAAAAAATGACTAAGTATGAGGACTTGATAGCGAACTTGTTAAGGCCGTATCTGGAGTTCTTAATGGAGTTTAAAGGTGAAATTTTATATGAATTTGACTGAAAAATTTCCTTCAATGACGAATGATTCATCCATTGGATCCTCGAAAAATTGGATTTTTGTTCTGGCTCCATGACTGAGCATGAGAAAAACTGGATGTAAACATATTTTTCCTAGGTGTTGTGAAAATTATGATTCCACCATCTTAAAGTTTTCTTAATTATTTCCATTTATATCTTTTTTAGCTCCTAAATCCTTATAGAACTCGCAGAATTACTTCTCGAAGCTCAGGTGATTTTTAACATTGTGTGTTGCCTAGGCCTGAGAACCCGTTTCTGATGAACCCACTCCAAAACTTCCAAATCTTCCCTGGATATTCAAAAATATTTTCCTTGATGTTCTTTGCACTTCAATTCACCTCCATGTTGGATTTTTCTCCTCTATTCCACTCCACGGGGTGCATTAGTCTTGGGAAGGCCAATGGTAGCCCTTCCCAAAACTGCTTAAAATTTGACATTCTCCAAAAGCTCCTAAAATCACCTAGGGGGACTGACTTTTCTTTCCTAAATCACCTAGGGGGATTAGATGGACAACCATATGGGGATCATTTGACTGATAGGATAGGACTAGTGTGGAGGACAAACTGATTTGGGGGTGTTTTAATAAGGTATGACTTTCAAATTTTTAGACACTGTGGGTAAAGTTGTCTTGTTCTTGGGTGGATTTTTCCCATGCAAATTCTCAGGAAAACACCTCCGCACATATCTTATGTTTCCCTTTTGTTGTTGTGAAAATGTGCAATAAGGAAATTGACAATTTCTGAGCACGACAACTATACCCAGATGTCAAATTTTTCATGTTTTATCATTCCTAGGAACCCCAAGCCAAATCCATTAGTTTTTTCACCCTCTATTTGATGTCAAATTTTTCCCTAGGTGATTTAGGAAATTCTATTCATTCCCCCTAGGTGATTTTAGGGAGTTCTAAAAGATGTTATCTTCTAGCAGTATTGGGAAGGGCTATTGTTGGCCTTCACAGGATCGGATTCAACCCTCGGAGCGGAATAGAAGATAAAAATAAACATGGAGGTGAATGAAATACCTTGGAACATCATGGAAATGATTTTGGAAGGTCTGGGGAAGTTTTGCAAGACTTGGAGCGATGCAGTAAAAATAAGGTTCACAAGCCTAAAGCGGTACACAAAAAACAGCTTGTTAAGCTTCGTAAGAAGATTTCGAGAGCTCTAGATGGATTTGGAAGTAAAAAAAACATATTTAGAAATATTATTCTAAGATCTACATGATGGTGAAATAATATTTTTCACAACATCTTGGCACATATGATCGGAAGGCGCTTTTCTCGCAAAAGTGGAGTCCCGGATCAAAAATCCGATTTTTAAGGGATGATATGGTCTAATTTAGACATGAGACCCACATAATTGGATTCTAAATTCCATTTCCAGTCAGGATCATATAAAATTTCACCAAGAAATTCCACCGGAGCTCAAGTTATCTTCATTCCAAGTTACCCTCTCAAAGGCGCTTCAAGACTTAGTCTTTTTTTCGAGAGAACACGTGTCAACACCGGGAGCCCGGGTGGGATTTCATGCCCCCAAAGTCCATGAGTTTAGGTAAATCAGCCCTTGGGAAATTTTTCCAGACCTCATGTGACCTTTGGGACCCTCATATGACCTCCGAGACTTAACAGATTCAAATTTCCCTAGGTGCTTATTTGGAGCACGATTCTTCCGCTCGGATTGGCGCCGCGTGTCAATTCCAGACCACCATGGAATTTGATTTCCTTATGAACCTGAGGTGGGGGACATCATACCTTGAAAAATGCACCCAGACCCTATGGGGAGTCTTCTCGACACCCATGTGATCGCAATTCAACTCCTGTGTGCATTTTTGGAGCATCCATTCCTTGTCGTTGGATCGGGTGCCACGTGTCACCTCAAGGACCACCGTGGAAATTGATGTCCCTTATGTACCTTAGGTGGGGGATATAAGACCTTGAAAAATGCACCCAGCCCCTATGGGGAGTCTTTTGGACACCCACATGACCGCAGCTTTAGCTCCTGTGTGCATTTTTGAGCATCCATTCCCGCCGTTGGATCGAGCACCACGTGTCACATCCAGACCACCATGGAAACTAATGTCCCTTATGTACCTGAGGTGGGGGACATAAAACATGTAAAAATGTTCCCAACCCCTATGGGGAGTCATTTGGACACCCACGTGACCAAGTTTCAGCCCCTAGGTGCATTTTTGGAGCAAATCCCCGCCGTCGGATCGAGGACACATGGCATTGCCTTGACCACCGTGGAAATTGATGTCCCTCACATCCCTGAGTTCAAGGACATCAGAGACATAAAAGTGCATCCAGCCCCTCCATGTGCATGTTTTTAAAGTTTAAATCCAGCACTTAGCCATTTTCTTCCTCTCATTTCTCCTTCACAACTTCATACCTTGCCATGGTTCCGTGCATGATTGTCCAGACACCCGGTCCACCATTGTTGCTTTGAACCAGCTCTGCCATGGCCACATAAACTCTTCAAATCATGAATGCATAGAAAAATTCAGGCCTCATAGAAAAACGGAGTGAAATGACGAAGAACGAAGAGAAAATGGAGATTTTTTGCCGATAACCGTGAACTCACTCGATCGAAAAATCCTCATATCTTGCAAGATACAAGTCGGATCGAGATGCCATCTTTTCAGAATTCCTAATTTTTCAAGATGATCAAGATGCAACAAATAAGAGGTCAAATGGTTCCTAGAATCATTTGCTCCAACAAAATCCTCACTTCGTGCACCACCACATTCGTCAAAATTTCCCATCATTCCTAAGAATGGAAACAAGCTAAAAACTTGCACATGAGCTCCAAATGAAAAAATATCACAATGGATTTGTTTTCATTGCAAACAGAGACAAAAACCAGACCTATAAATTTTGATCTCCATTAATGGCCACCATGACATGCTCTCCAGTGCAAGCCATCGCTGTGTCAAAATTTCAAAATTTATTTCCAGAGCATTCTAGTGGGCAAAACTATGTGAAATTTGGAGGGTGTGATCGTAATGATAAGAAGAGTCCAAAAAATTATGTTCCATTGCAAATCAAGTACTAGAAACACACTTTCTAAAAATAGTAAGTTTTCCTATACATGCTTGCTATTTTTGGCAAGTCTTCATCAAAAGCGGCTATGGAAAGAGCAGTGTTTACTGAAGATTTCCAAAAGGTTAGAATGATTATCCGGAGTAGAAAATAGTGGAAATGACTATTTACTAAAAATAGTAAGTCACACTCAAAGGGCAGTTTTGGCACAATGGGACATTCAGAACTTCACTGCATCTGGAGCTTTCCATCAACGAGGATCAATAGAATTCATCGGGAGACATATCCTCTTCTTCTTCTCTCTCTCTCTTTCTCTCTCCTCTTCCCCCCAACTTTCTCTCACTTTCAAATTTTCTAATTCTTCGTTGGGGTTTGCACTTTTTGATAAACCTTTAAGTCACTTAAAAGTGACTTTAGAAACATAATGTAAATTAAGTCGCCTTCTTGCTATTAGAAAAGGGACTTAAATAGTTGAAGTCATATTAAGGTATTAAAAAGGTCATGAGGAAGATGAAGAGTCATGTTCTATTCTATAAATTGTAAAGCCATCCCCATTTCAAAGGGTTGGAAGTTGATTTTGTAGACTCAAGAGTGCATTGTACCTAGAGAAAGCAAAGGAGATAGCCATTTTCTTCTACTCTCTTCCCCTCTCAAATTTCTTCCATTCCCACATTATGTACAACTTTGATTTGAGCAATCAATACAAGAAGGAGTTTCTAGCTTTCTTTGACTAAGGGGTTTCTTGATACTTGGTGATTGGTGAATTTTATTTGGTCTTTTTGCTATTCGCAGAGTTGTTTCTTCCGATAAATGCATGTGTTTAAGTTTCTAACTACCGTGTGTAGGAATCGATTTTCTACCCGCAACATTAGTTCTCCTACCTCTTTTCTCACCCCTTTCTTGCTCTACAGATGAAGACTTCCCTAGCAAGATATTGCTAGCTTTGCACAGGTCATTGGAGTGCCTGTTGGATCCCCCCTGAAAGACCACCACAGAAATCCACACTTTCTCACGCATGCACATACAACACCGCACTGTTAAGTAGAGGGACTTAGATTTCCGAGCATTGGAAGAAATCCATAAGTTTGTCCACTCGACAAATTTTCTTGCCAACACCTTCTTATAATAATTCGCTCCATGTTCATGTAGATGCTTCACTTTCTGAACCATTGGTGTGGTATTGGCCTAGTTAGGGGAAGGCAATGTAGATCATTCCACATGTTTTGCAAATAGGAAGTTAACGTTGACCGAGTAAAATTATGCAACTACGGAGTGCAAGGCGTTGTCAATGATGTACGTGCTCCACAAGTTTAGATAGTATTTTCTAATAACACCATTTATCTTCTACACTGATCATATGACACTTAAATATCTAGTTAACAATCCAATTTTTCAAGGGTACATTTGTCATTGGATCCTTTTGTTCCAAGAGTTTGATTTTTCAGTTATAGTGAAGCCCAACAAGAGCAATTTGGGACCATATCACTTGTCACAAATTATCTCTCGTGAGGACACATAAAGCATAGAAGATACTATGTTAGATGCTCAATTGTTTAAACTACACTTCACGCCACTGAATTAGAGGATATTGCAATATTCTTGCGCACAAGAGTTGTGCCTGAAGGAATGAAGAAACTAGAGAAGAAATAGTTAGTTATTCGTGTGACACCTTACCAATTGGTCGGAGGAGAATTATACAAGATGGGTAGAGATGAAGTCTTATGCATGTGTATCTTGGAGCATGAGTGCAAAGCCATCATGGAAGAAGCACATGGTGGAATTGTAGGAGGACACTATGCAGGTGAAACAACGACGCACAAGATATTACTAGCAGGATTATGGTGGGGAGACACTCTATAAGGATACTAAGGCATTTTTCAGATCATGTGATCATTGTCAATGACTAAGAAAATTAGGAAACTGGGATAAAATACCACCGCAACCTATAACAAGCACATTATCACATGCATGGATTATTTGACAAAGGTGGGTAGATCCTACACCTATAAAGGATTACAAAGTAGCTACAACAACAAGATTCTTATGGGAAAACATCATTAGTAGGTATGATTATCCATTGAGCCTTACTAGTGATAGGGGAACTCATTTCTTAAACGAGACAATTTGAATACTATTGGAAAAATTTATGGTATCCCATCATAAGACTATTGGTCGTCAAAAAGGACTTCAAGAAGAGCAATAGTCAGGGGACAAGAAGTCCCTCCTCTTTAATGGGAGAGGTTCCCTTATTCAAAAACGAACCTATTTACACATATACAAAGCATGATTTTACTAGTGGAACTTGGATATTATGAAAGTGTTTTCTAAAAGGATCATCAATCACAAAAGGACTGAGGAATGAAAATGTGAGAACGAGCAGAAAGGCACCATTCAGAATTATAGATGACAGAGTAATTCCTTATGCATGCGAGGGTACAACGAATTGGAATAAGATCATTTGTATCACGTTAATAAGATGGAATTTGAAAAGACACAAAGTTCTGTAAATAACATCTACAAGAATACAAAGCTTCTCAGCATAATACAGAAAAATGATCTAACAAGATTAAACGAATAGCTTGAGAATAAAGGAAACCAGATAGACAAAGAATGAAAAATCCTTCTGTATTGATTTCTTTATGATTTATTTACACTTTCAGAAATAAGCCAAGTTCCCCCTTTAAAAATGACGAGGAGAGGCCATTATATAGTTTACAAATTAGTTACTCTCGGTAACTACTTCTTTTAACTAATGTTTAGTTAAAGGGCTGCTAATCGCAATACCCCAACTAATTACAACAAATCCGAGAGAAAGAGGGGGAAGAGAAGAGAAGAATTAGGAGAAGAAGATAGGTGCTTATGACTGGGAGGGACCCACCGACTTTAAGATCCGCTGTCTGAATCTCTTCAATGCCTCTGCTATGTCTCTGCCTCATGGGACTGATGTGTTGGCAGTAGACTGAGTCCAAAATCCGAGGCACTTCTCCATTTCCTTATCGAACTCGACATGAGTATGATAATCTTTATTTGCTTCTTCTATGGCAGATTGAAGAGAGCAGATCTCCTTCATTTTTTCCTTGGAAATGGAGCTTTCCTTGAATAGATCACCTTTGAAAAAAGCTCTGAATTGAGCTTTGATTTCTTGTAAAGTGAGAGGCACACCAGAAGTCTCATCATGAAGATGGAAATGTATATCTTTGAAGGTAGATATAACTAGTGTTTTGAAGGCTTCACCCTTCTCCCAGCTATTCCTTAATCCTCCCAAAGCTTCCTCCAAGACCTTGATCTTCCATTCCACGCTGTAGACCCAGGACTTTGACAAATTATCCTTTGTATCTTCAAAGACCTTGCTTGCCAATAAAATGTTTTCATCTGTTTGTCCCATGAGGCAGAGCTCTCTATCTGCAACTACTCCAAAGTTTAAGTTCTTTATCTATGATCCCAATAGTGGAGGAGAGCTTCTATTGCAAGTTGTTCACCTTCCCGTGGAGTTTGAAAGCTTCATCAATGAAGTTCAATCCTGCAACAAGCATATCATCCACCATGGCCTCCATAGCTCTGCCATAGATGGAATACTTGTGCATATCTTTGATACTCTGTACTTCATCTTGGCTCAGAATTACAGGTGGTGGAAGAGTAGTCAATGGGGTAGGGTCCAAAACTTTGTCCTTGGACAAAAGGGATTTGATGAAACTTGTAAGAATCTAGGCTTGTTCTTCCAACTGTTCTATGGTTTGCTGCCCTTTCTCTACCCTCCCAATGACTCTGGTGATTAAGCTTTCCTGAAGATTGTGGATCTCACCTTCAGGGGTAGATTCTCCCATGGGAATTCTTAAGAGCTCAAGATCAGATGCTTGTAAATCTTGCTCTGGATTGTCTACCTTAGGCTTGGCTATCTCCAGGAATTGTTGGCCTTGAGTGTCAGACACTATCCTGGAGGTAATTCTAGCTTTTTTGGCGTGAGTAGGAGGAGTAGTGCCTAACAAGGCTGCCACAGCATCAAAATTTGGTCCTGAGATCCGGAGGAAGACTTTCTCTTCCTACTGTCGACAAGAGGTTGCACCCATGCGAAAGAGGAGGAAGAAGTAGGTGGGGCAAGAGGACCAAGAGACAGAGAACTCATGGCACCCAAGGTTTGTACTGCTATTGCCTCGAGTTGAGATATGAGTGGAGCGCTTGAGGCTCCTGGTGCAGAGGAATCAACAGTGCTTGGAAGTTCAGTGCTCTGGACTTCTTTGTCCTTATCCATTGGGGCTTCAGGGGTGCTTGCAGGAGCTGGCACTTCACTCTCTTCACTTTCACTGAGAACAATAATGTTCTCTGGTCCCGAAGGTAATTCTGCATGCTTCCTCAGGGGGTCTTCTTCCACAGGCTCCTTCTTAACTTCTTTGACTTTCTTCTGATACACCTGGGTGGATGAGGAAGGAGTAGAGACTACAGGTCCTTGAGTTGACGAGGCAGGAGGGGTTTGCACAGTGCTTCGATCCGGTGTCGATGTTTCCCTCCTTGGTGTTGAAGCATCCTTGGAGGAGGATTCCCCTGAGTGCCTCCTAAGCTCACGGACTTTCCTATCAAACCAGATCTTGGTCCTGACTAAGACTGGAGCTAGGATTTCAGCCAAATCATCCTTCTCCTTTTTGAACCAATCCAAGTCCTCCAAGGGAGTATGTTTGACCACATTGTCATACTCATATGAGTACAGGTCAGAATTATCATCTTGAAGCCCTTTAGGAACTTGGTATAAATTGAGTTCCTGAATCAATTGTAGAGAAAACCTGCCGTAATGCCTCCTTCTTGCTTCAAAATCATCAAAGACAAATCACCAATAGTCCTATGTGTCCGCCTTCTATGATGATAGGTGATCTTGATGTTCTGCTCAATAAACTTCTTCAAGTCAAAACAAGTTCTTGGCTTGAAGAAATGGACAGTAATGGGAGCTAGGGCTCTTTCTATATTTTGTGTGTCTAGGGTTGTTTTGCAGGTGTAGTTTCCTAAAGAGATGGGGAAATGTAAGCTAGTAATTTTCTTATCCCTGTAGGTTCTATGAAATTTGTCCAATTGCCTGCACACTTCTATCAAGGCCATTTTGTCATTACAGAACATAGGAAGCTTGAGGGGAGTGCTTTCATAGCCAGCAAGCCTGATATAGGAAAATTTTCTGAATTGAATAAAGTAGGCACCGTAGTGCGATATCAGATTCATAGCTTCATCAGAAAATCTCCTTGCGGTGTCACTGTCTAGTAGCCTGACAATGTACATGGTGAAAGCATCATTCACCCTTTGGAAATTGTGATTGCTGGTTTCCAGGGTGAACTGCAGGCAGTAGGCATACACGGGGTCATCCTTGTGAGCATCGATGTATGAGAACCCAAACCATTGCCTTGATGCTGCTAGGGTATACATCAAGTATGAAGTCATATAGAATTTCTTGGTCTGCTGCACATTGGACAACTGCTCTGCTAGGTTCATACTAATGATTTCTGCCCAATTGATATTCTGAGTTCCCTCGCACACCATATTGATAAGCGGGCACATCCAGAAATGGAACTCATTTGTAGAGGGTAAACCCATGACCCGAGCCAGTAGGATTATAAAATCTGACAATTCTTCATTGAAATCCACATGAAAAAGAGTCTTGGATAGACGAGATGCCCCCTTCTTAGGGTTTTTTAGCTAGGACTTCGCCACCCATGCCTTATAGTTATCACTGTCTTGATCGAAAAGGGCCTGTGCTTGATTCTAGGAGATAACTATAGCATTGTCCGTTTCTGGAATCCTTAGTGCAGTGCTAATGGTGGTGGCATCTAACTTGGCAATGAGTTCTCCATGCACGTTCATTAGTTCGCTTGAGTCGGGACTGAAATGAGCTCTACAAGTGAGTACTGTATCTGCACATTGTGCTGAAATTGGGAAGCCACCGGCGAACACCAAGCCACTATCATGAATCATCTGTGCCATAGCTGAAGGATTTGCATCTGTCATCCTTGTCCAAAAATCCCCAAAGTCAAGGTGGCGAACCTCACTGTCCCCGATATCGGGAACGGCAGACTCGAGTGGTGAAATTTGTTCCTGCCCCTGGAATTTGATCTTCATGTTGATAGTAACTCGGAGAAAAAGCTGGGCTGGACTTGGGATGGAATTGCAGGGGGAATGGATACGCACGCAGGAATTTTGGTCACAAGGGTTCGAGCAATAGATAGCATGAAAGCAGTGTGCAAAAACGCATAGGGGAAGCTCGTTATATAGCCGTTTAGGAGAGAGAAAGACAATAAATGCGCATTAAATACACATCTACCAAATTGAAAAGCAAGATATTCGGGTAGAGCGGGAAAAATTAGCACGAATGGCACTTGGTTCATTTGGGACACGAGGGACGCGAAAGCGCGAAGTACGCGGTTTGGCCGATTCGGGCGACGTGGGGAAAAGACGCACAAATGTTCTTGGGACATGCGGGATGAAAGTACGCGGAATACGTGATTCGAACCGGACGGGAGCAATTGCATAGTAGACCTCCGCCTCATGGGACAAATAGATGAAAACATTTTATTGGCAAGCAAGGTCTTTGAAGATACAAAGGATAATTTGTCAAAGTCCTAGGTCTACAACGTGGAATGGAAGATCAAGGTCCTGGAGGAAGCTTTGGGAGAATTAAGGAATAGCTGGTAGAAGGGTGAGGCCTTCAAAACACTAGTTATATCTGCCTTCAAAGATATACATTGCCATCTTCATGATGAGACTTCTGGTGTGCCTCTCACTTTACAAGAAATCAAAGCTCAATTCAGAGCTTTTTTCAAAGGTGATCTATTCAAGGAAAGCTCCATTTCCAAGGAAAAAATGAAGGAGATTTGCTCTCTTCAATCTGCCATAGAAGAAGCAAATAAAGATTATCATACTCATGTCGAGTTCGATAAGGAAATGGAGAAGTGCCTCGATTTTGGACTCGCCATCGCCAACACATCGGGCCCCACGAGGTAGAGACATAGCAGAGGCATCAAGAGATTCAGATAAATAGAGATCTTAAAGTCGGTGGGTCCCTCCCAGTCATGAGCACCTGTCTTCTTCTCCTAATTCTTCTCTTCTCTTCCCCCTTTTCCTCTCGGATTTGTTGTAATTAGTTGGGGTATTGTGATTAGCAGCCCTTTAACTAAACATTAGTTAAAAGAAGTAGTTACCAAGAGTAACTAATTTGTAAACTATATAATGGCCTCTCCTCGCCATTTTTAAAGGGGGAACTTGGCTTATTTCTAGAAAGTGTAAATAAATCATAAAGAAATCAATACAGAAGGATTTTTCATTCTTTGTCTATCTGGTTTCCTTTATTCTCAAGCTATTCATTTAATCTTGTTAGATCATTTTTCTGTATTATGCTGAGAAGCTTTGTATTCTTGCAGATGTTATTTACAGAACTTTGTGTCTTTTCAAATTCCATCTTATTAACGTGATACAAATGATTTTATTCCAATTCGTTGTACCCTCGCATTTATAAGGAATTACTCACATCTATAATTCTCGAATGGTGCCTTTACGCTCGTTCTCGCATTTTCATTCCTCACCCTTTTGTGATTGATGATCCTTTTAGAAAACACTTTCATAATATCCAAGTTCCACAGTAAAATCATGCTTTGTATATGTGTAAATAGGTTCGTTTCTGAATAAGGGAACCTCTCCCATTAAAGAGGAGGGACTTCTTGTCCCCTGACTGTTGCTCTTCTTGAAGTCCTTTTGACGACCAACAGTTTTTGGCGACTCCGCTGGGGAATCATATTCCAGTTCTATAATCATTTATCGATCATCTTTTGATCTGGTGACTCCACGTTTTACTCGAGGGAGAAGGGCCCTTGGTATTGAAGATTCTCAGTTTTAGCTTTTGGAATAGCAGGGTTTTCCTTTCCCTTCAACAAAAAGGAATAGAAAGGCTCGTTCAACAAGCACCCCTCCTGTCAAAGATAGAATCCCTACGGGTGGTATTCCTTCAGAGAAAATCAGTCCTAATCTTCGAGCTCTGATTCTTGCTGGTGTTTCAGTTCCTCTTCAAGCCATTTTTCCAAGAATGGCGGTACCATTGCCTTGGGGTCATCGTGTTGGGCCTCTTGCCCTTCCTCAGCCTTTGCATGAGTTACCCAGAGGTAACCGGAAGAACTTTCCTAAATTTAAGGGTGATGGCAAGGTACATCCTGATGAACACATCGCAGCCTTCATAGTTGCATGCGGAGTTCTGGGAGTTGAACATGAAGACGTCTCCGTAAGGCTTTTTGTTGAGACTTTACAAGATAATGCTGTTGATTGGTTCTATCACCTTCCGACTGGAGCTATCACTAACTTTGGAACACAATGAGAACTAGGTTTGAAAACCGTTTCAAACCAGTGGAAGACGTGCATGCTTTGCTAGCCCAAATTTCTCAAATAAAGAAGGAATCACAAGAGCCCATGAGAGAATTTGTGGCTCGATTCAATAGGTTGATTAACAAAATTCCACCAAATACTCAACCTGTAGACCAAATCCAAAAATGCTTCTTCCTAAATGCCCAATTGCCTGAAGTTAGTTATGCACTAAGAAGGGCTAATCTCGCAACATTGGTTGAGGATCAAACTCTTGCTATTAGTGTTGAAGATGATTTAATCATGTCATGGAAGTTGAGGAGAGACCCTTCTAAATCTAAGTCTTCTTCTTCCTCCTCTTCCACTCCTGGACCTAATACTGATCCATTGGTACAAAAACTTGTAAATGATCTCATTGCCATTAAGAAACAATTGGCTCAACATACTCCCTATGCAGACGTTTCAAGGAGGAATTTTCAGCCCAGAAACTGTTTGCCTGCTTCTCAAACAAGGCTAGCACTTGAAGGACCTCGTATTAAAGTTCCCATCAATGCAACTTGTGAAGTTGAAGAACCAGAGGATGAGGAGGTTAATGAAGATTGTGAGGAATTTGTTGAAGAGGTTGATGATGAAACAAATGAACTTGAGGGATCTCAAGTTAATTTCTTCACCACTGAAGGCATTGATGAAGGAGATGATTATGATGAAGTAGTAGTAGACATGAATAGCGAATCATACGCTGTCATGACTCGAGAGCAGACAAATCAGAGGGAGAAAGTGATGCAGCCCACCAAAAAATCTAAGGAGCAGCCGACAACTATCCCTGTAATTGCAAAAAGAGGATCCCCTATCCCCATTTCATCTACACCAAAGGTGAGTCCTGTCAATTCTGCTACTAAAGTTACTTCTTTTTCCCCTAAAATTGATAAACCTAGGATCTCAAGCGATGATAACCCGTCCACTTCTGGGTCTTTCGATATTATTGATCACCTAAAAAAGACTAAGGTTCAAATCTCAGAGGCTGAATATTATCAAACCCATCCCAAGGCTTTTGCTAAAATGATTCACTTTGTCAATTCCCACTCTAAAACTACCTCTAAAGGCCTTTTTCCCACTCCTTCTTCTACACCACAGCCTAATCGGTATTCTTGTCACCTCACCCAATGACAAAATCAAACCATTCTATGTAACACTCCTTATAGCTGGCCATAGGCTCAGTAATTACGTCATAGACTCAGGAGCATCAGACAATGTAATGCCTGCCAAAGTAGCTCATGCCTTAGGCTTGACTCTCACCCGCACTTACGGATCTTGTTATTCCATGGAGAGTAAGGAAGTGCCCCTGGTCGGAAGGATTAAGGATGCACAAGTGGCTTTTGCTACTTTGCCTGAGAAGAAAGTTTTGGCTACTATCCTAGTAGCAGATATTCCTCCTTCATATGGGATGTTGCTAAGCAGAAATTTCTGTAAGGATGTGGGTGGAGAAATTCAAATGGATTGGTCACATGCCCTCATACCTGTTAATGGGCAAATGAAGAAGTCAGCTCTTTGCTTGAGAAGTAGTCTAAGTATATTGTACAAAAAACTGATGATCCCAAAGCACAAATACTCTATGAGGATATGGGTCATGACAACTACATGATTATGTCTCCAGAAGAAATCCAACTCCCCAAAGTGTCACCTAAAGATCCTAATGGTGTTTGGATATTAGAGTTTGATGGAAGTTGTTCTTTAGCTGGTTCTAGAGCTGGTGTCATATTGGTGTCGCCTGAAGGAAGCATTCATCCTTTCTCATTCAAGTTTCAATTTGAAAATACCAATAATACAACAGAGTATGAAGCTCTCATTCTTGGACTCCAGGTGGCAAAAGAACAAGGTGTGAAGAATCTTCTAGCTCATGGGGATGCGGAATTGATTGTCAAGCAAGTTAGGAACCTCTTCCAGGTAAAGAATAGAAGGTTGAAACATTACAGGAATCAGGTTTGGGACTCCATTGAATTTCTTGACACTTTCTCCATCGAAGCAATGCCTAGGGAAGAAAATACCAGGGCTGATTCACTAGCAGTCTCAGGGTCACTGCTTATACCTCATCCTGACTTTTCTCAAGATAAGTTCACCATTGAGATGATCCATAGACCAAGTGTACCTGATAATACAAGTAACTGGAAAGTTTTCAATGACGATCAACACTTGATTTCTTTCTTAGAACTCAAGGATAATTTTGAACAGTTGTACTTTGAAGGAAGCGATAATTTGCCTCGTGAAAGTGTGCCCTTTGACAAAGAAGCTGCCAAAGAAGAAGCAGATTAGGATGGATGTATCAAACTCAAAGGAAACAAGATTCCAAAAGGATTGGTGAGTTTAGAAGAACTGTTTGACAAACACGACAGGTATGTAAAGTTTAAAGCTTCTACTAGACCTCAACAATCACCTGAATATGACAAAATTAATATTGGGAGTTCTACTGATCCTAAACTCATGAACATTGGAAAATGTTGCACCCCAGAAGAAAAGAAGAAGGTAATTAGTCTTTTGAAAAAGTATAAAGATGTCCTTGCTTATTCCTATGAAGACTTAAAAGCCTTTCAACCAAAGGAGATGCAACATTTTATCCCTCTCAAACCTGGGATTAAGCCTTTTAAACAGAAGCAGAGGCAATACAATCCTAAGATAGCTAACACAATTTTTCAGGAAATACAGAAGTTATTGAAAGCCAAAATCATTTTTCCTATTCACCATTCAACATGGATTGCCAATATTGTACCCGTTAGAAAGAAAAATGGTGAAATTCGTATCTGTGTTGACTTCAGGAATCTGAATCAAGCTTCTTTAAAGGACAACTATCCTTTACCCATGATGGATCAGGTCTTGCAAGTAGTAACGGGATCCGAAATGTTGTCTATGCTTGATGGATTCTCAGGATATAACCAGGTAGAAGTTAATACCACGGATCAACACAAAACGACTTTCACTACTCCTTGGGGTACCTTTGCTTACAAAAGGATGCCTTTTGGGCTCATTAATGCCGGTGCCACTTTTCAGAGGGCTATGGACTTAGCCTTTGGAAGTCTGAAAGGGAAGTGTATCGTCGTATACCTTGATGACTTGACTGTATTTTCTAAAGCAAGGGCAGATCATTTCCAACATCTAGAAACAGTTCTGCTAAAATGTAGAGAACATGGGATCTCTTTAAATCCTAAGAAATCTATTTTTTGTGTCACGGAGGGGAAATTATTGGGGCACGTTGTCTCCAAGGATGGTATACGAATTGATCCTGAGCGAGTTCAAGCTATTCAGCAAATTCCTCTTCCAACTAGCAAGAAAGGAGTGCACTCCTTCTTTGGTAAGGTTAACTTTCTGAGGAGATTCATCCCTGATTTTTCAGAGCTAACTTTGAATATCTCTCAAATGATGAAAGGCAAACAAATGTTTGGTTGGTCTCCTGAAGGGAAAGAGGCTTTTGAAGGTATTAAAAAGGCTATTGCTAAAACTCCTGTTTTAGCATGTCCAAATTTCAACAAAGATTTCATTATCTATTGCTATGCCACAGTTAACACCCTGGCTGTTGTTCTGACTCAAAAAGATTCTAATGATCATGAACTCCCAATTGCATTCATGAGCTACATTCTAAAAAATCATGAGCTAAGATACACCATAATGGAGAAACATGCTTTTGTAGTGGTTAAAGTCACAAGCGCTGCTTTTACATCCTTAAATCTCACTCCACGCCTTTTGTGCGTATACAACTATCAAGTCGATTCTCACACAACAGGAGTTCGGATCCAAGAGAGGGAACTGGGTGGCCAAGGTCCAAGAATATGACATTGACATCAGACCAACTAAGCTCATTCGTGGAAAAGGCTTGTGTGAACTCATCGCTGAGGGAGCCGGATATGGGTTACTGAAGGATGAGGCTGATCTCCCTACTGTTTTGTTTCTCGGCTCAATCGATGAATGGTATGCTGATATCGCACATTTTCTCACCTATGGGGAATGCCCATCTCATTTGACTACCAAAGAAAAAAGAGTTGTTAAACTAAGGTCAGCCCAATATGTTTTGTGGGAAAATGCCTTGTTTAAGCGTGGATTGGATGGGAGATTTTTAAAATGTGTGGACAAGGAACAACAAAAGAAGCCACTTTCTACTTTTCATAATCGAGATTGTGGAGGGCACTACTCATCAATCATTCATCGCTCACAAGATTCTTCGTGGGGATATTACTGGCCCACCTTGTTCAGGGATGCATCAAAGTGGGTTGATAAATGTGAGGCATGTCAGACTTTTGTGGGTAGACCTAGGTTGGCCTCTTTGCCCCTTAAACCAGTTGTAATCGAAGAACCTTTTCAACAATGGGGTTTGGATTTCATTGGAACACTTAATCCCTCTTCTAGTGCTGGTCATACTCATGTATTAACCACCACAGATTATTTCACCAAATGGGTAGAAGCCATTCCAGTAAAGAGTACTACTTCAGAAGTAGTATGCAGTTTTATCAAAGAAAACATCTTGGTAAGGTATGGTGTGCCAAACAAGATTGTGACAGATAATGCTTCAAACTTTTCTTCAACCGAGATGATGGATTTTTGCTATGGATATGGCATCTCCCTGGCTCACTCCTCAGATTACTATCCTCAGGGAAATGGACAAGCAAAATCAACAAATAAAAATCTGGTGGCCATAATAAGGAAATTAGTCAATGAATCCCAACGGAACTGGCACAAGAAACTCTATGATGCTCTTTAGGTAGATAGGATCACACCTAAGAGATCCATTGGGATGTCTCCTTTTCAGGTAGTATATGGAGTGGAGGCCCAATTGCCAATTACAAGGGAGCTTCCACCGCATTTGATGAAGGCCATTGAGGATACCAGCCAATGATTCTTTGATAAGAGAATCATGTATCTCCACAAATTGAATGAGGACATATTGAAAGTTCTTGATAGGATATCTCGCCCACCAACAAAGTAAAAGTCTTATTCGATAAAAAAGCCAGTTCGTAGATTTGAAAATTGGAGATATCATTTTATTGTGGGATAAAAGGCATGAACCTTATGGCAGCCATGGCAAGTTTGATTCCCTTTGGCTCAGACCTTTCAAGATCAGGCACTTTGCTGGTGAGAATTCTTTTTACCTTGATTATATGGATGGTTCTTCTCTCCCACTTCCTTATAGTGGGCAGTACCTGAAACTGTTTAAGTCTTAGGTGATTAGGAAGTCCTTTGTATATTCTGTATAGTGTGTGTTCTCTTTTCCTTCCCTTGTTTTTGTGTGTTGTTTGCGGTGTTGTCTTCTGTATTGGTTTGCTTTTGCCTCCGTGGCCCAATGGATAAGGTACTGGTCTACTTCCCCGAGTTTGTCTAAATTCTTGCCTTGTCTCATTCTTTGAATTCATGACAAGTCATCCCCAGAAGGAGCCAGCTGTTGTCCACTCAAAATTCCCTACTTTTTAAGAAGTTGAAAATTAAAATTTTGAGGTTAAGTGTCTTTTCTGTTGTCCTGGTAATGTGAAAAGTCAAGAAATTGGGAAAATTTATGTTTTTTGGGTCATTTTGTGTGTTTTTCGGGCCTGTCGGACATTTTTGTCCCGCGTGTCCTAGGTTCATTCGGGCTCTCTGTTCCTGATCGGCCGGTTTACCCGAAGACCATTCTTTTCGGGCCCGTCGGAACTTTTTGTCCCAAGTGTCCCAAGTTCACCCGGACCCGTTGTTCCCTTTTCATCCGATTCGGCCGAATCACGTATTCCGCGTACTTTCATCCCGCATGTCCCAAGAACATTTGTGCGTCTTTTCCCCGTCGCCCGAATCGGCCGAAAAGGGAACAACGGTCCGGCGAACTTGGGACACTTGGGACAAAAAGTTCGACGGGCCCGAAAAGAACGGTCTTCGGGTAAACCGGCCGATCGAGGAACAGAGAGCCCGAATGAAATCGGGACACGCGGGACAAAATGTCCAACAGCCCAAAAACACACAAATGACCCAAAAATGCAGATTTTCCCAATTTCTTGACTTTTCACATTACCAGGACAACAGAAAAGACACTTAACCTCAAAATTTTAATTTTTGACTTCTTAAAAAGCAAGGGAATTTTGAGTGGACAACAAAGACTAATCCCTATCACCCAC
The DNA here is from genome assembly GCA_018340775.1 of Taxus wallichiana var. yunnanensis. NCBI lineage: Eukaryota > Viridiplantae > Streptophyta > Pinopsida > Cupressales > Taxaceae > Taxus > Taxus wallichiana. Next base: position 656,136,361 of record CM031238.1, on the reverse strand, counting down.
AAACCAATGAAAATGTAGAGGCCTTCAATAATATTTTAAGACAAACATTGACAAAGATTTGGATATAGGTAAAAGGACTGGGGATGACAAAGTATCACCGTGTTATACGATATAGAACTACATATAAGAGGTTAAATAAAGCAACAACTTTTCAATTGGTGTTTTCCACGAGGTAATTTTTCTTGTGCATTTCATGCTACCCTCCCTACGCATTACATGGGTAGGAGGACTTGCTGATGAGAAGGTAGTAGAGGAGCGCATTGATAAAATAATGCAATTAGATGAATGTTGTGCAATCATGAGGTGGAGTCGAAGGAAGAAAAAACAAGACAAAATGCTTGGCATGATAGGCATATTAAAAATGAGTCTTTTATTGTGGGGAAGATGGTGGTTTTTATGACTCCAAGTTTGCGCGACATCCCGAAAATCTCAAGGTTCATTGGTTGGGACCATTTCTAGTAACCAGGATACTAGAATCAGGTGAATGTTAGTTATAGGCATTGCATGGCACCATGTTGCCTAGTTACTTCAATTTGAGTAGGGTAAAGCCCTACTATAAACAAGCTTCTTATGTGTTTGGAATAAGACAATATTGCCACTTAGATTAGATGTCCCTTTCTATTTTGTTTTGCTTTATTGTAATAAGCGTGTTCGTGTGCAAAAACTAATGATCTCAATTTTATATTGATGCGTAGAGGACTGCGCATGTTTTTAGTGTGGGGTAGGCGGTAAGGTGTGCATGGTAAGTAGTCGTAGTTGTGACGTACGAAAATGGTCGAATAATACTTGATGGGAGCCTGGTAAACAAGCACCATGTTGCCTAGTTACTTCAATGGGAGTAGGGTAAAGCCATACTATAAACAAGCTTCTTATGTGTTTGGAATAAGACAATATTGCCACTTAGATTAGATGTCCCTTTCTATTTTGTTTTGCTTTATTATAATAAGCATGTTCGTGTGCAAAAACTAATGATCTCGCTTTATATTGATGTGTAGAGGACTGCACATGTTTTTAGTGTGGGGTAGGCAGGTAAGGTGTGTATGGTAAGTAGCTGTAGGTGTGACGCATGAAAATGGTCGAATAATACTTGATGGGAGCCTCGTAAACGAGCACACGATGGGGTACGATAATGGTTCACAATGGAAAAATGTATTAGTGTGCAAAAGAATGTGTTGTGAGTGGTTGGATATGGTGCGAAGGTGCTTAAAGATGGAATGTGCGAATGAACTTGAAGTTGATAGAATTGCTCATACCAAACCATGATGAAAGGTGTAGCATGTACTATAATGCGAGGGAGACAACGTAAAGGAAGACTAAGCAATTGGAGTAGAGGAATAATTTGTGTGGTGTAGGAAGGTGCACGCAAGAGGGTCTCGGCACTGGGAGTAGTAGCGTGTCAAAAGGTTACAGATCGGTGCATGCGAGAGATGTCCTTTGAGCTAGAAAATGCAAGAAAAAGTCTGGAAAAATCTTAAATGCGCTTTAAATTTGGGAAATAGTGGTAGGTGAGTGCAATTAATGCGGTTGGAGAATTAACATGCAATAAAAGCATGAAAATTAAAGTCATTGCTACCTTACATTCAAGACTTTGTGTGCATAAGAGATATTGTGAACCAAAAAGAATGAAGTGCGAACCAGAGCCATGTAAAGATGTGAAGGAAAGATGGAATGCATATGCAAAATTAAGAACAAAGAGCTCATTTTCGAAAGAGGAAGCTAGGTGTTGAAGTGTTTGGTTGGCCAAATTGCCTAAAGTATTGAGAGGGCATGCAAAGGGGGTGCGTAGGGCGTGCCCAAGTGTCGATTGAAGTGGGGTGCGCTTAGAAGACTAGTTTCGTGAATTTTAGGACTTAGCCGACTTTGCATGTCACGGGCTAAAAATAGGAAAAGTGGTCCAAGTAAAGATAAAAACAAGAGCTATTTGGGACTAAGATGGAAGATCAAAGGTCATGCATGGATCTTGCTTTAAAGTAGATTTTATTTATAGATTAAGATATTATTAGCCTTTCAAAAGCACGCAATGCTTAGTGCATTACTATTTAAGCATACAATCCTATTTTGAGATGCATGGAAAATGAAGGGCAAGTCCCCACCCCTATATATATTAGTTGATCTACATAGTTTTGGACACCATGTATTAGACCGTATGTATTATATTATCATGTCTTTGCTCTAATGTTCTAGCGTGCATGACTCTCTCAAGTGACTATTGTGATGTATTCAACTTCAGAATCTTTTGAGTATTAATGGATAATTGTTGGATTCTAGTAGTTGATGTATTTGATCATTGTATTTTTCTTATTCACTTAAGTGACCTATTTTAATATTGTAAAAGTATTTTCTCAAAATTATGAGAGAAATACTTAATTTAATGAAAAGTGAAAGGTCACAAGTGGAATAGGAATACGAAGAGTCATGTGAGGGAGATGAGAGGTCAATTCAAATTGTATAAATTGGGATGGCTTCTCCATTCCAAGGGATTCCAAATTTTGAACTATCACTTTGTAGCAATAGTGGATTGTGATCTATTGTTGAAATTTGTGTCACTAATGCACATGAAATAAAAGCTACAATTTCTTCCAATTCTTCTTTTCCCTTGCTTTGTACAACTTGTGTAAAATTCAATCAAGGAATAGAGTTTCTACTTTCCAAGATGTATGAATGTGTGTAGCTTTGTATGCATGGTTTCCTCTCATCATTGACACAATAAGCATAGTTGGTATGAGAATCTTTTATTTCTTCCACTTCTCTCATTTATGCACTTTGCAAGCATAGTGATGCAAGAGCTTTGTATCTTTGGTAGATGAATATGAAGACTTTGTGTTTTAATTCATCAATCCCACTAGCTTCATTGTTACTTTCTTCTATATTGAATGTGAAACTATTTTGGTTACTGGGTGTGAGCTCTGCAATCTACTCACATCAATAATCTTCCTTACTTAATTTCTCTCCTTCCCCCTCATCATTGTGATTTTCCTCCCTTGTACCCTATACAATAACTTTGTCATAGGTTCAGTGGAGTGTCCCTGTGTGATCCCTGACCAATTTATCCACCCACAACATTTAGATAGGATTATGATTAGTTTACTTTCAATAATGGGAGTTGTACCATTCAATGCAGAGGGGCGTAGCCCCATGAACATTAGTGGAGACACCTAATTTTTCCACCCAACAAATTTCCTCACCAACACTCTATAAGCCTTCTTTCCCACTACCAAATTCATGACTAGGCTAAGGTCCATACTGTCAATTTCCATTATCTCCATATATGTTGCCTTTGATGCATACCCATATTTCTTATGTAGTGTATGGTAGTCAACATCTACCCTCTTGGCATTAAACTTTAAGTGTTGTGCATATTTAATCATATTCACCACGTACTTTAAGTATCAAGGTTGTGAATGCAAATGAAAATTTGCACCATGGCCCCATTTCTCCACTGTTCAGTAAGAATCTTGCAAGGTTGAAGTGCTGCATTATTGTAAACTCTACCTATTCATCCAAAAACGCCTGCAATTCTCCTGGTATGCACCATTTGTTTTCAAATGTGTTACACATTCTTCTATACCACTTTTCCAGGAGCGCCTTGTAAGGATTTGTAATTTCTCCATCGGAAGTAAATTTGGCAAAACTTTATTTTGGAGATGTGTTCTCGATGGGGTACACCCACACGTTGTCCTTTGGACCATCCGACACCCTTATCTCCAAACACACTATCAACAAAAGAACATAACCATAAGTAATCTTATCTCCCTTCTCTCGTCTGGTCCTTTACCTCCTCTATAATTCATTTAGCTATATATATTGTAATGTTATACTTGGTCTTATGTGACATCTTATGCGCAATATGGAGGAATTTATTGTTTACCTCTATCCATCTCTCGAGGCACCCAACTTGAGCTAACTGTGCACGCAACTACTCTTATGTCGAGGTCTACAATCTTGTCATTGTAAAAGGCTTGGCTTCCTCCGATATTATAACTTGGTGGTTATTTCCTTTATTTTTTCTCATCTCACAAGTCAAGCTCTATGTCTTCCCTAATGTCACATAACCCTGTAACCCTATCGATTAACTTGGTAGTTAGCCGCATCCTTCTACCCACGAAGTAAAAATAATCTTCGTGCATATGCAACATTAACCATTGAAAAAAGTGTGTGGAATTCATGAATAAAGGTAGCTCATATAGCTGAAGCACCCCTACCCCTTCCAAGGTTTTACACATTGTATCATCGAGGACTATCTCGTCCTTTTGCGCTCTCAGTACTCAACTCTCACAAGACATCCTTCTTCATGTTTGCCTCATGTGCCTGTGCCCAGTGGTTGTATTCACTAATCTTGAATTTTTCATAGTTGTGATTCCCATCGCTTTTCCTACCGCTACCTTGGGCGATACTGCATCTCAGAGAACCAATCTTTAAGTGACTTTTATATGGAATTTTTGTTTTTGGTGTTCTCTTTGGTGCCATTTTATCTCTCTTGCTTCCTATGACTGTTTTTTCCCTTAATCATGTGAATTACGTGCCCTAGGTGTTGTAAATCAACCACTTAATTTCTCTACTCGTCCCGTAGTGTCGAGGATCAAAGCATTTCTCAGTTGTTTTCCATTTTCTACTCCAACCTTGTTCCCTAATCGAACCTATGAATAAGCTTTTACCCTAGCTCTTTCTCTTCACTTCCTTGAACCCTATCTTTATTGATCCATCATCTAAATCATGCCTTCACTCACTTCATTTAGCCTTTTATTTCCACTCAAATGCCTAGGCGCGTTGGCACTTCATCCAGATAGATCTAAATGCTCACCGAAGCGCACGGTTACTTATTGTCAATTTTTTCCCCCGAAAAAATGGACAATAGGATAATACCCTGAGACCAAAAAATTCTTCCATAAGGATTTCAGGGTTATCAGTATAATTTCAAGATTTGAAAGTCTTGTATGTCATTCTGGAAGGTTTCGGATCTTCTTGATTGCTCTTTCTTTTCCATGTCTTGGAGGTTTGAATTGATCTCTGAACGGGAAAATCAACTCCGGTGGGCCCACATGCTAAAATGATCGAATTAATACATCGTGTTTATTATGCCTTTTTGTATCTTTTCTACCCTCTGGTTTGAGGAGAAGCCCCAGACTATTAAAATCAGGGTTTAAAAATAAATAGAATAAAGGCAAATTAACACTATGTAAAAATAGCTCACCGAGTTGTGTATTGAGAGGAGCTCGCTCGGGTCTGACTCAGCTCGTATTTGGGCTCAACAAAGGCCCCAAGTTTAGTCAATAGTCAGTTTGAAGATCGGTGGAAAGCTCACTCTGTGAGCTCGACAATTCAGTTCAGAGGATCGAGCTCGGTGGATTGATGGGACACAACTCACTCGGTGGAATTTTTGGAAGAACTCAGCCTTTACCATTTTCAAAAGTGAGCTCGGTGTTTCTTGTCTCTGTGTGTCTTTCGTGACTCTAAATGAATGGTTGAGTTCAAGATAAAGACGGTTCATACAGAGTGTCGTCGTTATGGTTCAGACCTCGCAGAGTCAAGAAAGAATTGGTGAAAACTCGTGCATGGTGAAGGATGAGGTGGGATCAACTTGCAAGAGGGCTCGTATCAACAAAAAAGGAGATCACATGTGGAGTTCCGAGAAGTAGTAAATACCGGACCCTGGAGAACTTGTCTAGTCGAGCAAACATTTAATTCGGCATAATAGGAAGAATCTTGGTTCTAAGCACATATGAAGCCATGATTGATGCTCAGCATGTTGAAGATCGGTGTATATACACTGGGTAAGGAATGGAGATCCTTGGCATCCTGAATGTAAAATGTAGGAGGAAGAAACGAGCCAATTGAAATGTCTGGTTTGAATCCATTATAAGACTTTGCACACAGTCGAGTCATTTGTGCATACATGAATGAGATCATGAGCTCAGAGGCTAATCCATGGAACTAATCATCGATGCAAATGGGATCACAAGAGGGATGTTATAGTAGATGGTTCAAAGGCAAAGTTTAGTGAAATGAGTCATAATAGATAGGGGATCAAAAACGTGGATGGATTTCCGGTGTGGAGGTATTCATGGCATTTCGAGTTAACTGTTTGGAAGTTCGGAGTTCTTTTTTTTTTGGGTTAGAAATGTTGATGGAGCTAAATTTCTCCGAAGCCCGAAACTCTGAAATTCAGAGTTTTAGGTTTTCATAATTCATAGATTATCGAATTCGGAGTTCGAGATAGTTGGCAGAGTCGTGAGGAGTTTGAGTTGGGTGTCGATTCACCAGCGAGTCATCAGGGGCGTTAAAGCATGATCGAGCGAGTCGTTCACTAGGATATGTGGAGGATTTTTCGTTGATCACCGAGAAAATCAATGGAGAAATCCCAGACCGAGTAACTCGGGGTGTATTCCACATGGTTAGGTCAAACAAGTGAGATCAACGAGTGATGAGCTTGTAGAACTCGGGGATCTGTGGAATCAACAGGGTGATCACTAATGCAAGCTAATGCATGGTGATCTCATGGAGTCGAGCCAAAGGGAGGAGATCCATGTAGAGATGAGAAGATCAGTGAGAGTGACTCGTCGTTCAAATCCACCCGAGCAGGATTCATGGGAAAATGTTTTGATGCTTAGCTCGATGTGATGGAGCTTGACTTGGTGTCACGGTGGAGGACAGATTGAATAGGTTGAGAATTCAGCCCAATCTCGCCTCGGAAGATGTGTGAGGTACAAGAGGAGCTTGGCTCTGCATTTACATGGTGAAGGATGATTGAGCATGGGTAGACAAGGAGAGCTCGATCAACATTGAAGCACCCGCTAAAGAAAGTGCCCGAGCTAAGCAGAGATGGAATGAGTCGGCATATACACGGAGAAGAGTCGGATGCATGAATGATTGGCCGAGTCTGCTAGATAGAGAAGATGGCTCACGGGCCTGACATGGTTCAACGGTGAGCCCATAGAAAAGTGAGGAGGAGGTTCATTTGGAATCATCGCCGAGGGCTTACGAGATATAGTTACATAACGATAAGTTTGAATGAACTCACACATCAGCTCAAAACAACAAAGCGAAGGAGCTTAGCTTGGTCACGGTGAATTCACAGAACTTGGTAAGTGAAAAGGTGCTCAAAATTCGTGGTGGTTGCGCCAGTGTGGAAGAGCTCATTTAGGAGAGAGTTTAGCATAGAGGTTACATCTTCGATGGAGGGTCATGGCGAATTTGAGCAAGCTTGGTGACTTTGTGAAGGAGCTCAACTTGACATTTGTGGTGGATATAAATGATCTTGGTGTCGGGGATAGCTCGACAAGTCATGTATAGTCTCTTGCATTGAGAAAGCCATCATTTCAAAGTGAGCTCACGGTGTGGAGGTGTTTTGATAGAGTGGCTTGGTGTATACGAAGAACAAAGGAGCTCGGTGGTATGTTTTGAGCTCGGGTTCACCGTAGAAAAATGGAGCTCGTTTGAGTAGCGACTTGGTGAAGGTGATGGAGCCATGAACAAGAGGAGCTCAGTAAGGTGAGAGCTTAGTCGGGAGGATTCAACACACCTATTAGGAGTTTTGTGGTGGTGTGGAACTCAGTGGGAAGGATGTAATGCAAGGGAGCTTGGGCCCAATCGGGTGAGTTGGCTTGGCAAGCCAACCACCGAGTTGGGAAATTTTTGGCTTTTCCCATCAAAGCAGACTAGTCAACGGGAGATTTTAATTAATTTTTTAAAATTAAATTAATATTTTTATTTAAATATTTTAAATAATAATATTTATTATTATTATTTAAATATTTTATTTAAATATTATTTTAATTAATTATGAAGACTATGTCAACAAGCAATAAAGGATGCATGATGGAGCCTTTTCTGTGGTTCAACAAAATGTAATAAATAATACATCATGTGCCTTCCATTTAGGAAGTGTAATTATGACATCTCTCTTCTCTCTCTTAAATCCCTTCTATAAATGTAAATTGGAGGTTCATTCCAAAAGGTTCCAAAAAGTGGATTCCAATAGGTAACACAAGTTGGAGGATTAGACACTTTCCAAGCTTCCCCTTTCTCTTCACAATCTGAATTTGTAGGCTCTCAAGCCTTTCTCCTCAAATTGTAATGGCAGCTTATGCCCTTTTCACCTGATGTAATGATGCACTGTGCAAGTGCTTGAAGTAATGAGAATTATGTTTTGTGATCAAATATATGTCCTTTCATGATTCTCGTTGCTTCTATTTGCCTCTCTCATGTTTTCAGGTGCATAGTGCAAGTTCTGGTTTCCATTGCAGGTTCGTGGAGTTTTATGCTTATCAAGTGGTGAAATATTGCATGCAATTGAGTTGTGGTGCTTGTTCACCCTTCTCAAGTTCATCCTTTTTCACTGGGAGATTGGTAGTTTATTGTTTGATCAAGTTTAACAAAGGAAATTATGCCCCTGGTTTGTGGTATTTTGTACCCTTTCTAGTTGCTATAGGTGAAGGTGGTCGGTGATGCAAACCTTGCTCCCACATTAACCCTTCCAGATGTTGAACATTCCCTAAATTGGTGCATCACCACTTCTAGTTTAAGTTTTATTCCTTGCAAATCTCTCTCCCTAATCCCATGAAATGTTAGCATAGGTTTAGTTAGCCATTTTTACTACATTAGAAGTAGTGTTGTGTTTAGTTTAGGAAGAGGAAGTCGGCCTTCTCCGGAGGTTCACCTCGAGCCCAAGTCCCACAACTTGAGAGGTGATCCCATGTGTCCCAATCACATCAAATGTCATGATTAATTCTCGGGCCATTCGGGTGCAAGATTTGGTGACAACAACTACCAGTGTTCATCCTTTATGGAATCTTGTTAAGATGTTAGCATCCATGTTTTTATTAACCATTATCAGATTATATTCTCAAGTGTAAATCATAATATTCACCATTACATAAACCAGAAAGTATAATATATTAGATAAATATTAAGATCAAATTCACCATATAAGTACCATGATCAAATACATCAACTACTAGAATTAAACCACAATTATCCATTAAGACTCAAAAATTACAAAATATGAATACATCACAATAATCACTAGAGAGAGTCATGCGCGATAGAACATCATAGCAGCATGACAACATAATATATAGGGTCTAATACATGGTGTCCAAAACTATGTAGATCAACTAATATATATAGGGGTGGGGACTTTCCCTTCACCGTCCATGCATCTCAAAATAGATTGTGTGTTCAAAACATCCATTCACTAACAACTGCATGCTTTTACAAGAAGGATAATAATAAATTAATCTATAAATAAGCTCTACTTTAATCCTATTATTAGCGTGATCCATGCATGACCTTTGATCTTCCATCTTAGTCCCAAAATAGCTCTCATTAGTTGCGAATCGTTTCTTGTATCTTTACTTGGACCGTATTTCAACAAATTTTTCCTATTTTTAGCCCGTGACATGCAAAATAGGCTAAATCTTGAAACTAATCTTCCTAGGTGCACCCCACTTTGGTGACACTTGCGTGCACCCTACGCACCCCCTTTGAGTGACCTCTCAATACTTAGGCAATTTTCCCATGCCAACATTACCCCACACTAATTACATTGTTATCCCTGGTAAAGGGGTTGAACAACTTATTTCTCCAAAAAATATAATAATAAAGAATAAGTTATTCCATAATAAAAATGAATCAAATGAAATAATAACTAGTTCATTTAAATCCTCACTAAAAGCAAGAGTTCTAGATACTCCTTATTTATTTCGGCCTCCAACTCGTTTCATTCTCTTAGCCCCTTCTTTTCTTTATCAGGAACATCTCTAAGGATCTTCTCCATTTCTTCCAAAGTCATGTCCTAACCCTTGTGCTTCAATTCCCTTATCACTCCAACCAACCCCGATATCATGCCATCCATGAATTGCATTTTGCATGCGACCAACACCCCTATGTCTTTTATCCGTATCTCATGTAGGTCCCTAGAGGCCTTAAGTGCATCGCGCTTCTTCGCAACAGTGGCCAACTTTTCCTCTCTTCCTAAGGACTCATCCTTTTTGGCTACTACAACCTCATTCCGATCCTACACAATGTATTCCTTAAGGATATTCTTTGATCCTCGTAGTTGTCCTTCGCCCATTTTCCTTCTTCAATTCATCCTTTAGTGTCTATAAGATGGCATCATACTCAACAATGTTGAGTTGTGAAGCTTAATTGCTTCACAAATAGTTTATTTACAAACTTGCAGTGTTTACATAGTAACCGACATCACCACCGACCGGTGTTGATCACATGGGAGCAACTGACATCGCTTAGGTAACCAACATCGGTTACCTAGAAACAACCAACATCAGCTTACCTGTGCATGAATGTTTTTATTTAAGACGTGAGAGTAGATCTAACCTTTGATTTAAAGGTGATCTAAAGGTTGTAAATGCATAGCTAAGTTTCTCTAAGTTTATATATGCCTATATAAGCTAGAAAGATAGCGTTAGAAGGTGAGAATCTATGAGCATTGAGTAAGAATATTGATTCTCCTTGGTTGAGAGGATGAAGAAGAAGAAAATAAAAAAGGTGTTGCATGAAGACAATGCTTCTATGGAAAGAAGCTATACAAAAGGAAATAACAGTACATCCGAATGGTGAGAAGAGGGTAATGTCTTATATTGTATTTCTTTTGTATTGTTCCGTCTCAATGTAATGACTTCGATAGTATGCAAATCATGTAGGGTTTCTTCAAGATCCACATGTTGTTGTGAGATCTTGTATTGTAGATCCATGAGATCATGTTATATGGTTGGGTACATAGAGATCTAGTATCAGTAGCTCATTAGATAGCTTGTGGGTACGTGATAGTATCCATATATTGTATAGGAGGTTTCTTACTTGTTTACACAAAGTTGATGTAATGATGGAGGAAAAAATTACTTTTGGTTCGCAATTATGGTTGCACATTAGTAGACCCATTTGAGAGGTCTTGTTTGCATATTCACATGAGAGATTGGTTGCACAGTTTGGAGATGCAATAATTCTTGGTTATGTGAGATCTAGTGGTGATTTTGAGGCATGGTTGTAGTGCACTCATGTAGATCTCGTTTAGAGATATGGAGGAGGAGATACTCAAGGAGATATGCATTGTACTCTTGTATGGAAGAGTTGATTTGTACTCTTGTTTATTATATATATTGAGATCTCTATCTTTGGTGGACGTAGCCCACATTGGGTGAACCACGGTACATGATGTGTTATGTGTGTAATTTGTTTTGATTTGTATTTTCTAGTATATGTTTCCACTATCAGATCTTGGGGAATTATATACTTTCGTATTTTCATGATTTGGTTTGTTATTGAATCATAGCACTATTCCGCAATCAAATATTCCTAACATACAATCTAACACGTTATGGTCTTCTTCATCCTCTCTTTCTCACCTTTACTCATTCCTCGCTTCTCTTATACGGTTGAATTATCCTTGAGCGTAAGATGGATGCAATATTGTAGAAAATGTAAGGTCAAGGGTAATTCTTAATCGTATGTTCATCAAATTCTAGACGCGCCTCTAAAATTTCACCTCAAATATCCACATCAAAGTGTAGAATGTCCTTCTTTCACTTCTCATCCCTTCTGCGCACCTCGATCGGTTGTTTAATTTTCTTTGTCTTATTCTAGTTATCCTTAAGCAAATTCTTGATCATGGCCACTTTATCTAGATTCCTTCATGCCACCTCTACTGTCATCTTCTTCAAGGCATTGCTAGCCTGATCATCTGTGTACTCGGTCACCTTGACTATCATATGGGGTGTCTGCATTTTCTTCATCACACACTTAATGCAAGATTCATCCTTAACGTCAAACTCAGGTTCATCCATGTGCATCTGCATACTCCATGAAAGTTGCTTTCTAGTGCGCATATTTACACCCTTGGGATCTATCAATTCCAAACCATATAATTTCTCAAGTGCAATGGTTCTCTGAAACCTCATGTGGATGATCTTTGAAGTATCATTGACATACCCAAAGTCAAGCGTATTCAAAATTTATTCTCCCTTACTCCTTCTAGACTAACTTCCCTCGAAATATGCATCTCGCACTCGGGACTTGACCTTCATATGTTGCACCCCCATGTTCTCTAGAAGGCACGCCTAATGGCTCACCAACACTTTTTCTCTTTCTTCATCTCCTCTCATGGGGTCTTCCTCCTCGCGCTCACCATGTGCCCCTATGTCATTCCAGGATTCTTCTTCTCCAAGCTCCTCTCCTCCTTCCACCTCAATTACCAGTATACTCCATGGTATGCGCAACCTCATCTAAAATTTCTTCCTCACTTTCGTTCTTGGGAACATACTTGTGCCTTCTCTTTGTTTTATCTTGCAGGTTTTGTTTGATGGGTGATATCCTTGGTAACCTCCTCAACGGCTAAGAGGGTCTCGCGCTAGCACTCTAGGTATTAGTTCACCTTAGCACTCTCCCGAAACCTTGGTCCGCCGCGTGACTTTCTTCTTCCTCTTCTTCTTCAACATCGCCTCAATTCTTACTTATTATTCTTCTTCCTTCCTCGAGGAGTACTCTCAGCCTCTTATTACCCGCAATTGGTTATTTTCTCGCATCATGATCTAGCATGTCACTTTCTTCCATTTCCTCCTCTTCATCTTGAGTTCTTCCTAACTGCTTTAGGAGGAATGGGTTCATTTTCCCGCTTGGTTCAAATTGTATATTTCCCTTTGGCATCTTAGGAGTTTGAACTCGCCTTGATATATTTTCCAATAACCAATTTCAACCAAATTCATAGAACTTATAAAGCAATGTCATTAGATATCATTGTCTCACCGTATGCATATACTTAACCGGATAAACATAGGTCTTTCGGAGAGTATAGTACTTGTAATTAACTTTTTCCGCATTAAACCTAAGCTTGTGTGTGTATAAAACCTATTGACAGAGGCCTTAAAATAACACGTAGTGAATGCATAAGTTAGCTTGCACTAGGGCTCCACGTACCATCCTTCATCTTGAACTTTCCAATGTAGTAGTGTTGAAATAATGCAATCTCTTCATGCTTATCCATCATGGCAAGGTGTAAGTCTTTGGGTATTCTCTATTCATACATAAAGGCCTCGCACATGCACTTGTACCAAAGCTCCATCCTTTTCTTGTATGGGCCACTCATAGTTCCATCACAAGTGTATTTTGCAAAACCTCTCAACAAATGACTTTTTTTTTCCTCGAACTACCATATTTTTTCCTTAGGGCCATATGGGACCCCACTGTAATACAATAGATAATAGAATAACGCCCCAACTTATCTTATGTCCCTTATATGCCTCTTAGATAATAATTTCTGTTATGAATGTATTCAACTTGTACATAGTCCCCTTTGCCATGTTATTTGTGTCATGGAGCCGCTTATTGTTTACCTAGCCCCAATGCTCCTGGTTATTGAACTTTGTTAGGAGGTGTGCAACAATTTTTACCATAGGGTCATCTATCTTTGACATGTCCATCACATGCCCTCCTTTTGGTAGGCTATCTCCACAAAGAGTGGTTTCCACTCCCACATCATCATCCAAGTCGATCAGTAATCTCGGTCCTTGAACTCCTCAATCTGTCAATATCCCGATCAAGGGTGCATTGAGGTACACTTTCCCTCCCGTAAAACAGGACTCGGACATCAACGACTAGTAAATTCTCTTTGGTTTTTCAAAGTACCGCAACTTGTATATCCGCAAGACTCCAACTTTCTCCAAAATATTTTTTCCAATGTCATCATAAATGGGTTTATTGTCCTTAATCCTCAAATCTATTTTATTTATCAACTCTTTATCAATTTCATCCTTGTTTTCCTTGGTGTGGTCATTATAATCACTTACCTTGCTCTTCCGAATATGTGACTCCCATACACTCCCCATAATGACTTCCTCAGTACTACATTTTAGAAAATTACTCCTATAACGTGTCTTCGACCTCTACCTCTGGTTCATTTTTATTCTTTCCTCTTGTTGTTGGTCCACGTGTTCTCTTGGGTGCTATACCAACCTTCATAACTCTTTCTTGCATTCTTCTATTTCTAAAACCCCGAACTTGTGTGCCCTAGCCATGATTCAAAACCTAGCTCGTCAAACCCTACTCTTTGCACTCCTTTTCCATGTTCTCAAACTACCTACGCTTCAATGCTCTTCTTGATTGCAATCATAACAGAGCTTTGCCATAGCCATGAATAAATTTAGTTGGTTCAATGCTCTTCTTGATTGCAATCACACTTCGCACTCGTTCGCACTTTAACTCGCTCTTCCAAGCCTCGAAAACTAAAACATGCAAGGTAAAAATGAACTCGTACGCACCCCTTTTATAGATTTTTCTAACTTTTCCACATTAATTGTTATCCACCTACCACCGTACTCAACTTTAGTAATGCTTTTCTAATTTTTCCATGTTTTTGCTACTTTTTCTATGGCCCATCCGTAACCTTCTAACGCACCTACTACTTCTCAACCACAAACCTCCTTACACGTGCCTCCATGTGCCGAAGTACATAAACCTTTATGCCTCATACTAAGTAGTTTCCCATGTTACTACCTACCTCACATTACACCGTATGATCAGAGGTGCTCAAACTTGTATCCTTGCCCAAAATCCGTAAGAACTAGGTCATTTGAGTCAATAATAGAACCGTCTCCAAGTTATGGGACCTCGCGCACTTGAGATGGATCTCCGAGAGAAGGACGGTTACTCTACCTATTTCTCACATCACATACTCTAATGTAGATAAAAATCCTAAACTAAACATGCTAAGGGACCACAGAGATAGAAGGGTATGCAAAAAGGGGAAAATCCTAAGCTAAGATGGATGGCGATGGCGATAACGCTAGAAGAAAGGGTCGATTTCTCTCCATGAGGGCAAAGGAGAAGGGAAGAAAATGAGGAGAAGAGGGTAGATGGGCATGCCACATATCAAAACACATAGACTTGGATTTACAAAGGTGCATGGCAACACGTGAACATGGGGATCGCAAGCGGGAGGTATGCATAAGCATGCCTAAAATGTGAACAGAGAGGCAAGATGCAATGAAAATGAGACAAGGGAAAACATAAGTTCCACAAAACCCAATTTTATTTCTTGAAGAATACACACTCATTTACATTCATGGTAGGAGGTGAGAATAAATTACAGAGACCAAGTTAAGGTCTAAAACCTCGTGGGAAGTTTTCCACCATTTTTGCATGGCGTCGTTCAACAGAAAGGGATCGATTTTACAATGCGAACTCTACAATTTATAAAAGAAGAAGGAGAGAAGAGGAGGAGAAAGAAGAGGGAAACTCAGATTCAAAATTGTAACCACCAATAACAAGCATTGAATGCTCGTAAATCCACCAAGATGATGTTAGATGTGCCTCCTCATGTTTGTTTGGCATATAAGAGAAGGAATGAGGCAAGATCTAAAGAAATATAGGTGGTTAGATTGATTAGATATGTGCATTAATGAGCTGAGAGATGTTTACCTATTTTCCTCCTACCAAATCCTTCCTAAACCTGATTTTGGAAATTCCAATGTGTAGCCCACGTCAAAGAATCTTTCAAATGAACTCATGTGCGCATGTGTCGAGCCATGTAGCAAAAGTTATGGTTGTTAGAAGATCTACATTGTAAACTAACCACACAAGACATGTGGTGCGTGCTTGATTGATCAAAGAATCAACCAGCTATTCATCTAATTTTTGTTCTACTATGTGTCACGCACCGGTTCACCAAAAAGATTCAGATACGCCTAATGGCACACTCTAATTGGTCAGTGTGTAGAACACTCAAGTATGACAACATGACCTGACATAGTGACTAGAGGAAAAGAAGGCGTAAGGCATGAAAGGAAGGGGCACAAGACTACCAAAGGCATGCACATGAAGGTGACACGTGTGAAAGAAATGGAAGCATACCTACGGGAGAAAGTATGTCAATGGGGCATGAGCATTCAATTGAGGAAATCGCAGAGCAAGGAAAAAGAGGAACGAGGTGCGTAAGGAAGGAAAGAAATGCAACGTGTGTAAGTGCGGAGGCATGCATAAGAATTAGTTGATTTCAAGGGCAAGTCAATAGGCACGTGCACAAGGAGTGTGCGGTATACTAGGAATGAAAGTGAGTGCGTAGAAAGAGGGTGCAAAAGGGGAAATGGAAGGAGATAGAGAATAAAGTGGAAGGGGGCGTGTAAAGCAAACATAGAGGGAAGCAAAGGGAGGAAGAAACAGGAAGGGTGCATGAGGGCATGAAGAACTACGACCAATCAAACTATTCCAAGGGAACTACTAGAGTGTGCACAAGCTGAAATTAAACTCATCGAGTCGAATAAAATATGAGTTGTCCAAATAACTATGGGAGTTATTTGGAACAACAACTTGGCAACTTTTTGGGGGCTATCTTCCTACTAGATGAAGAGATCAGTAGCCTTAGAAGCATCCATTGGGCATGGAGTCACTAGGAAACCTAAAGATCTAACTTGCAACTTGAAGAGCAACCCTGAATCACTTGAAACACTGTCTGAAAATTTGAATTGGATTGCTCATACTCTCATGTGAAGATCTTTTGGTTTAATTTGTGAGAGTGAAAACTGTGTGTAACTGTTAAAACCGCTTTTTGAAAACTAATATGCCATCCTCAAGCACAAAAAGGGGGCACAATGCACAATAGGAAGGGAAATGGTGCTTAAGGAGTGCGTTGAACACAAAAACTATGTAAAAATCAAAAAGCATTCATGTTCTAAGAGGAAACATGTAGAGTGTTCGTGAACACTTGTTTTACTGAAAGAAAACCTAAACTAACCTATACTAACAAGAAGTAAGGGCTGCTAAGGTAAAACCTGCAACAAGTAAGGAGAAGTAGATGCCTTTCCTCAGAAGTTGTGAACATGTAACTGATTTGGCATTCGACATGGTCAGTGATAAGAGTGAAAAAACAACTTGCAGATGGTCTTTCACCCTTCTCAAAGTATCAACAAAAAAAACACATACCTTCAAAAATTTATCTGTGCTTAGATTCGGGAGATGTTGCTATGACCTTTGGCACACCAAGTTCAACCTCATGCTTTGTAGTGAGCATGACTGGAGGAAACTTTGTCTCCGGCTCTAGACTAGCCGAGATATCCGATTGGGCACAAGCTTTGATCCTTGTTGTTTGCCCATTTTTTGAAGTTCAATCCCATAGATGGGATTATCTTGTAGACCCTCCTCCTAAAGGTGACTGTTTGCAAGCTAGATCACATACAACTCTACTTCTACAAACAACTTTGTTTACTTTAGAAGCGCGCCCTATTAGTCTAACTAATCTTCTCCCAAAACATGTGCCCCGATGATCTACATCTTCCTATTCGATTCATATCATTCTTCAATTTTTCGTAGTCCTCAAACATGATAATTTTTGTTGGGGATGGCGCATAGGTAAGGGATTGTTCATTTTTGTCATAGTTAGAAAGAGGGAACTTAGAAGAAGGTGGGAGGATGGGTGCAAAAAGGCCGATTAACAAAAATGATGATCTAGTTGGCCTAAAAGGGGACACTAGGGTATTAATGTTAATCTAATTAGGAGGACTAAAACATTGTAATAAATGGACTAAAAAAATATGAAATAAATGCAAGTAAACTATTCTAAGTGAAATAAAACCCTAAATGTGCAAGAGAAGGAAGAGAAATAGCTTAGCTGATTGGAAGTGATTGTCACAGGTTGTCGCAGATATGGAAATGAAATCAGGAAGTGTAGACAAACACTCAGAGACCCTAAAAAGGACAGATCTAGAGGATCTAAGATGACTGGGGTGCATGGGAGTGTAATGGAGTGCCTTGGTCTACAATCTGGGCACTCTAATCACTTTAAATGCTCAAAAATTGGTTCTGGTATGGTTGCAAGTTGGCTTCGAATATTTTATGTCTATCATGTTGAATCTTCTGGATGAGTTGGGAAATGATCTGCAATGCAAAAGAAAGTATCAAGCCCTAGAAAATAAAACACGCAAATGAATGGGTTGACTAACCTCAACCACTAAACTAGTGGTTTTATCACTCGTGTTGCACTACATTTCGAGACTTGGATGTAGTTCGGTGTGTGTGCATGTTGTGCCCTAGGCGTTCTCATGCTAGTCCCACTTTTTGAAGCAACGAGCAATAAGAACTATAGAAAATGTAAATAACATGTGTGCATGGAATAGAATAGAATCCCTCCCCTATAAAGTGTGTGTGATGTAGATCTCCTAGCCTTGATGCATGACACTATGTGGGTGTAAGTGATGCAATGGATGCAACTCTAGATGGAGTGATAATAGTAGTGTGTAATGCTATGACCTAGAACCTTATTATGATCTTATAGCTTTATATTTATAGAGATCTCAAGCTTAATTTTGTAATTAATCTCGAGAAGGGCCGACTCGAAAAAAAGATAAATATAATAAATGGCTGAAAAGCCCCAAAAGAAGTGGGAAAGGATGTGCATAGACCAGGGTGCCTAAAAGTGGGACCAAGACACCCAGGGGTGCCCAGAGCAAAATGGGTGGATAAGTGTAATAAAATATGCGAGAATGATGAAATAAAATATAAAATAAAGATGGCCAAAGGGGGGAATAATTAGTACTT
This sequence comes from Taxus wallichiana var. yunnanensis, assembly GCA_018340775.1. NCBI lineage: Eukaryota > Viridiplantae > Streptophyta > Pinopsida > Cupressales > Taxaceae > Taxus > Taxus wallichiana. The sequence continues at coordinate 656,117,821 of CM031238.1, read as the reverse complement.
TATCCACTTGAGAACCTTCTAAATAGTAGTATAAGACTGGGCTAAATAATTCCTTAATTACATGATGTTGTGTCTACAAAGGCACAAAAGACTTAAATGCGAAAGGATTGGATGTGCCTACGGAAGGAATGGGAATGCACATGTAAGGGGTAATGGAAGAGAAGTGAAGATGAGAGGATAGAGGAGGGGAATTATTAATGGGGCAGCGTACAAAAATCTGGGAACATGGGTAGTGGGTGAGATGTTATAAGTTGGGGAGGAGAATTGGGAGGGCCGCAAGATGATAGCGTAGGGTTGTCCCATTGACAAGGTTTCTTAGCACTAGATTTGTGAGCCTCCATTTCTTCAACCCATTGTGTAATATGAGGTAAAGCATCTCTAAAATAAAATACAACTTCTATTGGGTGCTAAACCATACCTAACAGTGGCCGACCCATAGACAAGGGACCTTGAAGCTAATTGAGCTGCATTTATGGAGCATTTAATTCTGAGCTGCATCATGTTCATCTCCATTTCTTGAACCTGCCTCTCAAAATCAACATCTCCTATGGAGTTGCCACCATCATTTTCATAAACCTATTCTTCATATACATTTTTGTTAGAAAAATAACCATATGGGTTAGTGGAGGGTGGGTCATATTCATACGCAGGATGATGGGGCTCATAAAATTGATTTGGGGAAGTGTTTTAAAACCGTGATGATGGAGGGAAATAGATTTGCTACTGCAAATGGGAATTCCAGAAAGGAAAGAAGTCATGATTGCATAACTTCAAAAGAGGAAGGTGGAATGATAGAAAGGAGAAATGGATGAAAGAAAGGAGGGGAAATTGGTCTGCGAATGAGATAATGGGTGTGTTTGAATCAGTGGAGTCGCCATATGTGTTACAAGATGCCTCCAAAGGCTAAAACTAAAAAGAACACACAAAACTTGCTGAGATGATGATGTATAGCTCTTCAAACTTGCTCCCACCAGTGCATGCTAAAAATCAGCAGGTGCTCAAACTTGCATCCGCACCCCAAATCTGGAAGAACTGGACATTGGAGTTAATAATGAAACCATCTCCAAGTAGTGGGACCTTGCGCGCTTAAGACAGATCTCCGAGAAGGACGGTTCCTCTACCTATTTCTACCACTACTACTACTCCTAATGCAAAACAAATCCTAAACTAAACATGCCAAGGGACTAGGGATAGAAGGATATGCAGAAAGGGGAAAATCCTAAGCTAAGAGGGGTGGTGATAGCGCCAAAAGAAAGGGTTGATCTCTCTCCACGATGGTGAAGGAGAAGGGGAGAAAATGAGGAGAAGAGGGTGGCTGGGTGCACCACAGATCAAAACATGCAAACTCGGCTCTTTAGCATGTAAGTAACATGTGAACATGGGGAATAAAAACAAGAGGTATGCACATCATGCCAAAAATGCAAACAGGGAGGCAAGATGCAATGAAAATGAGACAAGGGAAGACATAAGTTCCACAAAACCTGATTTTATTGCTTGAATGATGTGCATTCATTTGCATTCATGGAAGGTGGTGAGAATACATTGCAAATAGACCAAGTCAAGGTCTAAAACCCATGGGAAGTCTTCCACCATTTTGGCATGGTTTCATTACAACAAAGAGGGATCTGTTTTACAATGCAGAACTCTATAATTTATAGAAGAAGGAGAGAAGAGGAGGAAAAAGAAGAGGGAAACTTAGATTCAAAATTGTAACCACCAACAACAAGCTTTGAATGCCTACAAATCTTCCCGTATGTTGTCGATATGCCTCCCCATGTTTGTTTGGCATGTAGGAGAAGGAAAGAGGCAAGATTTGAAGAAATTTGGGTGGTTGGATCAATTAAATATCTGCATTAATGAGTTGAAAGACGTTTCCCTATTTTCTACCTACCAAATCCCACCTAAATCTGATTTTGAAAAGTCCAACGTGTAGCCCATGTCAACACTTTAAAATGAACCCAGTGCACATGTGTCGAGCCCTATATAAAAAGTTATGGCTATCATAAGATCTACATTGCAAACTGAACACGCAATACACGTGGCACACACCGATTGATTGAAACAATCGCCAACTATTCATCTAATTTGTCATTTCTGCCACATGTCATGCACTAGTTTTCTTTAAGGATTCGCCCCCGATGACACGCTTTGATTAGTTATATATAGCACACTCAAGTCTTATAGTTGATGACGTGGTGTTATGTTTGTGGAGCCTATTTGCATGTTAGAATGTGGTACACCTTCTATGTATTACACTCGTGTATTTTTATGGTGGTCCCGCCGCCGGTGGTCTGGTCAGGGGTTTCGGGGCGAAGCCCCAAGCAAATTTTCATGGGTGGTTTATTAACCCATGGGTAATGGGTAACCGTTATGGGCTGTTTTGGGCCCATGGTTTTTTTAGTTTTTGCTCATTGTTTTGATACCCTCGGTTTTTGCCCTTTGTTTTGATACCCGTGGTTTTGTATCAAACCGCTTAAGAAATTGTCTATTTATATGGTCTTATACATATGATAGAAAAATAAGAAAATGTATTACATATGTGTTTTGAATTCGTGTGTGAATTCTCGTAGAGTTTGTTAAGCATAGCTCCAAATGGATCTCGGGTGTATTGAGAGAGTGGAGGCTTGTAATAAAATCCGAGCAAGTGATTCTTGGTGGACGTAGCCCAAATTGGGTGAACCACGTTAAATCTCGTCTCTCTGTGTTGTGTTATTTATTCTGCACTTTTATTTGAGATCTGTAATATTTTATGCATATTAGTTTCTCTTCTGCACGATTCTGTAAGGGATTATTCCACATATTTTATCTCTTATTTCCTAACAATTGGTATCAGAGCCTGGTTTGGTTTCTTTGAAGTGTTGAATCACAGGAAAGTTTTTAGCTTGAGTGGGAGCTATGGCAGATGAAGGAAGATCTAGGGTTGATAAATTCAACGGGCAGAATTTCAGTCTTTGGAAGATGCAGATGGAAGATTACCTTTATCAGAAGGATCTTTATACTCCGCTGTCTGAGAAGGTGAACAAACCCTCGAGTATGCCGGATGCGAATGGAATTTCTTCTGGATAAGAAGGCACTTGGGACAATCCGGCCGTGTGTCTTGCATCTTCGGTATTATTTAATGTTTCAAAGGAAAAGACTACAAAAAATCTAATGGATGCATTAGGGAAGTTGTATGAAAAACCCTCTGCCTCTAACAAGATATTTTTAATGAAAAATTTGTTTAATATGAAGATGTCTGAGAATAGTTCAAGAGTTGAGATCATTTAAATGATTTCAATACGGTTGTGAATATGATAGCTTCGGTTCATAGAATTTGATGAAGAAGTTAGGGCTTTATTAATTTCAGTGCTCTTTACCCGAGAGTTGGGATAGCCTCGGTAATGGCGGTAAGTAACTCGGTTCTAGCTAACTCGAAGTTGAAGTTTGAGGATGTTGTAGGGGTGATTCTAAGCGAGGAAATGTGAAGAAAAATCTCCGGGAATCTTCTACTTCAAGGAATGCTTTGACAAAGGAAACTAGAGGGAGACAAAGAATAGAGGAAACCGTGGAAAATTAAAAGATCGGCAAGGTCAAAATCCAAGAACAAGATTGTATCTTTGGAATTGTGGAAAGCCCGGGCATACAAAGAAGGATTGTTGGGAGCTTCGGGATAAGAAGAAACAACAGGAAGAAAACAAGGAGGCAAATGTGGCATCGGGTAATGTATGTTAGGATGATTTGATTCTTTCTTTGCATAATATTACCGAATCTTGGGTTTTAGATTCAGGGGCTTCTTTTCATGCTACTCCACATAGGCATTATTTTGTTGATTATGTTCAAGGGATTTTGGGCATGTTTTTCTTGGTGATGATGAGCATTGCAGTATAGTTGGAAAAGGTTCTATTTAGGTTAAGATGCAAAATGGGAATACATGGCTATTGAAGGATGTCAGACATGTGCCTACATTAAGGAGAAATTTGATATCACGGGGTAATTGGGAAGTGATGGTTGTACTGTGATATTTATAGCTAACTCTTGGAAGGTTACTAAGGGTGCTCTTGTGGTGGCAAGAGGTAAGAAGGTTGAACCTTGTATTTAACCACTGATAGTACTAATGATTGTAATCTTGTGGCTTCAGATGCAGATACAACATTATGGCACTATAGGCTTGGTCATATGAGCCATAAGGGCATGGACATCATAAAGAAGAATTTTCCTGGATATACAGAAACATGTTTGGAGTTCTGTGAGGACTGCATATATGGGAAACAGAAGCGAGTAAGGTTTCTCAAGGTTAGACCTACAAAGAAAGAGAGTAAGTTAGAGTTGGTGCATTCTGATGTGTGGGGCCAGCTCAGGTATCATCTCTTGGGGGTTCAAGTTATTATGTTACTTTTATTGATGATGCAACAAGGAAAGTTTGGGTTTATTGTATTAGAAACAAATCTGATGTATTTGACACTTTTGTTAAATGGAAAGCCTTGGTAGAGAATGAAATAGGTCTTAAGCTAAAATGTCTTAGGTCAGATAATGGAGGGGAGTATTGCAGCAATGAATTTAATGATTACTGTTCTAAGAATGGAATCCGCAGGTAAAAGACGGTTCCAAGAACTCCGCAGCAGAATGGGGTATCAGAAAGGATGAACAGAACAATAATGGAACGTGTTAGGAGCATGAGGTTACATGCAGGACTGCCTCTTTCTTTTTGGGCAGAAGCGGTGAGCACATCGATGTACTTGATAAATAGAGGACCCTCAAGTGCCTTGGATGGAGGCATACCTGAGGAGGCTTGGTATGGTAAGAAAGTTGATTATTCATTTCTTAGAGTCTTTGGATGTGAGGTGTTTGTTCATATAGAAAAGGATGATAGGACCAAGCTAGAGACTAAATCGTAAAAATGTACTTTCATCGGTTATGGTGGTGATGACTTTGGATATAAATGTTGGAGTATTAAGGACAAGAAAATCATTCGATCTAGGGATGTGGTTTTTAATGAGAAAGTCATGTATAAGCAGTAGTTGCAGGAAAATAGGAAGAATCCAAGATTGAATATGCGCAGCGGAAAAGGATCTTCCTGATGGGAAAGTGACACATGAATCAATTCAGGAACCCCCTCAATAGGAACCCCAAACTCCTATATTGAGGAGGTCTTCTAGGGTAAGAAGAGAACCTGAACATTTTTCTCCTTCTCTTTATTATTTATTACTCATTGATAGTGGAGAGCCAGAGAGCTTTGATGAAGCAATGCAGTAGATACCGGAAGAAGTGGGAGCAAGCCATGGATGAGGAGCATCAGTTCTCTCATGGAGAACCAGACATGGGATTTGGTGAAGCTACCCGAAGGCAAAAGAGCATTACAGAACAAGTGGGTGTTCAGAGTCAAAGATGAAGAAGGAGGAAAGAAAAGATATAAGGCCCGATTGGTGGTCAAGGGGTTTGCATTGAAACAAGGTATAGATTTTGATGAGATTTTTTCTCCCGTAGTAAAAATGACTTCTATTAGAACTGTTTCTAGGAATAGTTGCGGTAGAAGACTTGCACTTAGAACAACTTGATGTAAATACTTGCATTTCTCCATGGTGATTTAGAGGAGGAACTATATATGCAAAGAACCAGAGGGGCTATGAGGTCAAAGGTAAAGAGGAGATGGTTTGCAAACCGAAGAAAAGCTTGTATGGCTCAGAAACAAGCTCCACGTCAATGGTATAAGATGTTTGATAGCTTCATGATGGAGCAAGGTTATATCGATGCCATTCGACCATTGTGGGTATACTGAAAGAAATTTGAGGATGGAAGTTATATTATCCTATGTTTGTATGTTGATGACATGTTGGTTGCATGAGTAAAAACATGTAGGAAATAAAAGTACTCAAGAAGCAATAAGTGAATCCTTTCTTTGATGAAGGATTTGGGTGTAGCCAAACAAATCCATGGTATGAGGATATCTCGGGATAGGAAGGAACGGAAGCTGACTTTATCTCAGGAAGAGTACATTAAGAAGGTCTTGGAGAGGTTTAATATGCAGGATGCTAAATCGGTTGGGACTCCTTTGGCAAGCCACTTCAAGTTATCAAAGGAGCAATGTCCCAAGACAGAGCAGGAAAGAAACCAAATGTCAAAGGTACCTTACTCATTAGTAGTTGGTAGTTTGATGTATGCTATGGTGTGCACTAGGCCTGATATTGCCCATGCAGTGGGAGTCGTGAGTAGATTTATGAGTGATCCATGTAAAGAGTATTGGCAAGCAATAAAGTGGATCCTTCAGTATTTGAGAGGGACCATGGGGATAGTTTTGTGCTACAGTGGATCAGACACCACTTTACGTGGTTATGTAGATTCAGACATGGCTGGAGATGTAGACAATAGGAGGAGCACAACATGTTATATTTACACTGTAGGTGGGACAACAGTGAGCTGGATTTCACGACTATAGAAGCTGGTGGCTTTGTCAACCACGGAGGTTGAGTATGTTGCTGCCACAGAGGCAAGCAAAGAGATGATTTGGCTACAACAATTGCTTGAGGAGTTGGGGCATAAGTAGGAGGAATGTAAGCTATATAGTGATAGTCAGAGTGCTATACACCTAGCTAAGAACTCTGCTTTCCACTCCGGGGACGAAGCATATACGCTTTAGATATCACTTCATCGGGACACTTTGGAGGAAGATAAGTTGAAGTTGGAGAAGATTCATACCAGTCAGAATCCTGCAGACATGATGACCAAGGTGGTCACAAGGGATAAACTAAAGCTATGTTCAACTTTGGTTGGCCTTCGCAGATGACAGTGAAGGGTTGAGAAGCTTGCTCAGTGGAAATCAGTCTCCAAGTGGGAGATTGTTATGTTTGTGGAGCCTATTTGCATGTTAGAATGTGGTACACCTTCTATGTGTTACACTCGGGTATTTTTACGGTGGTCCCACTCACCGGTGAGCGGGTTAGGGGGTTCGGGGTGAAGCCCCAAGCAAATTTTCATGGGTGGTTTATTAACCCATGGGTAATGGGTAACCGTTATGGGATGTTTTTGGGCCCATGGTTTTTTTGGTTTTTGCCCATTGTTTTGATACCCACGGTTTTTGCCCTTGGTTTTGATACCCATAGTTTTGTATCAAACTAGCTTAAGAAATTGTCTATTTATATGGTCTTATGCATATGATAGAAAAACAAGCAAATGTATTGCAAATGTGTTTTGAATTCGGTGTGAATTCTCAGAGAGTTTGTTGAGCATAGCTCTAAACGGATCTGTGTATTGTATTGAGAGAGTGGAGGCTTGTAATAAAATCTAAGCAAGTGATTCTTGGTGGACATAGCCCAAATTGGATGAACCATGTTAAATCTTGTCTCTCTGTGTTGTGTTATTTATTCTGCACTTTTATCTGAGATTTGTAATATTTTATGCATATTAGTTTCTACTGTTGCGATTCTGTAAGGGATTATTCCGCATATTTTATCTCTTATTTCTCAACACGTGGTATAGTGACTCGCACATAAGAAGGCAAAAGGTGCAAAAGGAAGGGGTGCAAGACTCAAGTCGAAGGCATGCACACGAAGGTGCCGTGCACAGAGGAAATGGAAGCATACCTACAAGAGAAAGTATGTGAGTGGGGCATGACCATTCAATTAAGGAAAGTGTGGTAGTAAGGAAAAATAGGTGTGAGCCACATAAGGAAGGAAAGAAATGTGACACGTGTAAGCATGATGGCATGCATAGGACTTACTTGATTTGAAGGGCAAGTCAATAAGCGCGCGACTAAGGAGTGCGCGACACACTGGAAATGAAAGCGAGTGTGCAGAAAGACAACATAAAAGGGAAAATGGAAGGAGATAGAAGAATAAAGTGGAAGGGGGTGGGTGAAGCAATCATATGGGGAATCCAAGGGAGGAAGAAGCACAAGGAAGAAGTAAGAAGGGCGTGCTAGGGTGCACGAAAGAACTATGACCAAACAAATTGTGCCAAGGGAACTGCCAAAGTGCGCACAAGCTGAAATTAAGCTCATTAGAGTCAGAATAAAATACGAGTTGTCAAAATAACTAGGACAGCTTATTTGAAACAACAGTGATCATCCTTCTACATGTGGTCTTCAATTTGAGTAAATTTCCTTAAAAACACCTTCATCCTAAGCACTGTAACATTGTTCTCCCGCATGCACCAATCTTTGAGAGGACATTCATATTCCAACCCATTTATATACTTGTGTGACAACCTATACTTGAATCCGAGAAAATTAGATTCATTTTTCCTGTATCTACTCCACCCAACTTTAAAAGTATGCACAATCCTCTACACATGAAATCAAAAGATAGTAATTAGCTTCTTGTGTGTGAGCATGCTTAATATAATAAAACACCGAACTAAATTTACAAAGCATAGTAACAATGAAATGAAACATATAAAATTGAAATCTAATCTAAATGAAAACACTGCCTTATTACAAACACCAAGAAACCTTATTTATAGTAGGGCTTCAGCCTACTCCCATTGAAGTAAATGGATAATAAAGTGCCATCCAATTCCTACGAATGATAAGTGCCCGATTCAAGTATCTCCATTACCATAAAAGGTCCCAACCAATGCACTTTCAATTTCCCGGTGGTGTGCAAACTGGTGGTGGTGTAAATTAACTTGCAGAAATTAGTATGTTGTTCAATAATCCACAATCATTTATTCATCAAACCTAGGGATGTAGAATTTCAAACATTGTCAATGATGTATACACAGATTCTGAAGTGTTCAAGAGATATAATCAAAGGATTTTGTCACAATAACTAGAAAATATAGTGTTGGAATTTAAACTAGATTGATACTATGGCTACTCTTGAATAAAACAGGTAAAAATGACTCATAAGTAAAGAAATGAAATGTTGCAACTCTAATCTACTCATGCACAAAACTTTAAACAACAAAGAAAAAGGAAAGGGGTTTAGTGAACCACAAACATGCCCTACCTTAGGTGTTATCCCTTCCTAAGGCTTGGATCTACAACAAAATGATAGAACTCGTATTTTATTCATTGGCATGAAGATTACAAAATACAACTTACAAAAATTTCCTTCTATTGATCTATATCTTCTATAGTCGTATCATTCTCTTTATATTCAATAGAGATGTGAGGAGACTTGTTCAACTAGTAGTTACATTTTGATTAAGTACCAGATCATTCCCAAGAAATCTATGGATTCCTATGCATGTAATCAGAACTAAAGAGAAGTGTTCTAATACATCAACATAACTAATTGTTCATTCAAACAACCAGTTGTGAAATTAGATCAACTAGTTCCAAGTTGTAGATGCAAAGAATAATCAAAGTTGTGGCATAAGATCCACTTTTGTTGACATAACTACTTCTTTACTAGTAGGTGTGAACTCAAGTGAAGCATTCTTATTGATCATCTTTCCCACAATCATGGTTGTGTATATGTGTGTATTTTCCTTTGGTTGTAGGTGTTTTTTTGTAGATGAGTCCCAATTGTTGCATGTCGATTACTACAGATGAGTCCTCCTCGCTTTATGGCATAGTTCTTCAATTGCATGTTAGTGACAATACATAACAACTCCTTGCAACAAGTATAACATTTAGATAAAGCACTCAATAGTCATTCATTGCATCAAAGAGATTAAAATGCACATGTAAAATCCATGAGATAAAGTAACTTAGTAATAAATGTTATCCCAAATTTACACCCCTACAAATTTGGATAACTTATTCAGATTTGAAGTACATGCTTGTGACATACGAATGACCATCAAATTCAACCCGAATAGAAGATAAAGACAATGCGTGATCCGATCAGCTCACCATGGTGAATATCCGAGTTGGCGATCGAGCCCATCGGGGAATGGTGGAGTTCAACGGGTTAGATGGCTTCGAGGTTAGACTCTGGGTTAGACGATAGGGTTGGATGCCTTTGCGTTAGACAATTGGGTTGATGGTAGAGGCGGGTAAACAGAATAGTGAGGTGGATTGGCGGGCTCTGTATTCAAGGTGGCTAACGGTCATCATCCAACCTGGTTGGACAACATAAGGTCAAACGATCGTCCCACCTCCATGGTTGGACAGGTAGAGATAAATGGTGGTTGGATGACATCTAACCCCTTCGATTGGATGTCATATGGTAAGATGCCTAGGTTGGTCGTGTCATATGGTTAGACAATGTTCAACCCCCACATTACACGATGCAAGGTTTTTCGAGTCACCGTGTTAGTCGGCATAGTCATCATATGTGCATAGGATAGTCGGTCATGAGCATGGTTGGGTGGCTCGCTGACATAGATGGACGCGCGCCCCCGAGTTGGAAGGGTCGTAAGGTTGAACAGACAAGATGGACATCCCATTGTCTAGTCGTATCGAGGTAGAGATAGATGGCCACCCAATCTAGGTTGGGCCGGTTCGGTTCATACGTAAAAGGTAGGACGGCTCGCAGATTCGCAGAGAAAAGCATCTCGATGTGGTGTTCTACAGAGATTAGACGACATCCACCCCTAGGTTGGATGACCCACTGTGAAAGGTCAGTAGTCATCTAGTTGAACGGTTGCTTGAGTTGTATGACCCATTACGGTTAGGCGGTGTCCAACCCAACATGGTTGGATGACTTGCAGATTGAGAATCAAGCAACTCGTAAAATGGATGGATCATAGATCATAGGAAAGGGCAGACATGAAAAGACAACTCAACTATCTATCAGAGCATTTAATGCTACATGTCATAATATTTAATATTTCCTTTCGGGCATTTAAGCGTGACAAGATAACTCAACAACCGAACCTACGAATAGAGCATTAATTATAGTGGTTGTATTTGGTGAACTACACGCAGCATTTAATGCATAAATTAGGGTTAACGACTATAAATGGTAATCAACCCCCTCATTTTTAACGGATATTTTTGGATACTTTGTAGAGCAACTCTACCGAATTTTTTCCAAAATATTTTTTTGTGAGCTTTAAGCCTCAAATCCGGCATTTTGTGAAGGATTCTTGCCTCTTGCTTGCATTGTAATGGATTGTGCACCATTTTAATCAATAAAATTGATGTTTTGTGGCCTTTTTCCCTTTCTTTAGTTATATTGTATTCTTTTGCTTTTCCATTATATTTGCAGGTATCTTGTGCATGTTTTATTCTTTGTAGGGCTCGAGATCTATTGTGTTATATGAGAATGGAGACTTGAGTGTGGTTTTAGACTATGGCGCCTCTGTCTGCCCTCTCTTACCTCATTTCGCCTGTTTTCACTCACTAGGAAATTTCTCCACCCCTTTTCTTGGTGTTATCACCCTCATTAGGATTTACATTTTATGCACTTCTCTCTTCCCTGGTCACTTGGAAGTCTAGGTTAGTTGTAGGGTATTTGCATTATTCCATTCTAGGGGTAGTGTTAGCATTAGGGTTAGGTAGAGGAACCAACCTTCTCTGGAGGCATGTTTCAGTTGTGTAGGTCCCACACCTTTGAGACATGCCCATGTTAGTGAAGAAGCAGGGTTTTTGTATTGCACAAATCCTAGGGTGCTACTTTTTTGACGTAATAATTTTGGCATGCCCAATGGGACAGAAGTCATTTTTAGGTGTTTTCATAGCATTTGATCTTCATCTTTCATCGCAGCAAAGGCCGACGTGCCCTTGTTGTGATTTTTAGCCTTTCAAGAGTTTTGAAGTACACCCGGTGACTCCCAAGCGTAACTCAGTGGTGTAGCAGTCCAAGTTCCTTAGTCGTATGAGAAGAATCTAGACTCGGTCCAGAGCTAGAGAGGAAGGAATATTTGAGTATTTGTAGTTGTCTCCGGGAAGAGAAAGGAGGGGAAGACAAGTTCAGAGGTATCCATCTCCACCAAACATGACCTTGTCTACGCCTCCACCTGGTAGGCCATTTCACCAATCAACTAGGGTCCTCAGGCCAATCAGGATGACACATCAATAACCATCGCAAGGGCTAAAAACCCATTTGTCAATTTCATAGGTAGCAATCCACTCGCCCTCAATCCACAAAATCCCATTCCAAAGCGGCAAAGAAAGAGCATTCCCTACTTCACTAGGGAGAATCATACAACCCCTATTGATCATATTTAGGACATTGCAAATGTTTGTGCCATTCACGAGATCAATGAGATGGATGTTGTAATCAGGCTCCTTGCTTCTTCTCTCAAGGGTAAGGTGCTATAATGGTTTAGGAGCTTAACAACATGGTTTATTATAGACTGGATGTATTTTTCTTAGCCCTCTACAACTAGTTTGGAAAAAGGGTAGATGACTTGTCAATTTTGGAGTAGTTGACTATGATCAAGAGGGCTCCCAATGAGAAAATGGCTGATTTTAATTTCAGATTTCAAAGGACATGGGATAGGATTCCAATGGCCATGAGACCAATGGCAGAAGGTGCATTCCTCTATTACTTGAAGGATCTAAATTCATATATATCTGTGATGATTTATTCTATGGGAGGAGTGACCTTACCTAGAGCATATGCCATTGTAACTTGAGCATAGAATTGTTTGATCCTCGCCAAAAAGCTTACACCCATGCCACCTACGCCCCTCTAACCATATATGGGGATCATTTCTACCACTGACCTTGGCTACTAGCCAAGCACCTGAGTTGAATCTAATTCCAGCTCCTAGAAATCAAAGCAGCAGTGAAGCCCCCACTTCTTCTAACAAGTCCAAGGAGCTCCAAGAGGTGATGAAGTAGCTGACAAAATTTGGGGAATAAGTTGGTGACTATCAATAGTCAGTAAGCTCAAAATTACAGACCATACTAGCCTCAATCTCACTCAAATAGGCCTTCATATGATTCAAATAGCCCCACCCCAAACGTAGCTCAAAATCAAAATGCAGGACAAAAACAAGTCTGCCAAGCCATTTCAACCATACAATCCTAACACAACTTCAACATCCAGGGCTTTAGTTCGGTACAGAATAACATGGCACATGAGTATGATTGGTGTTTTCCTTACAATCAGCCTCACAACCAAGCAACATGCTTTAATGGTGCTCGAATCGACCTTGATGGTGCGGATAATAAGTGTTTTTCAAGAAACATGTGAAGAGTGAAATCGTAGTAAGCGAGTTCATAAGAAACATCTCAGGCTAAAACTACACTAGTGAACCGACGGGTAGAGAGCTTTTGTGGGGTTAATCAGGATCCTCTCCAAGGGTAGTGGTCAATACAAGATAAAATAATAGGAAAATATATGAGGGGCAATCATCACATGCATGTACTTCTTACCCTACTCCCACATAGTAGGGAGTTAACAATGCAAGAGCAGCCTTGATTGTACAAAGTCATCCCAAGGAACCTACCATAGCAGTTCATGTGCCAACTCAAGTTCTTGAGAAAACTATGCCAAGCAAGGGGCAATAGAAGGAGAACCAACCTCCATTCAACATCATTGATCAAATGAAGAAGATGAACGTGAGCATTTCTATGTGGGAGTCACTAGCTATTTTGGGATAACGATATCTATTGTAGGCAACAATGGAAAATTGGTCCTCCTTGAATGAGTCATCTAAAAATTAGGAGAAGGTTATCACAAATGTAGTACAACAATAAGGAGGTCAACCAAATAAAAATTTGAAGCCCCCACCATTTTATGTCTCGCTGATTATTGAGATAGCTTAATGCACAATTGTATGATCGACTCAAGAGCAAGCAGTTTGGTGATGCCGAAGTAGATAGCAGATCAATTGGGTTTAAAATATGAACATGTATTGAGAGGAGTAGTACAATTGGATGGAACAATAATAGGAATAGTGGGAATCATAAGGGATTTGAATCTAACACTGCATGCATGTCCCAATGTCATAGTGTTGCGGGGATGTGTCATTATAGACTTGACACCATTCTTTGCCCTTTTCCTGTCAAGAGAATTCACTACAAAAATAGGAGGCTATTTTTCTGCAGATTGGTCTCACATGTTGTTCAAACAAGATATGGTGCCAAAACAACAATCAAATCAGAACTAATTGTCAACTTCCACATTGATCCTCATGTGTCGAGTTTGATCAACGTCAACTGCTCGATTTTGACCAAGAGGATTGTCTAGGCACCCCGAAAAACAAATACTAAAGTCGAGGCATTTCAGATTTGACATTAGTTGAACGGGAAAACAAAAAACATGATTTTGATCTATACAAGGAAATGGAGGAGGAAAATCTAGGCATCTACCGCCTACATGAAGAAAATACACCTCTTCTTAGCGTCACAAAGCCATAGAACAAGGATGACAATGAGGTCGGGCGCTTTTTTTTTATGGTTCAAGGAGTAGGCAAGGTGCAGGAGGAGGTGCATTATTGGTGTCACCGCAAGAAATCAAGTACTACTCGGGATTTTGTTTTTAATTTTCTTTCTCAAACAACTCAGTAGAGTACGAAGCATTAATTCATAAACTGCATTGGGCAAGAAGAAAGGGCATAAAAAATTTGAAGGTTTTCTAAGACAACGAGTTGATTATGAATCAAGTCAAAGGACAAAGTGCTATAAGGAATGAAATTCTCAGGAGTTATAAGAATAAGGTATGGGATCTAATTGAAGATTTTGAATCATTTATTATTATTTCCATACCAAGAAAAATAACAAGGTTGCAGATAGGCTCGCATCGATAGGGGTGACATTTGATGTTGTTGACAACATTAAGAGAGACAAAACACAACCCCATATCAAGGTGGTTGTGAGGCCTGCAGTCCCAGATAACAACACAAGTTGGCAGGTGTTCAAGAATGATCACCAGATCATTAATTTTCTATAGGATGAGGCTGAATTCTCAAGAAAAATCGGAGAAGTTAGAGCAGCAGTACAAAGATCAGGTAGTCTAGTTGCAGACGAAGAAGATGCCTAAGGGCTTGGTGACCTTAGAGTCCATTTTTAACCCAAACGAATAGTTCAGAAAAGAAAATGTGAACATTCAAGTCAGAAGAGAAGACTCGGAGCCTATCTAAGTTGGAGAAGGTAAAATGCTCCAAATTGGTAAGGCAAGTCTTGAATAGGAAAAGTCTGATTTCGTGTAGCTCTGCCAAGAATTCCTAGATATATTTGTTTAGAGTTGTGAAGAATTGAGAGGTTTTAATCTAAAGGTGGTGCAACACATGATTGAGTTAGATCCAGGGGCCAAACCCATCAGAAAAATCAAAGACTAGTCAATCCACACATTGAGCCTCTTATGAAGAAAGAGCTAAACAAGTGTAACATTCCCATTTTAAGACTTTAGAAACAAGGGAATTTTTTTTTATTTTACATAATGTTCTCTATTCTAAATAATCATAATTTAGAACACACATTCCATGTCAATAAATCTCATAACAGATAACCATATGCAGCTATAAATGACTCGGTGAGCTACCGATCTCTCATTTCATGACTCGGTTACTAACCGATCTCTCATGTTAACTTAAGTATTGAATACTATGGGTATACTATGTATACTTGGTTCTCTTACCTTGTTTTGGGTATTGAGTGTTCTATTTAAGAAATCTATCTGAATATTTGTTACCATATTCATTTGAAATCACATTTCTCAAACTAGGTGACATAGGACAACGCAACCAACAGCTTGTGATACTTTGGCCAAAGATTTCCCACATACTGTTCATGTTACTATTCCTAGACGACATACTCGTCTAATCGGAATACATCCTTCACCCCACTCATATGTTATCTAGAATGGTCTTTACTGACTTCTGTCAGTCCACTTTTCCAAGGTTTGACCCTAACCCAGGTTATTGATATAATTTGGTATAGGGAACCACTCATAATGACCTAGGGTATATGGGCATACTCATTTGACCTAAGTCAATTGAATGTGCCAAGTTACCCTAAGTCATTGAGAGTCACTTCCTATGCTAAATCATATCCTTAGCCTGATCTAGAGAGAAACTAAGTTCAAGTCCAGGTTTGAGTAGATCTAGATGAACCAATGCTGAAGGGTGTTACAACATGTCAACTGCAACACTGTATCCTCGTGAAGACCCAAGTCTTCACGAAGGTACAATTCTATAGTTGGTGTGTGCCAACATCCGATAGAACTACTTCATCATGATTTACACACCTTAAGAGGTCATATACACTTAATTACCGTTGGATTAAGATTCAAAACACAACAACCTTGCATAACCCTAATCCCAACAATCCTTAAGTTTTCCATCCTTATTAGAGTTGATTAAATAATATGAAACCTCATAACCTATGATTGCTTTTATGTTCATTAACTTTTTGCTTAACGTGTAATTAATCGAAAACAGAAACAACATCTATCATAAGATTTAATTAATGTGTCTCAACCATTCAAGGAATGTATAAGAACCTAAACATGTTTTGTTATGATAGACTTCATAGATATGAAGTCTAAATGGTTATCGAACACATATACCATTCATTTATTTTGTATCCTTTTTGAGAGGAGGAGAACCTTCCTCATTATGGTTAAGAATTAGGATTTATTATACCCTTATCCAATTCACACATCCTAATATTTTAACTATACGTTCATAACATCATAATATACCATACAAGATTAGGTAAAGAACAACAATACATGCAACTTAGTAAGTTTCATTCAAGTAAGGGAAATTGTACTAATTCCCATTTATCCAACCTATTCAATGAAAACATAAATAAGGATCCAATCAGATATGAATGACACCATCAACAATAGGATTACAATTTTCCTTCATATTATGAACAAGAGAGTTGACATAATTAATTAAGTAACTTCAGTCTTCTCATTTCATCATGATAAACACACATTTTACAAAACTATGCATTCATCGACATATGTCATGTCAACAACATCAAGATCATTTAAGAATATAACTTTTCTTCCTTTAATACATCTCAATAATAAGTTATAATTCTCTATAAATGGTCCAGAATTTCAAGAAACCACCACATCATAAAAGTTATTGCCTTCCTTTATCACTTACGAAGTCAATCTGCAAAAATTTCTAAGCACGGTCGAGTTCATTGAACTGAGCATGATAAGCGCTAAGCATTAACATGATGTGCTTTCAACTAATTGTTTCATTAAACCAATTCTAATTTTATGAAATAGTGAGGTCAAGTAGATAAATAAATCATAAGTAATAACAACCATAAAAGAAGAACAATTAATCAATTTGAATAACTTTCAAGGAAATATCATGATGTAATTAACAATCTACAACATGATATCAGGTAAATAATGTTCCATCCAATACACTTATCCATATCAAATAAAAGTACTTTCTAGTTATTTCCTTCACAATTCATCTGAATTTGAAATACAAAAATTAACTTCACTATTTAACCAAAACAAAGTTACCTTCAGAAGTAGGAACCTTCTAACTCAGTTTACAGAATTTCATAAAAAGACAACTACACAAGGGCATTAAAGAGAGTAATGCAACTGATCCAATTAAATCCTATGACAAGATTTACCAAAAGAAGAAGAACATGTGATAAAATAGTTAAGAACTTCCTTTATAATTTGGTTAACCCAAATCCCCATTCATAACTTCAGAAAAGAGAACTCAACACATACCTCCTATAATTTCCAAAGGCAGTGATTATACTTTATCATAGAGAATGAAAGAGAAGGAGTCAAATGACATGATCAAAGGGAATTCTTACACTCTATCAAATGTGAAAAAGGTCACATAAGGACAGATGCAGACCCAATCCCAACATCCTCAACTCTTTTATAAAGGAAAACACATATAAGAAGAATTTAAATGAGATGTGCGATCACAGTGTTTGAAACATATTTAAGCAAGGTTTCCCATCTTGAACATCCAACGACAGTGATATTTTACCCATAACAAAAGGGGAGATGAAATGATTTTTTTTGCTAATCGTCATACGGGGTAATTACAATCTCCAACAGTCATTCAAAACTTCAAGGTTTCATTCAAGATGAAAGTACAACAATCAGTGAGACAAACTCTCAATCGAATCCTCACAGAGGTGAGAGAAATACATCTTATGAAGGGATAGAGAAGGTTCCATCATGATTTGATTCCAAAGAAGGTGCAACCCAAGAACGACATAGCTTAGCTATAGGCACACAAGCTATCAACAAAAATATTCCCTCCAATCTTACTCAGAGATCAAAGAAATGGAAGAGTCTAGAAATCCCTTATTCAGAATCAATTTAGTTAGTTCCAACTCAAGAAACGACAACCACAAGTCTGAATAACATCCTTAAAGTTTCACGATATCCCAATCAGGAAGGGTTTAACAAGTTTACTCAAGCAAGATACTCAAGGGATTAACCCAGTTTAGGGACATATATACAAAACCAACAACATCTACTTCAACAGGGAAGTAGACAGTAAGAAGAACAACAAATAGAAAGCTCAAACAGAGCTACAAGAATAACCCAAGCATCGACTCCGACAAAGCCGACTCTCATAATGTCCCCAACCAACAGGACCTCATCTTTTTATCCCTTAGTTCAGTACTCAAGAACTTAGAGAAAGACTCAATAAATATAAGATCAGAAGTATAGATTTCACACACAAGTATTCCCAACAAGGTAACATCGAAATCCAAGGGTCCAAGAAACAACTATCCCATAGTTCCATAAAAGAACTTAATTTGAGTGACTCAGTTTAAACTAAAAAGTTTAAAGGAGTAATAAAACATTCACTCTTGTTTCCATACAAGAAGACCCATAAAATAGAGATTCCAAACACCCAATAACTGCTCAGCTCCCTTCGAATACCAAATTTGAAGAATTGTTAGATTATACAGTAAGTTCAAGAAGAAAACACTTATTTACTATTTTCCATATGAACTCGACTTACCCAACACGAAGCAAAGCATCCATTTACTGGTAGTTACACAGAAGCTACATTACTTCAACAAATAAGAGAAGTAATAGATATAAATAATATTCATGTCTTCTACCAACCAAAACAACAACCCAGTTCGATATAAAAGCTACAACATAATCCCATAAACCCATCCTGGGCAGACAAGCCAAATCCACACAATTTCAACATTACTCAAATCATAAGTAGTTTCACGACATGATTCAACATAAACCAAACAGGAAAACAACTCAATGACTACCTTTCCAAGCAGAGGTTCCTTAATCAGAGAATACATAAAATATTCAAGCAAGGAAACCAAATAACCATCACAGAAATAAAAACCCATTTATCTCACGAGAGCAAAGTTGTTTTAATGAAGACATTTAGAGAAAAGCATAAAGCAACTTAATGGATAGAGCCTATCATTCCTGATAGTGCTTCTATCGATTCGAAGAAGGTTTCTAACTGAGCCTTCACAACTCCTTCTTCTCTAAACAAAGTCAACAACAAAAACTTCCTTCTCAAATTCCTCATATACTTCCATTGGATCGAAAATAGTCCAAGGGAGTTAAAAATAGTAACAAAATGAAAATAGAACTGTTGGTTCAAAGAACCAGATAGCTCCATGTAGAGCAAAAATCAGAATGCATGAAAGACCAAACAACTCCCAAAAAATCCACTCGCATGGTTTCCAAGGCGGTTTGCTCGCCAAAAACGATGACCATAAATGTCATTAATTTCCAATCTCCCACCTATATCTCCATGCCACCACCATCTAAAGTTGGTAAGTCCAAATTCAAAGAGAACACGCATTTCTTAACTTTAGAGATGGTGCCAACTAGGATCCCCTCTAAGTTCCATGCCTCTGTCCAACTGATAGTACCACAATGTATTACATTCAAGATCTAATCAAATAAATGACTTAGAAACCATTGCCACCGTCTCATATTTTCCATGTGACTCCCCTTAGGTCCTTTTTCATCCTTGTATTAGTTTAGGATAGATATCATTAGCTTAGGATCCGACCTTAGGTTAGTTTGAAAAGTATTTGCCTTAGGTTTATAAACATTTCCTTAGATAAATTTTCCATCATAGGATAGACCATACTCCATACCAATTTAGCATTAGGTAATAGGTTAGAAATAACCTTATAGTTATCTTAGGTTATTTCCAAATCCCCAACTTTGTAAAACATCCAACTTAGGTTAGGATGCAACAAGATTAGTGTAAACATAAACATAAGGTAGGTCTAGTTTACCTTAGGTTAGAATCCCGTTAGGATAGATCTTAAAGATCTAGGACTTAGGTTATTACCCTCAATAGTCCTGAAGTAGACCTCCATCCTCTTTATGCCATTCAACGTCCTGGAGAAATTAGCAAGAAGATCCGAGCACACTACTTACAATAGAATGCAAAACAAGAACTTCCAATAAGATCAATGAAATTGTATAAATACAAGAGTTCAGTCCTTTATTTCCTTCAACCTCTGAATGTCAGTTTACCATACAGATCAAGTAAGAAGAATTAAAACATACCTTAGATCAATGGAATTGATCAAGGTTTGGTTATTATAAAGAGATAATTTTGCAAACAACATTACCTGTTTACAACTTTTTATATCTCAACAAAAGGGATTCCTTGCGAAACAACATTTCAACAAAATGAATCCAAGAACAAAAATAAATTATCCATGGCAAGCATGATTTCTAATAGTCAAAAGAATACACCTTCTTAGGACAAATCATATGCCAATGCTTGAAATGCAAAAGAGGAAAAGTTAACAGTTTGCCACAGGTGTTACAAGTTGATAGAGGCGAGCATTATATTTCCAATCAAGCACTCAAGTTAGGTTGTAAACTTGGTGTCGGTTAGGAAGAAG
The DNA here is from genome assembly GCA_018340775.1 of Taxus wallichiana var. yunnanensis. NCBI lineage: Eukaryota > Viridiplantae > Streptophyta > Pinopsida > Cupressales > Taxaceae > Taxus > Taxus wallichiana. Next base: position 656,097,195 of record CM031238.1, on the reverse strand, counting down.
AATGGAGAAATCAGGTTGTGCATGGAATTTTGGGACCTAAACAGGCATCTCTCAAAGATCACTATCCGTTGCCTTCCATGTAGCGAGATATTGCAAGTGGTAGCTAGTTCAGAGAGATTCTCTCTTGGATGGATATTCGGGCTACAATCAAGTCATGGTAAAAGAGGAGGACCAATTTAAAACTACCTTCACTACAAAATGGGGCACATATGCCTACAGGAAGATGTTGTTTGCATTGTCAAATTCTGAGCCACTTTCTAAAGGGTAATCGATATATCTTTCAAAAGGTTGATCAACAAAATAGTGTTGGTGTATCTAGATGATATCATTGTGTTCTCTAAAAATGTAGCGGACCACCTCTTTCATCTCAGGTAGGTCTTTCAAAGGTGTAGAAGATTCAAAGTATCTTTGAACCCGAATACATTCATATTTTTGGCTCATGAAGGCAAGTTGCTAGACCACATCATGTCAAAGGAGGGATTGACCATTGATCCAGAGAGAGTAGAAGCCATTCGAGCATTGTCGCTGCCAAGCCACAAGAAGGCTCTCCAAAGCTTCTTGGGAGAATCAACTTTGTTTGAAGATTTGTGCTAGATTTTTCCACTCTCGTCAAGCCGATAACTATGATGTTGAAGAAGAGTATGTCATTTAGATGGACAATGAGGGGTAAGGCGAGCTTTGAGGCTATAAAAATGCTATATCACAAGCCCCACTGCTCAATATGAATTTTTCCAAAGATCTCATGTTCTACACCTTTTAAAGTTCAAACACTATCTCTGCGCAATTCAAGTGCAGCAAAATAAAGAAGGATCTGAGCACTGGTTGCTTTCTTCACCATGGCCTAGAATATTATGAGGTGAGATACTCCTTCATTTAAAAACATGTTCTTGTTGTTATTAAGAGTCTAAAGAAGTTCAAGCACCTGGTTTCAAATAACATAATTTAGCTGTTAGTATCCCATGGGGGAGTCAAGAATTTCTTCTTGAACAGGGATTTGAATGAAAAATGGGTAGGTTGGATCACCCGAGTAATGGAATATGACATAGAGATTAAGGTGACTAAGTTAGTTCGTGGTAAAGGATTGTGCAAAAACTAGCTTCTAGTCGACATGCTAAGGCAAGTGATCAAGGAGAGGTTGTTATGGTATTATAGGAAGTTCAAGAACAGGCCGCAGAAAATATGCCCACACCTTGTTGGACTTGGAATATGGTGCAATTCCTTCAAAAAGGTCTATGTCCTCCGAATTGAGCAGGGGAAAAGAGAAGGTATTTTAGACTACATGCCATCTAGTATGTCCTCATTGATTATGTTTTATCCAAGAGGGATACAAATGGAGTTCACTTAAGGTGCATTGGAACAAATCAAGTTGAAATAATATTGCAAGTAAGTTCATGGTGGAGAAGCTGGAGGTCATTTTTCTCCATGAGTGACGACTCTCAAGATCATGAGAGCAGGTTATTATTGGCCTACACTTTTTAGTGACTTCTTTGTTTGGGTTAGGAAGTGTAAAAAATGTGCCTTCTTCACAGGAAAAGGAAAGATAGCATCGCTGCCAGTTCATCCCATTTCATTTGTGTTTAGTTTTGGAGCTAGATTGCTTCACAATGAGCACGTATTATAAATGGTTGGTTTACACATGGAAAAATCGACGCCGGTTGGTTAGCCTTCATCGTTCATTAGAAGAACCGCCATTAGTTAGTAGATGAACCACCATCGATCAACAAATTAACCACCATCGGTCAGCAAGGGAACTGCCATCGGTTAGGGAACCACCATCGGTTACCTGTGCGTGAAAGTTTATATTTAACTCATGGGAATTAGATCTAACTTTAGTTATAAAGTGAATCTAAAGGTTGTAATGCATATCTATGGTGCCCTAAGTTTGTATATGCCTATATAAGCATGAAAGCTAGGGTTAGAAGGTTAATTAAGAGAAGGATTGAGTTAGATCCTTGATTCTCCTAGATTGAGAGGATGAAGAAGAAGAGAAAGAAAGAATAGGTTACATGAAGACAAAGCTTCCATGGAGAGAAGCTAGATAGAAGGAAATAACATGTACAACTATGACAGGTACATCTCAATGGTGAGAAGAGGGTAACATATTCTATTGTATTTCCTTTGTATATTTATTGTCTCATTGTAATGGCTTGCATAGTATGCAAAGCACATATAGTTTCTTCTTGTAGATCCACATGTTGGTGAGATCTTGTATTGTAGATTCTTCTTGTTAGATCCACAGGTTGTTGTGAGATCTTGTATTGTTAGATCCACAGGTTGTTGTGAGATATTATATTCATAAATCCATGAGATCATGTTGTATTGATGATCCATGTAGATCTAGATATTGTAGAGGAGGTTGTCTTCATGTTTGCATAGGTTGATGTAGTGATGGAGAGATAGACTTACTTCTTGGTGCACAATTATAGTTGCACATATGGTAGACCCATGTGAGAGGTCTTGTTGCAGATCCACAGAGAGCTTGGTTGTAGTTTAGAGATGTAATAGTTCCTGGTTATGTGAGATCTGTTGGTGGTTTAGAGGCATGGTTGTAGTGCACTCATGGAGATTCGTTTAGAGATCTGGAGGAGGAGATACTCTTGGAGAGATGCATTGTACTCTTGTGGGAAGAGTTGGTTTGTACTCTTGTTCATTATTATATATATATATATATATATATATATATATCTATATTTGAGTGGATCTTTGTACGTTGACATTGGGTGAACCACGATACATGTTGTGTTATGTGTGTGTACTTTTGTTTTGATTTGGATTATTCTAGTTTATACTTCCACTGCTGTAGATTTTGGGGAATTATTTCCATTTCCACAGTATTATATTCCCAACAAATGGTATCAAAGCTTGGTTATTTTAGAGCAAGGTTTTGCTTTAATATATTGTTAGTGGTTTACTGACATGTGTATGAGAGCAGGGTTTGTTTTTCCTGATGTGAAAATTGTAGGAAGAGATTTAAATATCAAGTGGAAGATAGAAATGTGAGATTGCTGGAGAATACAGTGACCAACATCAGTTAGGTGGCAACCGACATCGACAGGGTGACCGTGGTCGGTTACTGAGGTGACCGTGGTCGGTTACTGGGAAACTTGGTTTTAAATAGAAAATCATAAATTTGAAGAAATTGAGAGATGTATGGAATGTGTCTTGTTTGCTTGAGGTGTCCCTAGTTCTTGGAGGCACAAACATGTTGGTCAGATTATAGATCTGGGTTATAGAGGTATGGTTTTATCTTGGTATTGCAGTGCTTGTATGTTTTGGTTGCACATGCATGGTTTGGGATTGCAGATCTAAGTATGAGATAGAGGAGTAGTTATGCATCCTTGGTGCAATCAGATGCATGGGCTTCGTTAGAGAGGCAAAGAGTACGAAGAAAGATGGGGTTTCCATCAGAGAAGCATGTTCTTCAGTTGAAGATGTAGTTGAGTATCTTGGTGCTGGTAAGGTGATGTATTTCATCTTGGTACAATTTTATTGTATGTATTATTATTGTTAAGTTTTTGTGCAAGATTGGGTTCTTCTTGAAATGAATGGCTCAACACAACTATCATATTTGGTCGAGTAGGCATTGTTGTATATATCTCCCCCCAGGTAAATATAGACAAACAGAAGAATATGGAAATCAAAGAAACTCTAAAGCCCGATATTTATTGCGTCACCAAAACCATGGCACGGAGTTGGAGGCGCAAAGTAGAAAATGTCGACATGGAAAAATTTGCACCCATGGTGCAGGTTGGAGGTGCAAAGCAGAAAGTGTCGACATGGAAAAATTTGCACCCATGGCGTAGGTTGGAGGCGCAAAGCAGAAAATGTTGACATGGAAAAATTTGCGCCCATGGCGCAGTTGAGGCGCAAAGTAGGAAATGTCGACATGGAAAAATTTGTGCCCATGGTGTGGGTTGGAGTATGTTGACATGAGGATGGATGCACCAAGGCACACCTTCAAGAGGTGCATCTTCAGGAGGCGTAACATTTTGAGCATTGACACCCCGACGAGTTTTTGAGCAAACCTTGGTTGAGATTTTCAAATGGCCATAACTTTTCACAGGGAGCTCAGATTCATGCAAGGTTGGAATTTTCGGAAATCTTACAAGGTCCTCTATCCAACTATGACTGGATATATTTAATTGGGTGAGAACAAGTTCTTCAAAAATGCAAAATATAGTTCGCCATTTTTTGGGTTTGCTAGGGTTCTCACCTACCACCATAATGAGATGAATTAAATACAATCTGGAGGTGGTTGGGGTAGATTTTGAATTCCTCTCTCTTCCCTCTCTCATTATTCTTATAAATTATAAGGAGGGGCTTCTTTCTAAAGGTTGGAAATTCTTGTTTTGCCCCTCCCTTCTTCTCTTTGGCAGTGAATTTGTGGAGTTCAAACCTCCCATCTAAAATCTGTAATGCAACTTTGCCTCTTGGCATTTTGGTAGTGTATTGTATCAATATTTGGAGAAAATAATGCATGTCTATGGATGATTCTCAACCCTCTTTGTGTTCATTTGCATCCTCTTGATCTTTCACTACAAATCTGGTTATCTGTGCATGATCTTGCATTGCATTTTAATGGTTTGTGTTTATTGGCAAGACAGTGTTTCTTCATTCCTCAGTGCATCACCTTTGTTAGTTTAGGTTTATTTTTATGCATCTTCTTACCCTGTCTCCTTGGCAAGTTAGATTAGGTTTTTGAGTAAACCCTCTGCATTTTTATGTGTGCATCTAAACAGAGGAATAGGAACCGGCCTTCATCCGAGAGCTTTCCCGATTCACAAGGTCCCACACTTGGGAAAAGCTCCATGTTATGCAATCGCACTGAGAGTCTCAACCCATTGAGTTGCAGACATTCAGGGGTGCTATGATTCACCATCAATAGGAACCTAGTTTGGTGACCTATGTCAATTTTTGGCATTGCGTTCATTCCAAAGAATACACAGATTGGTCATGGAACTGACATCGGTCACAAAGGATAACCGGTACCAGTCAATGAACCGTGGTCAGTCTCTATGACAATGAGTTTACACAGGGTTTCTTATAGTACAAGAGGGCATGAATGGTTTATTATCCTATTTTGGAGGATCAGGTTTCTTGCACAATGTGTACAGCAGGGACTAGTGTAGATCACTTCAATGTTTGAATCAGAAATAGGAAGGAGTTGGATCGGTTAGTCCAAAGTGAGACTTTGGGTTAGGTATGTTTTATTTCTTTGGTTTGAAGCAATTTTTATTATGTTTGGATTGTGTGCACAAGTAAAAATTATCACCATAGATATTTGGTGGGCTTGACTTTTATTTCCGGGATATGTTGGAATCTTGAGGACAAGGGTATCTAGTCTAAGGATGAGATCCTCAATGGAAAGTCATGTTTAGACACACAGTTGCAGGTAATGAAATATGTTGAGTACACAAGATGAAAAGAAGGTGATTCACCTACTTCACAAGAAGTCCAAACTTCTGTGATGTAGAAGTATTCTTTGTTAAGAAGGGAATCATGTTTATATTTCTTTCATCTGGTTTTATTTCTCACTGATATATATTAGAGCTTTTGAGCTTGTTATCAAAAGTAGTGCAAGGGAGTTCATGTTAAGTGGGAGCAAGCCATGTTTTTGGCATTGCAGGTTGGATAGATATGCACATGCAGAGTGAGAGGAGTATGCTACATATTTTTGTGTGGCATGAGGCACAAGTTGTTTTGGAGGACAATCATGGTTTTGTAGGTATTTTGAGTTTATTGCATGATGACATCACTTTCAGTTTTATTTTATAGTTCCTGGATATCCTTATGGGATGACAGTTGATGGTTGTTCAACTGGGTGAAGAAGAGAGAAAATGTTATTGACATTGAAGGGTAAAGAAGGAAAATATGTTTGTTACAGGTTTGACAACAATGTATATTTACCATTTATGGATGGTACCCTTTGTTTGCTTTCATCTTGGTTGGTGTGTAGAGTATGTTGATGACATGTTTTTTGGTATTTGCACTTGTTGTTAGTAGCATGGTTTAACATGGTTATTTTTGTTGACATTGATGAGCACAAGATTCATATTTGGCTTTGGAGTTAGTTGGTGACAGACTTGGAGCTTCTGGAGAGCCTAATGATATGGATGGATGTACATGGTGAGTTTTGTACATGTGGATAGATTTTGTTTTGTGAGTCTATGATGATGTAAATATTTGTTTTACACATGGATGCCTATGAGCATGGTTTAGATTCCTTGAGCATGAGTAGGGGATGTTTGTATTTCCTCTTGTTACTATGTTACTCCTTGATAGATATGTTATCTATGAATGGTTGTCTTGGACAAGCTAGTTGTTTATGCAGGGTTGGATTTATAGAATGTAGTATTTGGTTTCTTTGAGTTGTACAGATATTGTGGAGTAATTAACCATGGGTTGCATGTAGAACTCATTTGGGTTGTCTTGACCCATGATCTTGTTTTGCTTACGCATATTCTAGTTTTGACTTGTCTTTGGTCAAGTTACATTGGTGGTTGCATGGAGACATGGATAGATGGTTGGAGAACATGGTTGGTGGCTATGGTTGTGATAGAAGCTCAGTACTTCAGTTTAAGTGGGAGCTCTTGTAGGTGTGTTAGTCATGATGGCTTGATTGCATGAGAGGCTTGGTGTTATGATTCAGTGGGAGCTTGATGAATGGATAGCTCGGGTATCATGGATCAATAGTAGCTTCGTGTAGGTATATGGTAAGTCATGGTTTGTTATCTTCTTGGTTTTAGAAGATGGTTTAATCTTCCTGATTACTTGAGAGAATTTTTGAAGGAAAGAATAGTTGGTCTTCATGGTATGTAGAGGACGGTGATGTATAGGTATAGGTACAGAGGTTCAGAAATTTATCTCCAAGTGGGAGATTGTTGGGTTGTGGAGCTAGATTGCTTCATAATGAGCATGCATTACAAGTGGTTAGTTTACACAATAACTAGCGTCGGTTGGTTAACCGTCATCGATCAACAAAAGAACGCCATCGATAAGCGTATGAACCACCATCGATCGGTAGATTAACTTTCATCACCAAGAAAGGAACCAACATCGGTCGTGAGCCAACATCGGTTACCTGTGTGTGAAATTTTATATTTAACTCACGAGAATTAGATCTAACTTTAGTTATAAAGTGAATCTAAAGGTTGTAATGCATAGCTATGGTGCCCTAAGTTTGTATATGCATATATAAGCATGAAAGCTAGGGTTAGAAGGTTAATTAAGAGAAGGATTGAGTTAGATCCTTGATTCTCCTAGATTGAGAGGATGAAGAAGAAGAGAAAGAAAGAATAGGTTACATGAAGACAAAGATTCCATGGAGAGAAGTGGACAGAAGGAAATAGTAGGTACAACTATGGCAGGTACATCTCAATGGTGAGAAGAGGGTAACATCTTCTATTGTATTTCCTTTGTATAGTTATTGTCTCATTGTAATGGCTTGCATAGTATGTAAAGCACATAGAGTTTCTTCTTGTAGATCCATATGTTGGTGAGATCTTGTATTGTAGATTCTTCTTGTTAGATCCATGGGTTGTTGTGAGATATTGTATTGTTAGATCCACATGTTGTTGTGAGATATTGTATTCATAGATCCATGAGATCATGTTGTATTGATGATCTATCTATATCTAGGTATTGTAGAGGAGGTTGTCTTCATGTTTGCAGAGGTTGATGTAGTGATGGAGAGAAAGACTTACTTCTTGGTGCATAGTTATAGTTGCACATATGGTAGACCCATGTGAGAGGTCTTGTTGCAGATCCATGGAGAGCTTGGTTGTAGTTCAGAGATGCAATAGTTCTTGGTTATGTGAGATCTACTGGTGGTTTGGAGGCATGGTTATAGTGCACTCATGGAGATCCATTTAGAGATCTGGAGGAGGAGATACTCTTGGAGAGATGCATTGTACTCTTGTGGGAAGAGTTGGTTTGTACTCTTGTTCATTATTATATATATGAGATCTCTATATTTGGTGGACGTAGCCCACATTGGGTGAACTATGAAACATATTGTGTTATGTGTGTGTACTTTGTTTTGATTTAGATTATTCTAGTTTATACTTCCACTGCTATTGAATTTGGGGAATTATTTCCATTTCCGCAGTACTATATTCCCAACAAGTTGACCAACCCTTCATACAATGCGTATTGGAATTCATAGGGGTAATCAATCCAAATTATATCCAAGGCCACAAATGGATTCTAACATCAACATATTATTTCACCAAGTGGACCGAGGCAATAGCACTCAAGGAGGTGATTGAGTCTAGCATCTTAATCGGAATTTTATGAAGGGATAGTGACAAGGATTAGAGTGCTTTCAGACCACCATTATATCGAGAAATTATTTGGCATTCCTTAGTGCTAAGATCACAAAATGAGCAATTAGGAATGGATTATATTTGAGCAGATCTTCAAATTATTACCCCGCAGTAATGGGCAAGGAGAGTCTATGAATAAAATTTTGCTGAGGATCGTCGGAAGGAATCTAGATGCAAAGTAGAGGACTTGGAATACTGTTAAAATCAGCCTTGTGGGCTGTGGTGAGAGAATCACATAAGTGTCAATGGGCAACTCCCCTACAAGCTAGTCTATGGGAAGGAAGATAGGTTGCCCATATCACTTGAGTTGCCAGCATTAGAACTCATGAAATAGATAGAGCTATCTAAATTTGAGCCCATGGAGGCGAGGTTCATAGAAATCATGGAGCTAGAGGAGATAAGGGAACAGTAATGCAGCCATGGAGAAAGACCAAGCCTTGATCAAGAGAAAATTTGATAGGAAAGCTAAAGCAAGAATCTTCTAGGAAGGAGACTTGGTCCTGAAATGATCCAAAAATGGTACTTGAAATTTTTCCAGTACTTAGAAAATTCTCAGATTCTTAACTTTAAAAGATTTCAACTTGATCAAGAGTTCCTTTTTTATCAATTATGGGTGTTCTTGAAAGCCCCAAACTTAAACTCTTCCAAAAGATCAAATTAATCCTTAATTTTCAACTTAAGTGAAATATTTGAATCTATCACAAATCCAAATAAAATAATCACAGTTGATTTAGAATGCACTCAATCTGATATTTAAATCCAAGTTAATAAGTGTATTCAGATCTGTTGTGGGTTATGGATACTAAAATTTACTTCCTTCCAATTAAACCAATTTGTGATTGCTTTAATAATTAATCAAATAAACTAACTTGAATGTTTTTATCTGATCAAAAGCTTCTAAAAACTAAAATCAAATCCACAACACAAGAACTTGATAACGGAGTTCACCCGAAGGCTACGTCTCCGATTCACAGAAAGTGAATCGATCTATTAAACATCCAATGAAGTACAATATCCCTTCACTAATGACTTAACAAACCTTTATACCTACAAATGAGCTGATTCAGACCTCTTGGAACTCTTCAATTTACTAGAAATGTTCCCAAGTCCATCTCGTGGCCCCTACAATATTTTCACTAATAGTTTCCTGTGAAATTACGTTCAAAAATGTCTACAACTTGAAATATACAACACCTAAATAAAATAGGTTTACATTTCTAGAAACTAGAGGAAATTATGAAAAACTTCCCTTTTTACTCCATGGCTTGATTTAGACCAGAAGTGGTTGGAAAATGTAGATCTCTGTCTGCTCCTCGTGCTTGATCTATGAAACTGCGATGGAAAAATACCTACACAGAAAATATAAAACACTTACTGTAACAAACTTTACATTTATGGAAATATCTTAGAATTTTGAACATTTTTTTTTACACCATTACAAAATTTAGACTTTGTAAGTGCCTTGAAAATGGTGATCTCTACAAACTGGTCCTTCATTGTCCATTTACAAACCTACCAAAAGGTCCCTTTAAATAGAAGTGATCTCATATTTTATCACTTGCTAAAAAGTGGCGGGTTGGTAAGGCTGATAATAATTTTGGCACAGTCAAGGGTTCAAATCCCCCTTCTATAGGTTTAGGCACCCAATTTAGCCATTGACCCCACATTTGGTGGGAAAGGGATAGGATAAGCCTTTAAATAGATTTTTGGCCACAAAATCCTCCTTATCCCATGGGATTTAGGCTTATTTACATGGAATGGATTAAATAGATTATTATTATTATTATTATTTTAAATCCAAATCCACTACAAACCTGCCAAGTGTCACACCCATAATATGCCATTTGTCCACGTCATCATTTGACCACAACTTTGACTATGCATATCTTTCGCATACAAACTCAGATTTGGTCCGTTCAAAATGCGTTGGAAAGCTTACGACGAGCTCTATACCATGGAACTGATTTTGAAACATTACAAGACCATAAATTTTTCCTTGTTGCCAACGCCATGTGTCACCTTGCCATTGGTCCACTTGTTGACATGTTGACCAGGGTTGACCCATTTACGACCTTAACTTTGACCGGTGATAGAATTTGCATACGAACTCCAATTCTAAAGTTCAACATACCTTGTCAAAAAGGTCTCAAGAAGACCTTCAGCATGGTCTAGGTTTAGGGAAGTTTAGGGAAGATCTACATAGTGAAAAATCCTCCGATCATGAAATGGGATGTGGATCACGTTAAATTGGGTAGGCATTCCAAATTTGATGTCATATGGAGTGGCCCCTACATGATCAAAAATGCAAAAACAACAATGATTTCTAGCTATCCAAGTTGGATGGAGAAGAAATTCTAATTTCAATCAACAAAATCTACCTCAAGCACTGCTATTGAAGGGAAAATCCTCACCCTTGTACATATTAGTTTAGAATTTGTAATTCCTCCAAGTGCTTTTAACACATTGCTCTGTTGTAGTTTAGGTTTGCTTTGTGATAAGTGCTTGTGCACACTCTGCACATTTCCACTTGGAACGTGTATGATTTTGTATCTTTGTACATAGTTTTGTCATGGTTGCTCTTGCACAATGCATTTCAAATGGTAGTGTTGATGGTGAAATCAGATTTTGGGGAAGATTTCAAAGATACATCACTCAATACCAATCGATGCAAGACTTTAGATTAATGCAAGGGAAAGTTTTTAATGACATAAAAGTTTAGGTTGTATACTGACTCCATGCCCAATGGATGTTTAGTCTCTCCATCTAGTAGGTAGATGTCCCCTAGAGGTCGCCAAACTGTTATCCCAAATTTTCAATCCTACAAATTTAGATAACATGTTCAGATTTGAAGTACAAAGCTTATGACATGCAGAGACGATTGTTAAATTCAACCCTGCATAAAAAGAAGAAAGACAAAGTGCGTTATCGCCTCATCGCAGTGAATTTTTGAGTTAGCGATTAGGCCCATCGAAATTGGCGAGTTCATCATGTTGGATGGCTTCGTGGTTGGGCGCTTGGGTTGATGCTTGGGTTGATGGCAGAGATAGGTAAATAGAGTAGCGAGGCGGATTAAGCAGCTCATTATATGAGGTAGTAGACAACCATCCAACTAGTTTGGACAACATAAGGTCAAACGATCGTCCCACCTCCATGGTTAGGCACGACAGAAAAAGATAGGCGGTGGTTAGATGACATCTAACCCCTTAAGATTGGATGCCTAGGTTGGTCAGTCATATGGTTAGATGGCGTCTAACCCCACATTACACAACGTGAGGTTAGTTGGGTGACCAGGTTGGTCACCTAGTCATAATAAGGACAGAGGATAGTTAGGTCATAAGCATGGTCGGGTGGCTCACTAGCACATATGGACAACACCCAACCCTCGGGTTGAACGGATCACAAGGTTGAATGGACAAGATGGATGACCCACTGTCCAGTCATATAGAGGAAAAGATAGATGGCCTCCCAACCTAGGTTGGATAGGTCATACAGAAAAAGGTTAGATGGCTCGTAGTTCACGAGAGAAAGGCATCCTAGCGTGGTGTTGTATGGAGATTAGAAAGAATTCACCCCGTGGTTGGACGACCCACCGTGAAAGGTCAATAGTTGTCTAGTTGAGTAGTTACTTTAGAGTTGTATGGCCCAAAGTGTGGTTAGGTGGCGCCCAACCCAAAGCATGGTTGGATGGCTTGCAGATTGAGAATCAAGTAGCTCGTAAAATGGATGACTCACAAATCATAGGCAAGAGCAGAGACATGAAAATATAGATCAGCTACATATCGAGCATTTAATGTTCCCTGTTAGAATATTTAATGCTTCATGTCGGACATTTAAGCGTGACAAGACAACTTAATAATCGAAGTTGTGAACAAAGCATTAATTGTGGTGGTTGTGGTTGGTCAACTACATGTCAGACATTTAATGCATAAATTAGGACAACATTAGGGTTTAACGGCTATAAATTTTTATCGACTTCATTTTTAAAGGAGATTTTTGGAGAATTTACAGATAAACTCTGCCGAATTTTTTCCAAATTTTTTTATATGAGTTTTAAGCCTCAAATCTGGGCATTTTGTGAAGGATTCTTGCCTCCTACTTGCATTGTAATGGATTATGCACCATTTTAATCAATAAAATTGATGTTTTGTGGCCTTTTGCCCTTTCTTCAATTATATTGTATTCTCTTTCTTCTCCATTATATTTACAAGTATCTTGTGCATGTTTTATTCTTTTTGCAGGGTCCTGGATATCTATTGTGTTTAATGAGAATGGATATTTGAGTGTGGTTTTAGACCGTGGCACCTCTCGTCGCCCTCTCTTACCTCATTTCACCCCTGTTTTCACTCACTAGGAAATTTCTCCACCCCTTTTCTTGGTGTTATCACCCTCATTATCTTAGGATTTACATTTTATGCACTTTTCCCTTCCCTGGTCACTTATAAGTCTAGGTTAGTAGTAGAGTAGTCACATTATTCCATTCTAGGAGTAGTGTTAGCATTAGGGTTAGGAAGAGGAACCAACCTTCTCTGGAGGTCTGTTTTAGTCACGTGGGTCCCACACCTTGAGACAAGCCCATGTTATTCAATAAGTAGGGTTTTATATTGCACAAATCCCGGGGTGCTACTTTTTGGAAATAACAATAACTATATTAATTTATATATATATATATATATATATATATAAGTGTCATAAACTTAGGTTTAGGTGGGAATGTCTTGACAAGATGACCAAAATAACAAAGTACAAGGGTACATAAACATGACAAACTATAGCATATGAGACAATTAAAACAATATTAATGGGTCTCATCACACCCCAAACTTAATCTCTTGAATGACCTCATTCAAGCTTTTCTTATTTGCCCTTTTCTAGTTTTTCTTGTTTATCCTTTTCGCTTTTAATGTTTTCCTGGATGATGCTACTGAGCTCTCGAAATCACTGGCATGGATGCTCCCTCGGGCTCAAGAAAGAATTAATTGGCATTCTTCCCGTAGTGCTTTATTATCCTTTCTTGCACTTCCTCATTGAGTTCTCTTTCTCCAAACCAATGAGGGATTGGATAGCGAAAATAGGTGGATAGTACCTAATTGGGAACCAAGTTGGTCCACATCCCTTTACTACCTGAATATATGGGTTGAATCGCTGGAGAGTTGGGATAATATTTGGATAAGAATGCATTTCCTTCCTCTTTAGCTCTGGTGACATATCCTCCTACATGACTGTGTTATCTTTGTTGCATTGTACATAATGTGATTCCTAACCTCATCATGAGCTTCTTCCCGCATCTTGTACACTCTCTACTTGATTTTTTGTTCCTTCATGAATTTGGCATATTCTTCAATCATAACCTTTGTATTGTTTTCCTCTTCCCTAATCTTCAATGGTTGCTCTTTACACAACTACCTATATTCAACCATATGTTTCTATCTGTAGAGTTCATTATTGAAATAAGAGCATAGTTCCCGGACTTGCACATCCCCAATGTATATAACAGGGATCCAATCTCTGTCAAATTATAAAGCATAATTGAACATATACATCTCATAAAGAAGTAATTGTATTTCATGGGGCATCTGTAGATATATTTTGAAAAATGGCCTTACCCCACTTATGTCAAATGGAATATCACTATTGATACAAGTAAATTTCAACTGCAACATTTGTTCTTTTAAGAAGACAGTAAAACACTTGATGGTGGTCTACACTTGAAAATTTCATTTGTTACATGTACTGTGTCTTCTTGTTTCTTTTTCAACCATGTAATTTCATTGTCTTTTTCTCTTAACAGCCTATCCTTTTCTTCCAAATCTTGTTGGTGTTGGAAGAGTAATTCTTCCTTTTCTCTTTCCCATCTTCTCTATAATTTATTACAATAGTTCTCAAATTTTTGCACCCAATACTTTGAACTGGTCTATGTTTCCATATTGTTACAGGCTGGCCTAGGGGGCTCTCTGAAGAATTCTTGTATAATAACTTGTGGCTACAGGTTGGATGCTTGAGATATAGGGTCAGAGGATATAGGAGTAATTAGGGAGTCATCTATCTACATCAGTTGAATAGATGTTTGGGCAATATCTGCCTCAAGGTTCTGGACAAGGTTGTCAATTACATCCTCTACATCAAATGGTAAATTGGGTTCAATACCAATGACACTAGGTTGAGTTGTAGGTATTATTTTTGATGAGGCTTCCTTAATCTTCCCCTCATCATCTATAGCTCCATTTTTGCTACTCCCTCACTTTCCTTAGTTACCAAATTCTCTTCAGGAAACATACAAATAGTGTCTACTTCCTCAAGGGTTCCATGAACATTGGTTAAAATTTCAGTTTCCTCAAGCAATACATTTCATTCATGTATTGTATGGGTCTGCATCTATTACTATGGGAACTCCTTGTTCAACTTCCATTGGAATGACTTCATCATCCCTACCTATCCTCTCCTCCTCACTGTCCAGTGTTATTGGAATATTTTTCCCAGACTTTGAAGGTTTTGGATTTTTGGTTTTGAGTCTATGGGATCTTCTTCGTGGTTCAAAGGCTTTGGAGGAAGATTTCATTTTTCCCTTGGAAGAGGAAGATTTTGGGGTTGAGATATTTAACAATGTCTGCAGCAACAAAAATTCTTCAAGAGATATAGGCCTAGGGCTCTATTTTGGAAGTGGTGTTTCTTCATTGACAAGTGTTTCAGAAGGTAGGGAAAATTCAAGAGGAACCGGGTTTCCATTGGCATATGGTTTTATGATATTAAGGGTTCTAGTGAAGGTATAGAGGAACTACCCGAAGTATTTTTCTTCTTTTACCCTTCCCTAGCAGTAATCAATATGTTTTACTCATGTGAAATCTCCCCAATTCAATGTAGGATGTTTTGTTGCCAATGCATGCTTTACAACTAGAGTAACAAGATAGTGATGAGAAAGTGCAGACCTTCCCCTCTATGACTCTCTACTCATCTTCTTTAACCCCTCATGTAATAAATTTGGTACATTCACACGTCTACCTTTCTTCAAATGATTTAACAATTTAAAATGGACAGTGTTCAATTGGGAATATCTACCCTCACAGGTGAAATATTTGATGATATAATTAGAAACATCTTCCTAGAAAGGTTTTAGAGAAGTACGCAGTGTACCTTATCTATTTGCCATGAAATTGTCATCTTCATCTACAAATTCTACTCGAGCTTCTTCGAATTAGCTATCGCAGGATACAGCTTCACCTTCTCTGGAAAACTAGTTACCGTAGCCAGTATTGCATCGTTAACCTTAACTTGCAAGCCCTTCACCATTGCATGACCATCCCTGAATGTAGTTGTGAATTCTGTAACTATTGACTCATTAAAGCCTTGAAACTTATTGATATAATCCATCCAACCATTATCGTGAAAATATTGAAGGATTTGCGGATGACTCCACAATTACGAATGATCTGTTGGCTCATTCCTTATCAAATCTCCTCCCATTGTAAATTTTTGTAACTCGTGATCTTTGTGAAGCAGGTGAGAATTTTTTTATTTTGGCACTAAGAATGGAAATGCAAATGAATGGAAGTACGAAGTGTTCTATGTTTTTAGAATTTGAGTCTAAGTACACACACAACTTAAAAGTGGAATCATTAATTTGAGTGGAGGTATGCTCGTGTGAAGTGATGGTCATTGGATGATGTGGGAGACAGGTCACAAATAAAAAGGTGGTGAAAAATTATTGACAATAAAGTTTAATGAACAACATGACACGTATATTAATTATATATAATTATTCTATCGATACTCAATCAAAGGAAATCGAGTGCACTTAACTCGAGATATATGTCGAATGATGTTGACATGTGTCGTGTTTGGATTTCATACTGTGGATGCATGCATGAGGTTGCATGTTGATGTACCGTGTGGCTACAAGTAGTGTTGTTGCAAGTGATGTCGTATAGAATTAGCTCCATAATTAATCCAACTAATTCCTAAAGAAGGAAGATTGAATTATTCATACAGTTGGATTCTTGAATCTTCATATAACCAGGTTCTATCAAAAGAAAGCAAAACATGGCTTTGGTTGCATGTCTGCTGCAAGTGGAAATTGTAGTCTTTGCACCATCTCCTTTCATCAGAGATTATGCACTCCTTGTTGCAAATTCTCCAAATCCTACAAAATAGAAATGCTAATAAATAAAACATGTTAGTGAGTGGTGTTGGTCACCATGAAGGCTGATCACATCACTTTTATTTCTCCTTGGGATATCCAGCAAGCTGGATAAACCAAGGCCACTGAAGATCTCATTCTTCAAAAATATCAGAAGATGAACCAACATGTTCAACTTCTGTCCTTAATTCTGATGTTCTCATTTCCATCCTATTTTGGCCTCCTCTGAACTACTAGATGAAGGTATTCCTATCGGTTGGATTTTTGTATAACCTCAATCTATGACCATTTACCAATAGTTTGAATCTTACAGATCAATGGTGGTGAGTTTCATGACTCTATTGGAAAATATCTTCTCAATCTCATATGGACCTAGCCACCTTGTCCTAATTTTTCCCATGTGGTCCTTGTATTTAGAGTCAAAGAGAAGCGCCTTCTTGGAATTGTCTTATTTTGATGAACTTTTCATGCCACTTGATCCTTTGTTTTTGTACCACCTCTATATTATGGACAACTTGCATCCTCATTTCATCTAACTCATTGAGTTGAATAACCCTTTGCCTTTATGCTTCAAACAAATCTATACCTAATTCCAATGCAGTTCTTAATTTCTTATGCTCAAACTCAATAGGGAGGACATTGGTCTTACCATAGCTCAAAAGGTGTGAATTTAGTTGTTGTCTTCCATGTGGTATTGAATTCCCAAACTACCTCGGGAATTGTTTCGACCAATCCTTTCTATGCAAAGGTCTGATATTCTTTGTCAAGATGGCCTCAATTTGCATGTTTGTAACTTCATCTTGGCCATTGGATTGTGGATGATAAGTCATGTGGACTTCACGTGCCTAATTTCAAATTCTATAGCTAAATCAACATTAACTTCAACAAAGGTGAAGTGAGTACCTTGATCTCTGAAAATCTCTCTTGGCACACCATATCTTGTAAAGATATGGTCATATAGGAATTTTGTAACTCTTTCACTCTTTTGATTTGGTAAGGCCTTCACTTCTATCCATTTGGTGAGGTATTTTGTGCATACTAGGATGTATTATTTTTGTTGAGACTTTGGGTCAATGGGTCCCATAAATTCTAATCCCCATTTATCAAATGGTTGTAATATTATTTGAGGCTGTAATGGCATTTCATCTGATTTGGTAGGCCTCCCCATTCTTTGCACTTATCACATCTTCTTGCATATAATGTTGCATCCTTGTGCAATGTAGCCAATAATACCCTATTGTTAATACCTTTTGTGTTATTCTTTTTGTAGTAAAGTGTCCTCCACATGGCTCACTATGACAGGCTTTGAGGACATCATAAATTTCCTCATCATCAATACATCTTCTCATAACATTATCCTGCCCTGTGTGGAATAGGAAACCAACTATCCAAGAGAAATTCACACTTTTCTCTACAATATATTTCTTTTCATAATATAGATAGTGTGGAGGTGTCTTACCTGAAACCAAATAGTTGGTTATATCAACATACCAAGGTGTCTTGGTGGAAATGGAAAATAAGTGCTCATCTGGGAAAGAATCATCCACCATTGCCTCTTCATTATTATTTTCCATTCTTGAGAGAAAATATGCTACAACATTGTCTTTTCCAGGCTTATCAACAATTGTTACATCAAACTCTTGTAAGAGAAGCAACCATCTGATTATCCTACTACTTACAACTAGTTTTTGATTAAATATTTAATGGAAGCATGATCTATATGGATAAAAACTAGATATCCCATGATATAGTGTCTTGAACTTGTTGATGGCATATACAACAACTAGGAACTCCTTCTCAGTGACGGTATAGTTGAGCTCAACATGTTGCATGTTCTTACTCACATAATAGATTTCATAATTAAGTATCATGTCCTTATGTCCTAGAACAACTCCAATTGCATGATCTGAAGCATCTGTATGTATATGAAATGGAAAGTTCCAATATGAGCCTCTCAAGACATGTGTAGAGGTTAGCATTTTTTAATTCTTGAATCGCAACTTCACATTTTTTTGTCCATATAAATGCAACATCCTTCCCTAATAAACCAAACAATGGTGTTGCAATTTTTCTAAAATCCTGGATGAATCTTTGGTAATACCCAACATGACCCAAAAATCTCCTTACATCCTTCTGCTTTTTGGGTGTTGGTAAATTTATAATTACTGATATTTTTTTTGATCTACCTGGATTCTAGTGGATGACAAATAATGACCCAATACTATCCCTTCAGACATCATCATGTAGCATTTTTCATTACTCAAGGACAAATTATGCTCCTTGCATCTCTTGAGAACTTTATCTAAGTTTTTCATTTCTTCATCAAAAGTGCTGCCATGGACTGTAAAATCATCCATGTATACCTCCATATAGTCATTGGTAAGATCTGAGAAAATACTTAGAACTTCCCTTTGAAATGTTGTAGGTGCGTTGCATAATCCAAATGGAAGAACAAAGTAAGAAAATGTTCCCCATGGACATGTGAATGTGGTTTTGTTCTTGATCCTCTGGAGCAATCTGTATTTGATTGTAGCCACTATAACCATCCAGGAAATAAAAATACTTTTTGCTAGTAAGAGTGTCAAGTACCTGATCAATAAAAGGAAGTGGGAAATGATCATTTTTAGTTGCTAATTTTAACTCCTTGTAGTCCACACAAATCCTCCATTTTCCATTATTTTTGGGGACAATAATGAGGGGTGACACCCATTGACTATCTGAGATTGGATATATGAATCCAACATCCAACAATTTCTTTAATTCCTCCTTCACTATGTCCCTTATTGTTGGGTTCATTCTTCTTTATGGCTACCTTATTGGCTTGCAGCTGTCCTTGATGTAAATCTTATGAGTACAGAGTTTAGGATGGATTCCATGCATATCTCCATAATCCCATGCAAATGTTGTCTTGTGCTTTTTGAGAAGAGAAACTAACAGCTTCTCTTGTTGCATGCTTAATGTTTTATTCACATTGAATGGCTTACCAAGTATGATATCCACTTGCTTGGAAAGATCAGTCATGGAGCATATGTTGTTACTTACAGAATTCAAGATACAATCATGAGGAAGAAGTTGGTGTAGGATACAATTCTTACCTAGAATATTCTTAGTATTTTGCTTTGAGGTAAGATTTGATTTTCAGGGAATCTTACGCATTGCAACTTGCCATCTTCTTCTTCACTCTTGCCATGATTGTTCTGCAGAACATTTGAAAGAAAAAAATCCCCCTCATGTCCTTCTATTATGCATGAATTCTCCAGTATCATGATTTTTTGAACTGAACTCTGGTCTTCTTCTCGGTTCTTCTATGTAAACAGTTTGGTCTTCTTCATTAAATGGTTGTGCAGGGGGATAAAGCATAAGATTTTTGGTACCACTTCCATTGGAGATGATCATATTGCCTAATATGCATCCAATGAATGCATCAACAGTTGTTAATTATGGTCTCCCTAGGATGATAGGATATCCTCCTAAGCTTGCTTTTGGCTGTAGAAAAATGAAGTGAATAGGGTAATCCCGAGAGTCTACCACTACTACCACATCCTCCAAAACTCCTTCAGGATTTACCGTGGATCTTTCTACAAGCTGCAAGACTGTGGATGTTGTTCTTAGTCCTTCCAATTTCAAATCATCCATGATTTGTTTTGTCATAACATTTATTGCTACTTCCAGATCAATCAATGTGTTTTTTATTATCGTACCATTGATTGTGACATTTACTAGAGGACTCCTTGGATCGATATACTTGGTTAGAACCGAGTTGCTAAACATAATATCAACCAGATTGTCCATTGACATGTATGCGATATATGGATCCTTCCTCTTTCTTCCTAGATTATTAATGCGTAAGTCCTTAACTAGTTTATTATAGATGGGCGCATCCTTAATAGCTTGTATAATTGGTATTTTAACACAAATGTCTTTAAGTTGACTGAAAAAGTCAATATCGAGATTCTTATATGACATCAATCTTCTTTTCTTGTAACCTTTCAGAAATGGAGGCTCATTATCCTATGTTTTACACTTGCTAGAGTTTTGCACAAGTTGGTGTGGATCAGCCCGTGTCGTCTTCTATCCTTGTTATGGGTCATCATGAAACAATCACGGTTCCTTTGCAATTTCAATAATGGTTGGTCTAGCTAGTGAGGGAAGTGATCTTCCTAAGTGAAGATGGATATTGTTGATATCAATAGAATAAGTAGGGTATTGAGTTGGTTCAGTGGAATAGGATGGCTAAGAAGCTTTATTGTTAGGGTTAGGCATTGGTTGAGTAGGTAGTTGTGTAGCTTTTGGTTGGGAGCCTGATTGGGGATTAGGAATCATAGCTTGTTGTTGTTGCTTATAAGGAGGTTGTTGATAATTTTGTTGGTAATTAGGAGGTGGGTTATTCCATTGATGTCCCCTCCATGGTTGTTGTCATGATTGGGGAGGTTATTGTCATTGTTTTGTGGTTGGCCTTGGTATGGAGGTTGCCATTGTTTTTGGTACTAGTTAGGATATGGGGCCCAACCTTGAGGGTTAGCCCAAGGTGGGGGCTGCATATATGAATTATTAGACCAATTTTGAAATGAATGCATATGGTCTTGTGTCATACCTCCTTGCCTTGGTGGTCATGGTTTCCTTTGAGCAACATAGAAAACTTGCCCATCTTCTATTTCCAACATTTTAAAATTAGGTGAAGCCTCTCTTTCTTGAGCAATGCTGGCCAATTATCTACATCTACAATATGATTTCTTCCTTCTACATGAATGAAAATACTCGTGAGCATTGTATCCGCATCTTCTTTCTTATTTATGGCATGTAGAGCATCCAATTGATTAGCCATGTCATTAACGATCTCTTGCTTCATATTTTTGAACATGTTAATAATCTCGTATTTAGAGATGTCCCCTTGTTTCACCGTTTTCTTTAAGTTTTTGTATGTGACGAAACAGATAAGGGTAAGGGCCAAGGAGGAATACCTATTGTGTTGGTTTGGAGGTTGATGCGTGCATTCTGACTTCTCGTCCAATGTTGACTGTGAGGGCTTCCTTTTGGCTAGGAAGAACTAAATGAAATATAAAACAAGACCACCAAAGAAGAGTTAAACAATATATAACAGTGGAATGCCTAACGTATGCTAGATCCGAGAAGTGTGATACTCCCTAGAAGGATGTCAATCCACTGTTTTATAAAACAAATATGAAATAACTGAAATACGTACATAAACAAATTTAGTGCTAGTATTCTGATTTGGGTACCTCAACTCACTATCAGCATCAATCCGATTAAATACTAAAAACTATGTGGGTCAAGGTCTTCGTGTCCGGTTGCGGAGTTGTTGTGTGGTCTGCGAGTCACGAGACAGGGTCTTAACAGGGTTGGGTAAGGTATTTGGATTGTTTTGGTAGGTAGGTTGGTTGTTGGTTTAAAACAATGTTGGGAGACATAGAGACCGGCGTTGGTTGAGGTATGACCGATCGGTTAGGTGAACCGATGACGGTTATGCTAAACCAATGTCGAAGATATTCGGGATGATAAGATCCAATAGGATGTGTTAATGGGGTTTGAGCCGAGGCCGAGCATAGATGATAGAGGACCAAACGAGGTGTATGGGGATCTCGGGAACACTCGAAATGTGTAGAGGTCAAGTATATGTAATCTTATGGCATGGGTGGAGGAATAGTTGGTTTACGGAGAAAGTAAATGGTAGGGGAAAAGGGAATGCAAGTAGAAACCATAACAACACTATAAGGATCCAATAAATTGAAGTAGAAATAGATGATGTAGGTAAAAAGTGTACTTACTAGTGTTGCAGGTCCAATGGGCTATGTGGTTGTGATGATTGGTTGATGGGATGGAGCTTCGTGCGGTAGTGATACTTCCCTAATGTCACCATGAGTGTAATCTCTTTGGATCTATTCTCAAGTGCTAGCTATAGATGTTTGTAGGTACGAAAAAGCTCCTCAGTTCTGCTTGCATGTAGTTCTCTTCTCGTCTCCTTGATCTCAGAATGTGCCAACCCAAAAACAAGGTTGCTAAGGTGAATAAATGGTAACTCGACGATGGTTTTGGGTTGACCGATGTCGTTTTCGGGGTGACCGGTGTTGGTTAAGGTGGGATTCCCTAGGTTTACTAAAAATAACATATCTTGGCAATCATTTTTGCCAGAGCTATCTATTCTCTCGGATCAAAGCGGAAGTTTCCTTTTTCATGAGTGGGAATGTGGTTAGAGGGATAATAGGCATTGATTTTTAGGGTTGAACTAAGTCTTAGCTCATTAAGGTAAGTGGGACCAAGTCTTAGTTAGTTATGGAAACATGCCAAGAATAGGTCTAGGGTGAGGTGGCTAGGTGAGGTGTCTAGGTGAGGTGGAAATTAGCTTAATTAAAATAATTAAGTAATGAATATTATGAGGATGGGTATTAATTTAATTAAGTTAATTAAATTAATATTAATGTGGGGTGGAAGGGGCCATGGTTAGGTGAATATATTTGAGTTGGTTATTCGACGGGCGGAGGGGAGTGTGACCCAATTTTGGTGTCTACATTTTCCCCTTTTGTTGCGTAGCTTGTATTGGTAAGTGATGCTTGACAAAAATAAGATGTGGTTGCCCCATGTGTGGGTGAAGGTGATCCCCCTCAAACTAGGAACCGATGAGGTGAGATATGGAAGCGGTGAGTGGCTTGAAAAAAAGAGTAGGTGGGAAGATGATGATTAGTGGGCACATTGGGTCAAGGTAAAAGGTCCATTCAGGTAAACAGGTAAATGGGCTAGGGTCAAAGGTAGTGGTAGTTGAATGCATGCACACGTTGGAAACTATGACACGGTACCAGGTTGAGAAGATTTCAAACTCTATGTCGGCTAAGGTCTATAGGTCTTTCCAAACAGGGTTGAAGTGATTCCAGTACCCAAGGTATAGGATATGGTGTGAAAACAAAATAGAGGTCAGGTGTAGGAACGTTTAGGTATGGTCCCAGACGCCAAAGGTCGTCAGATCGGGATAAACATCATGGCATAGGCCGTAAGGTCGAAGTAGGCTAAACAAATACGGGTAATCTGCGTCAAGGTATAGCGAGCACGGGGGTGTCAAAGGTCACAAAAATTGTTTTGGGTCCGGCATATGGGTCATGACACGGGTAAGGCCAAGGTACGGTAAAAGAACAAGGTCCTAAACATAAATAAGGACATGTGTAGGTAATGGAGGCTTGTAGGTAGGTTGCAATAAGGGTGGGTAAGGTCAAACGGTGGTGGGATTGGATAATTTGTAGGTAAAAATGGGTAAAAATGGGCTATAAGTGAAATGGCAGATAACTAACGTCGGTTTAGGTATAATCATCATCGGTTTAGTAGAGACACGGTCCCGACCGACGTTGGTCGCCTGGGTTGGGTTTATAAGGTAAAAATTTATATTTTATGGAATCATTGTTGTCGTGTGTCTTCTAAGAAAATGACAGAGCACTTTTGAATTTTACACCTGTCATGGAGAAAAGGACAAGGTAACATACCTAGCTGAGGTGGAGAGTACTGGTTGGTGAGAGGAGTTGGCTAGATGGGTCCACGAGATCGGTGTGGTTGATTTGATTGGGTAGAGTGGAGGATTGGATTTGGTGATTTAGACATGGCAGAGGTGGGAGAAGGGTTAGGTGGACCATTGGTGTAACAGCCGATGTGCCCCCATGGAGATGACATCACAACTAGGTAAGATTTGATCCCATTCCACGTTTGTTAGGTAGATTTGTTTATAGAAATTGGGTTAGGGTAAAATGGGTTTTTGGGGGATTAATTTTTAATTTGGGAAGAAAATGGGTGAAATAGTAATGTAGGAAGGGGTAGTTAGGTGAATGAGGGCGGGAGAGGGGCCGAGGTTGATTTGGGTAGAAATAGGTGAGTAGTGAGAGAGGAATGGGGGATTTGTAGAGAAATAGGGCGGGGTTTGTGTAGATTTTTTCCATAACAAAGGACCGACGTTGGTCAAGGGTTGGTTGACATCGGTGAGAGTTAACCGACATTGGTCATGGATGGGGTGAACAATGTTGGTTTTGGGAGACCATGGTCATCAATATTAATCGATCTTGGTCATCATTTGGAGGAAATTGGGCCAAAAGTGAAGGTTATTTGGTGGGTGAGATGGGTGGAGATAGGAAGGTATAATTGCCTAAAAAGGTTTGGGTAAGGGGGATAAGTAGGTATCGTCGAGGGGTATGACATACATGGAGATTGGGGGAAAGGTAGTCAACTAGGTTCGGGGTGGGTAGATAGGTCATGAGATATGAGATGTTTTGGTCAAGGGTAGATTGGAATATGGTTAGGGTCTAATGATTTTCTGGTTTGTTGTATACAGGCGAGGGACCAATTACGGATGCGTGATAGAGTTCCACCTCTATTACTAGATGTTCTGGGGGGACGTGACCAATGAGGAGTGGAGGCACATGACCAAGGTGGGTCTGATTGGGATTCAACATTATAGGTGTATAGCTCATGATCTGAGTTTGATGGTCACTCTCATCGATAGATGGGATTCCTGCAACCAACACGTTCCATTTACCGACAGTGAGATGACCATTACCTTGGAGGACGTTTACAAGATTATGTGGCTACCGATAGTAGGGGCACAGGTGTATTCTATTTCTTCGAGGTATCATAGGAGTTGATGTTGACAATATTCAAAGAGGGCATGGCAGAGATGAGGTTTCATAACGTCAGCCTGAGCTATGGAGAGATGTACGCAACCTATCTTAAGGAGATGAGGCTAGTGGTTGTGATTATGGAGGAAGTGTGTTATTTTACACTGCTAGATGTAGAGGGTGGGAGATTCCCACAAGCACTGATGGGAGTCCTTCATGATATGAGTGAGGAGAGGACCTGCTTTACTTGGGTACCCGCCTACTTGGTATAACTATACAGGGAGCTATGGGCCTATGGGAGACTACAAAGGTTTAGTTTATGTTACACTTTTCATCTTCACTATTGGGCATATGATCACATTATGTGTGTTCGTCTGATTGGGTTACCTCGACTAGAAGCATTTGAGTCATGTATGGTCCAGGTTGGTTATAGGTGATGGGTGCCAGTTGGTGGGATGCGACTAGGGGCTAGGGTTATGCATGATATAGCCCACTACAGGTAGATACTAGAGGGGTTGTATGGGGTATACATCATTTGGAGGTCATTTGTGGGCTTCCCATCATACAAGAAGATGGCCAGAGAGTTAGACAAGCTACAGTTGCTCTGATGGATAGAGGGGCACCATGCAAGAGAGCATGAGATGATACCCGTTGATAGGGTCAGACAACGTAGTTTGGGTTACCACAAGATGTACCTCCATCATTCCCATAGTATAGGAGGGATGACATGGAAAGGAATATGCCTCTACCACAGGCCAACAGTGCTTAGAGTTACATATGGGTACAGAGGCAGGTGGTGGGTAGCACAACCGTGAGGCCGTACCACCGAGGCCGAGGTAGCCGAGACTTGGCCACCATCACAAGTGTAGAGATGCCATCTCGAGGCGGTGGCAACCCTAGTTACACAGTTGGGGATAGTTCAAGGATAGCCGATAGGGTCGAGGCACATGATTCCACATTACAGCACAGTGACAGGGCTACATGGCTAGTTAGCCACGCCATTGAGCACAAATTGGGGTCCTACATGCCCGGAGTATAGCGCAGCACCCCACGAGCTCTGGGATAGGTACCCACACAGCTCGAGGGACGGGGCCCATTTTACAAGTAGGGGTGGGATAGGGTCCCTCAGGATAGGCACGAGCACGTGGACAGGGTCCCGAGAGACAGTACGTGGGCCGAGACCAATGGCACCTCCACGCACCATCTCGATGGTCGGGTTCGAGATTCCTTGGGTGAGAAACAATACTATCGGGATCATCGGATGGGTACGAGGATAAACATCCCATCCTATGTAGAGTACAGAGAAAAACATGCCTCAAGTGAGAGGACGAGTCTCACATGAATAGTGTGGAGAGTACAGGGGGGGAAGCCCTAGGGCACGGTCGGGCGAGGCCACCAGGTGTACAAAGGCCAGCTCTAGGTACAATACCAGGTGAGGGTAGAGCCGAGGCCCATGGTGGATGGTGAGATGCTAGCGGGTGCCACATAGGAGCAGAGAGGAGGGGAAGGCGAGACCGGCCTAGAGGATATCGTGTGGGGTGACAATTAGTCACTTGGAGATGGTCATTATATTGATTTTGTTGATATATATACCAGCTTGCATGCCGAAGATAGTGAGGTCAGTATATGAGAGTTTTGTATTTTTGATCATGGACCGACCTACATGCCGAGAGATGGTGAGGATGTACACAAGAGTTTTTAAGATACTGGTATTTATTTGTATCCATGTTCATGTGTATGTATACACAGACTTTTTGATTTATAGATGATGGTATTTATAACATGGATGGGGTGGTTACTTTTAATTTCTGTTATTATGTGTGGATGTGATAGAACTAGGTGGATTAGGCATGATGGAGTCAGTCGATTTAGGCATGATGGAGTTAGGTTGATTTAGGCATGGTGGAGTCGGGTTGGTTTTAGGCATGATGGAGTCGGGTCGGTTTAGGCATGGTGGTGTCGAGGTTGGTTTAGTTATGACGGAGTCGAGGTTGATGTAGGCATGATTGAGTCGAGTTGGTTTAGTTATGATGGAGTTAGATTGGTTTAGTTATGATGGAGTTAGGTTGATTTATATGTCCAAGTTGATTTATAGGTTGATTTATAGGTTGGTTTAAGCATGGTCGAATGTCCAAGTTATAGGTAACATGAGGGATAAATGGTGATGTATATGCGGGTTAGGGTTTAAAGTTCCAAATGTTTGCTATAATAGAAATGTGAAAATGATATATGAATGATTTGATGATGTAATAAAAATGTGTATCAATTGATGCTTGTTTGGTTTAATTTCTAGTTATTGATATAGAAAGGAAACTAACTAGGGTAGAATGTGAATAAGAAAGTGAAAGGGGTTTTGGTTAGGGTAAAGAGTGGCCAAGTTAACCTCTAAGGGCCCCATGCCCTTGAAGTGTTGCCTACATAGTCCCGGCGAAAAGGGACCTCAGCCGATGTAGTTCTCCCATAAGCTAAAGAATATTATGATGAAGTAGAGGAATGTGTGGGTAGGTGTCGGGAATGGGTGAATCTAGGTCATAGGCATGGCTAAGTGTAGGTCATAGGCATGATTGAGTTTAGGTTGTAGGTATGGTTGAGTTTAGGTTGTAGGTATGGTTTAGGTTAGGTCATAGGTATGGTTGAGTAATTTGAAATATAGGTGTCGATGAGATGGTCTGTTATAAGAGAATCAATAGGTGAGGAAGAAGGTAGAATGGTAAGAGGTGGTAAAAGAGCTGCTTAATTGATAAGAACCATAACGATTCTACCATGATCTAGATGGGCTTAGGAACGTAAGACCCTAAAGGTGTTACATAATGGATCATTTGAAGGGTGAAGAAAGTCACATGATCACGAAATTTCACGGTTGTGGCAAGTCCCTTGAGTAAAGAGAAAATTAGGATGAAAAGGAAAGGAGGTGAGAATGGGCGGTTTACTGTAACGTAGTGTATGACAACATGTTTTTCTTAACAAGAAACCTAGGATCAAAAATAGGCAAGTCCATGACAAAAATTTCATCATTTTCTTCATTTGTTTGTTTTTAATAGACTAATCAATGTGGGAAGTCTATATGGGATGATTATAGTATCTCCTTGAGGTCTTCATGAAGGTGATCGATGTGGGAAGCTTCTGGATATTTTTGTTAGATTTTTTGAAATGACTTTATATAGTTGTCCTTTAAGGGAGCAATATTTATAGTGGTGGAAAAGAGTGAAGAGATGCCCCTTTTGAGGGAGTCATATTTTTTGGAAGTTTGACTCAAAGTGTTGCATCCCTTTTGTTTTGGACATTTAAGTCATGGACAAGACTATAGAGGACGAGTAGGCTCTTGTTTAGGAGACAACACCATAGTACACGGGGTTAACTATGAAAGGGGTGGTTTCAAGTGATGAACGACCATGTGATTCCATCCTGGAGAAGACAAAAAGTGTCCATGAGAATCATGTTATAAGTACAATTATGGTACTCATATTGAAGATAAGGCCGAGGTGATGGATAAGCACGTGATTCTTGTTTAGACGTTGATCCTCAAAATGGGTTACATGGAAGGTGAACGACACTCAAGGGATGAGCGGTCAATAGACATAAGGTGATATAGGACTTAATGTCAACAATAAAATGGTCAAAGATGTAAGGTATTGAGGGGCTCCAGTTTGGGTTTACTTTCAAGTGAAGACAAATGATAAGCACCTGATCCATAGGCATGGGTAACAATATAGGGTCCCAGCCAATTAGGAGTAAATTTTCCCCCTTACTTTTCTCTTCTTTTTGTCACATGTTGATTTTATTTCAGGCCGAGGTCACCGACATGAAAGGTTCATTCGTGAACACATTTTTCATAGGCACATTTGATACGTTTTTGGTAAATTTGGAGATGGTCAAGAGCATTGAGATGACGTTCATCTAATAACTCAAGTTGCACCAAACGATCTTGGTGAAAGTCATCATCGTTGAGCATGTCTTGTAGTGAGATGCGAGAGAGATGGAATATGGACTTCGAGAGGTAAGACAACCTTGGTACCATAGACTAGAGAAAAGGGTGTGGCAGTAGTTGAAGTGCGAATACTAGTGCGATAAGCCCACAAGGCAAAAGGAATGTGCGTATGCCAATCCTTCCTAGTATCGTTGACTACCTTCATAAGAATTTTGTTTAAGGTTTTATTGGTTGATTTGGCTTGACCATTGGTTTGCGGGTAATAAGGTGATGAGAAACTGAGTTGGATGCCAAAATTGTTGCATAGTTTGCGTAGGATTTTGTTTTTAAATTGCTTTCCATTATTAGTGATGAGGCGTTGAGGAACACCAAAGCGACAAATGATTTGATGGTTGATGAATTCACATATTTTCTTGATTTTTGTAGAAATGAGGGGAATGGCCTCTACCCATTTAGTGTAATATTCAATAAGCGGTTATGATCCATTGGTGGCATTGTGAAGAGTGGAGATTTATCTCACCGACAAGATACAAACCCCATTGAGAGAAAGGCCAAAGGTCTCGTGCGACTGTAAGGCATGACTACCCGTGTGTGATAGAGGTTAGCATGTTGCGACATTTCACACAACGTTTGGCATAGTCATAATAGTTGTGATTTAGGGTGCCAATAATAGCCCAGAAAAAAATGTGTTTAGTGACAAACCAAACCACTAAATTGACATCCATAAAGTCCATAGTGGACTTCCTTAATGGTGTAGGGAATTTCGAACTTGTAAGGCATCGTAAGAGAATGCCATCAAAGTCGTGATTGTAAATAAGACCACCCATGATGACATAATGGGAGACTTTTTTAAGAAAGACATGTTGTCCATTACGAGTGAGATCAAAGGGTATAATGGAAAGAGAAAGATAGTCTACATATTCCTTATACCAAAGGTCACATGGGTCAGGGGCAATGGTTCCGATGGAGTAGACCTCACAAGGTAAATAAGAGGGTGATTGTAGCCTTTGTATTGTGACAAAGATTTTAGATTCAGTGGGTGAAGCAGGTATCTGAGAAGCCAAGTAGACCATGGTATCCACAAATTTATTGGTAGAACGTGGGGTGGTTTGAAGTGCATAACGGTCAAAGGTGGTCAAAAGTATATCTACGTGATGCTTATACTTTTGAAGTATCTCATTACAATATTGGTATATATACCATTGACTTGGTTTATGACCAAATGAGAATCACCAAAGATATTGATGGACTTAACATCCAAGGCATAAACAACCTAAAGGCCCAATATGAGTGCTTCATATTCAGTAATATTGTTTGTATAATCAAAATCGAGTTTGAAAAACAAAGGCATAAGTTCTCCATCAAGAGGAATGAGGATAACACCAACCCCTCCCCCACCCTGACACTTAGAGCCATCAAAGAAGAGTTTCATTTGGTAAGCGGTTTCATCTAAGGAGAGGGTATCTATGGATTTTTCAGGAAATCGAAGTTAGAGGGATGATTCCTAGAAAGAGGTGCATCTGCTAGTTGGTTAGTGATAGTTTGGCACTTGATGGAATTTTGATGAATAAATTCAAGATCAAGGTCGGCAAGAAACATAAGCCAACGTGTGGCACGTTGATGTTGATATGGTTTGGCATACATATAGTGTAGTGGGTTAGTATTAGTAATGATGAAGGTTTTGTGGTTGAGTAGGTAATGGCGAGTTTGGTGGCAACGAAAACTAAGGCTAAGAAGAGTTTTTTGGTGTGGGTATATCTATTTTCGTAGTTTAAAAGTGTATGACTTATGTAATAAAATGCTTTCTCTATGTGCTACTCGTCGGAATGAGTGAGCATGACACCTAAAGAATGGTCAGTGGAGGAAATATATAGGTAAAGGGCTAGTCATCCTTAGGAGGGATGAGCACCAATGATTGAAGGAAGTATTGTTTTAAGGATTCGAAGGCTTTATGGCATTCATCATCCCATTTGAATGAAACATCTTTCTTGAGAAGATGATGAAATGGTTGACAGTGGTCGGAAAGCTATGAGATAAAACAACAAATGGATTGCAACTTACATTGTAAGCTTTGAATTTGATGAATATTAGTGGGTGGAGGCATTTCTAGAATAGCCTTGACTTTAGTAGGATTGAATTTTATGCCACACAAAGAAACGAGGAAACCCAAGATTTTTCTGGAAAGTACCGTAAAGACACACTTTGCTTTGGTTGAAGATGCACAAAATATTTGATGAGACAATCAAAGATGACCTTAAGGACAGGCGCAGGTGTTTAGTTCAATGTTTAGATTTGGCCAGAAGATCATCTACGTAATCTTCTAATATGTGATGCAGGATGTCATGGAAGATGTAATTCATGGCTCACTGATATGTAGCACCCGCGTTTTTAAGACCTAAAGGCATGACTTGATAGCATAAATTCCCCCAAGGTGTGATGAAGGTAGTCTTGTTTTGATCTTCTAGAGCTATTAATATTTGATTGTAGCCCGAGAAACCGTCCATGAGTGATAGCATTTCATGGCCAATGGTGAGATCAACTAGTTGGTCAATGCCTGGTAGGGGAAAGTCATCTTTGGGACAAGCTAGGTTGAGGTCATGAAAGTCTATGTAAATGCAGAGTCCCCTGTCACCTTTGTGACATGAATGATGTTAGAAATCCATTGGGGATAGTCAATGGGTAGGATGAAGGAAACTGAGAGAAGGTGTTACAACTCTTCTTTGACCAGAAGAGTAATGCGAGGATGCATTTTCAGTAGCTTTTTTTTGATGGGTTTGGGATCAGGAATGGTTACAATATTGTGTACTATGATTTTTGGGTTGATACCGGGCATATTGGCATAGGACCAGGCAAAATCGTTGCTATGGCCCCAAAGAAAAGAAGTGAAAGCTTCATGTTTAGAGCATCTATGGATTGGCCTTTCTTTACAATATGCGGGTCATCTTGAGTGTTAATGTTGATTTCAATAGTCGATTCATTCAACATGGTTTGTGTCTCAGAAGGTAACAATCGATGAATATAAGAATCTTCTCGCACCTGTAAGTGAGGATGGATTCATCATCCCGACATTAATAGAAGGTGTATCATCATCGATCATGTAAGGATACAAGAATGGGAGAGAAGAGGAAGCCTTGCCATCGCATTAATAGGTCATAGGTCTCAGGGAAATGGTGTTTATGAAAAAAAAGTTAGGAGGAATAGATTCAAGATCTATGGACTCTGTGGGTGAAGATGGTAATGTGGGTGAATGAGGTAGGGAAGGTGTTTCATCCTGAATGAGGTCAAAGTGAGCCTTCTTGGAAGATGGTGCATCAAAACGAGTGCCACTACAATCCATTGTGTTTAAGAGAGGTACAAGAAATGACAATGGTGGCTCTGTTCATAAAAGCCAAAGCCAAATCCTTTCCACGCGCACTTGTGGAGGAAAGTGTGAGCGAAGCAACTGTTAGTGAGGGAATGTAGGTCGATGAAAATGGTTGGGTTTGGGATGGAGGTTTAGGTTTATATGTAGCAATATCAAGTCCCCCATATGTTAGATTAGTGTGAAGGTGGGGAGGGCCATAAGGAAAAAATTCACCTATGCGGATGTCATAACTAGGGTGTTGACGTAGGTTCCCATACTCTTGTGGGGTGAGGAAAGTGTCGATATTGTATAGGTGGTATTCCCCCAGAGTGAGGCATTGAAAAACACCTTCTAAGGGATCAGTAGTCGATATGTGGGTAGTGGGGATAAATGAATCGCTAGAAGATGGGGAAATAGGTGAGTCAGTGGTAGAGGCCACGGCAATGGCAGTAGGGATAACAAGGTTAGATGTGGGAGAGGTGGTGGCAGTCTTGGTGGATGGGCTAGTAGGTGAAGGTGAAGTAGGGATAGTGGTAGATACCTTGACTGGTAAAAGCACATCATTGGGCCAATATAGCATGTTATAGGTCTTGAAAGGTGATGGATCGGAAGGGATGGTGTAATTATGTCCCTCATGTTCAAATTTGAGGCAACAATGTAAATTTGAAGTGACATGTGGATCCAAGGCCAACCAAGAAACAAATTATACTAGAAATCCCCTTCTAGGACATAGAAAAGTTTTGGGATAGTGCAGGGACCCACGTAGACATGGAGAATGATAGTACCCTGTAGGTAGAGGTCATGGCATCATTGAAGGACCAAACATAATTGGGTTACCATGCATGTAATTGATAGGTATGTGAATTTTTCATATGCATGGGAGGAGATGATGTTAATACTAGCACCACCATTGATCATAATGCATCGTATGTGTATATTATCGATAAAGATGGAGATGAAAAGAGCGGGTCGGGGTCATCGGACTGGAAGGGAGTGATCTCTTCATCTGAAAAACTGAGGGCGACTACTTGGCGAGTAGGTGGAGGCGTAGAGGAAGGCGATGACCTAGTGAGAGAGGCTACATGGTGAGGGGTAATGATGGAGGCTACGGGCATGGGGTCATTTGGTAAAACCTCAATAGATTAAAGGACCTCCATGAGGGCTTGATGATGTGACTCAAAGGTTTAGATGAGGTCATATAAAGACATTTTGAAGGGGATTGGTGT
Organism: Taxus wallichiana var. yunnanensis; assembly: GCA_018340775.1. Taxonomy (NCBI): domain Eukaryota; kingdom Viridiplantae; phylum Streptophyta; class Pinopsida; order Cupressales; family Taxaceae; genus Taxus; species Taxus wallichiana. The sequence continues at coordinate 656,063,637 of CM031238.1, read as the reverse complement.
AGTTGTTTTAGCATTGTGTGATGTGTGACCCCATCGAAATAGGATATGCAGGACCTCGAATGGTGACTTTGGTTACAGTGTGGATGGTATGTTAGGCACGGGGTTGGTTGATGGGCTAGTTGCATTTTCCTTGCCTTTGTCTTTCTCGGGCGTGGGTGGAATCACGCTGTGATCATGTTGATCTCGAATCTTGGGGTTGGATCAAAGAGTTTTGGGGTGGAGCTATTGGTCATTGAGTAGGTAATGGAAGAAGATCCGGGAAGTTGGTGAAGGTGAAATGGTGTCCTTATCAAGAAGATCATTGTCGTCAAAATTTTCTTCAGACGACACATAATTAGACAAGAGCGGTTTTAAAGCCTTACGATTCTCCACATCATATCCTAACACACAATGGTAGGTGAACATTCTAGTTTCGTGAAACCCTTTTGGTTTGGGTTTGAGAAATTCATAGGGTCTAAGAGGTGATAATGTGATGACAAAGGCTTCAAGGAGATTGGTTAAGATTTTGGCATAGGACCCTACGAGTGGATCGTAATGGGAGGTGAGTGTGGGTTTGGGTAAAGGTGTGGCTGATTATGGAGGAAGAGGCTTTACAGGAGGGGGAATGGGTTGGTCCACTAGTTTGGTGTGTGGAGTGGTCTTAGGTCTTGGTTGCATTTGCTTGGGTATGGGCATGGTAGAAGAGCTGGTGATGGAAGGTTTGGTTGGTTTAACTACCTTATTAGAGGGTAACAGATTTTTAGCTTTAGGTTGCACCTTCTTGGGAAAAGGTGACATGGGTGTACAAGATGTAGAGGGAAAATCAGATGGTGGAAGAGGCGGGTTACCGAATCGCGGTGGAGGTGGTTGTTAGAGGTTGGGTAGAAGGTGGAAGAGGAAGAGAAGAGAGTGTTATGGGTAGTGAAGAAGTTATGGATGATAGTGGTGGTATAGGTGGTAAGAATATTACGGGTAATGATGGAGGTTGTGTGGATTGCTTGGGTATATTAGAGGTTTGTGATGAGGAGGTGGGCTACTACGTTCTTAGTTTGTTGGTGGAAGGAGGTTATTTGGCTAGGGTCGAGGGGTGAGGTCCGAGGATGGATGGGAGAGGTGAAGGTGATAACAGTGTGGTAGATGAGATTGGTGTATGAGGCCTAGGAGGTTGGGTCTTCATTTTAAGGGTTGGAATTAGTTTAGTGTCTTGTTGTCGTGAGAATGTGCAACATGGAAATTGACAATTTCGAGCACGACAACTATATCCCTATGCCAAATTTTCATGTTTTTATCATTCCTAAGAAGCCCCGATCTGTTCGATCGGTCTAAATTAATTCCTAACCAATGTCATGATATTATCCTAGGTGATTTAGGAAATTCCATTCCTTCCCCCTAGGTGATTTTAGGAGTTCATTGAAAATGTTATCTTTTGGCAGTATAGGGAAGGGCTATCGTTGGCCTTCCCGGATTGGATCAACCCCCTGGAGCAGAGAAGAAGGGAAAAATTAAACATGGAGGTGAATGGAAGACCTTATAACATCATGGAAATGATTTTGGAAGGCTTTGGGAAGTTCTGAAAGACTTGGAGCGGTTGAGTGAAAACAGGGTTCACAAGCCTAGGCAGTACATAGGCCTAAAACAACTGTTGGGCTTCAAACAAAGATTTTGGGAGCTCTAGATGGATTTAGAAGTAAAACAAAACATCTTCGGAAATAGGATTCCAAGACCTACATGATGGTGAAATAATATTTTTCACAACACCTTGGTGCATATGATTGGAAGATAGTTTTTCTCAGGTACAAGTGGAGTCCCAGATCAAAAATCCGATTTTTCAGGGATCATATGATTGAATAAAGACATGAGACCCACATCATTGGATTAAAAATTCCATTTCCAGTCAGGATCATATAAAATTTCACCAAGAAATTCCATCGGAAGCTCAAGTTCTCTGTATTCCAAGTTACCCTCTCAAAGGCAGTTCAAGACTTAGTCATTTTTTCGAGAGGACACGTGTCAGCACCAAGAGCCTGGCGGGATTTCATGTCCCCCACGTCCCTGAGGTCAGGTACATCACCCCTTGTAAAATGTTCCCAGACCTCATGTGACCCTTGGGACCCTCATATAACACCCACATGACCGCCGTTCGGCCCCCCAGTACGAGTTTGGAGCATCCATTCCCTGCCATTAGATCGGGCACCACGTGTCACCTCCAGGACCACCGTGGAAACTGATGTACCTTATGTACCTGAGGTGGGGGACATCAGACATGGAAAAATGCACCTAGCCCCTAGGAGGAGTCTTTTGGACACCCACGTGACCTCCTTTCAGCTCCCAGTGCTTCAAATCAGCTTTTTCCTCCTTCATTCCCTGTTGTTGGATCTAGTGCCACATGTCACCATCTTGCTCATTGTGGAAATTGATGTCCCTCACATCCCTGAGGTCAGGGAACATCAAGCATGGAAAAATGTGCCCAAGCCCTACCTGTGCACATCTTTTTGAAAAATTTCCAAGTGCTGCTTTTCCCGCTTCTAGCTTCTAACATTTTTGTGCACTCCATTCCTCCATTTCTTCCTCTGCAACATTCTACCATCACTCTGCCATTGAAAATGCTCAGAACAGCTCGACCCAAGCACTAAAAAAACTCCCCATGGTGATTTTTAGGTCTCAGAAGGATCTTTCATCAAAACAAGAAGGAGAAACAAAGAGCAAGAAGGAGAGAACAGTGAAAATCCCCATAGCCTAAAAATGAAGATCTAAAGAAATGTTGCAAACTGGTGCATGAAACAACAAACCATTTGCTGCTGTTCATTCCTCTGTCCAAGACCATCAGAAATACACCTTCAAACTCCCCCCTCGTGTGATAGAGCAGCCACAATGAAGAAATCTCATTTCCGGCTCAACGAAGAAAGAAGTAAGATTTCCCGTCAAACTAGTTGCGGATTGAAGTAAGATCGCACGTGAAGCACCAGAAGACAAAACCCACATCAAAAATATAAATTTTGTTGTAAATGGAGGAGAAAACCAGACCTGCAATTTTCAGGTCCATTAATGGCTGCCACACTGGAAGCACTGCCAGGTCCGAAAATTAAAACTTTAAAATCTCTTAGATTATTAAGCGGGCGGGCCTGAAATTTTAGAGGAGGATATTGGGAAAAAAACCATATCAAAAAAATTTGTTCCACATCAATCCAAATCCCAGAGGCCAACTTTCTAAAAATAGTAGGTCTACTACATAGGAACTATTATTCGAGGAAAGTCATTAACAGAAGAACCTGCGAAGGAGATGAAGATATTAGAGGTGCACTACAGCTGAGAATCCACCAGAATGGAAATTTTTGGCACTTACTAAAAATAGTAAGTGGGCCCTTGAGCACCTGCTAAAAATATAAATTTGATCCAAAGGAGTGAGGAATGCAGGGAGAAAGGGGAATCAAGGTCACAACACTCAACAAAGGATCGAGAGAGTTGCCTTTTTCACACTTACTAAAAATAGTAAGTTACACTCAAAGAGAAGTTTTGGCACAATGGGATGTACAAGGATAATCATTCAGGGGGACATCATTGTTCGGGAGCATCCTAGTCATTTTTTCATAGGGCATTCAAGATCCACCTTAGTTCATTCAACTTAGTGAGTGTTCGTGAGATAATTTGGAGGAATTTCACAGTGTGCAAGGAGTTCGAAGATTCAAAGTTTCACTACATTTGGAGCTTTCCATCAACGAGGATCAATGGAATTCATCAGGAATGACATCTCCTCTTCTTCTTCTCCCCCTCTTTCTCTCTCCTCTTCCCCCAACTTTCTCTCACTTTCCAATATTCTAATTTCGTGTTGGGGTTTGCACTTTTAATATGACTTAAGAGACTTTAGAAACATAATGTAAATTAAGTCGCCTTGCTATTATAAAAGGGACTTAAATATTTGAAGTGGAATATGAAGAATCTTAAGTCATATTAAGGTATTTGAAGGTCATGAGGAAGATGAAGAGTCATATTCTATTCTATAAATTGTAAAGCCATTCCCATTTCAAACGGTTGGTGATTGATCTTGTAGAATCAAGAGTCCATTCTTCCTTGAGAGAAAGAAAAGGAGATAGCCATCTTCTTCTACTCTCTTGCCCTCTAAAATTTCTTCCATTCCTACACTATGTACAACTTTTATTCAAGCATCAATACAAGAAGGAGTTTCTAGCTTTCTTTGACCAAGGGATTTCATGACACTTTGTTCTCATCAAATTCTATTTGGTCTTGTTGTCATTTACAGGGTTGTTTCTTCTCATAAATGCATGTGATGAAGTTTCTAACTAGTGTGTGTGTAGGAATCTGATTTTCTACCTGCAACATTAGTTCTCCTACCTCCATTCTCACTCCCTTTCCCACTTTTAGACAAAGTCATCTCTTGCAGGTATATGCAAGCATTTGCCGCAGGGTCAGTGGAGTGCCCCTGTTGGATCCCGGTCGAAAGGCCACCACATAAATCCACCTTTTCATGCACATGCACATACGGAAGCTGCACTGAGTTAAGTAGAGGGACTTAGATTCCTAGAGCGTTGGCAAGAAATCCACAAGTTTGTCCACCCGACAAATTTTCTCGCCAACATGTCCGTTTGGGAAGATGTGGCTAACTCAAATTTAATGGGTGGGTGAGTAAGGTTTGATGTCGGCACGACCCTAAGGTAGTGATGGGTTTAGGAAAAGGAGATGATAGAGGTGTGGGTAGGCGTTTGGGTGTAGATGTGTGTTAGGTTATGGGTAGAGGTCCGTGTTGGGATATGGTTGACGACATGGAAGGTGTTGTAATAATCATGGTTGTGTTTGGTTTGGTTGCTTGAAATACTTTTGAATAGATAGTGGAGATGTCGGTGAGTGACAACTGCATTTGGGTTGAAGCAGGAAGTAGAAAACGTCCCCAAAGTAAGGCTCTATCAACATAGTCCAGGTGATCAACCAAGCGTGAAAATGGTATTAATGTAGGTAGGGCCGATGTGGATCAAGTAGTAATCCTGTAAAATGTGTTTGAGAAACAGGGAAATGGCTAGCTTCAGACTCTGTGGGTAAGAGAGCCGAAAGCAGGTGGCAGAGTCTTGGGGTCCGATGGAGAATGGTCATCTAAAGGTAATGGTGCATCTACAGAGTGCTCCTCATGGGTAGAGGAGAGGATGGGTCGAGATGAGTTAGACTCTCTTTGTTTTGGTGTAGGTTATGGACATGTATATTTTATGAGTAGGAGAGGTGCCATTGACGACTACTTAGTAATTTGAGGGGCTAAAGGCGGTGTGGTAATTATAGGCTCTTCCACGGGTGAAGGAGAAAATGAAGGAGGTTCCTCTGGGGTTGGAGTAGATGAAACGGGTTCTTGTGCAGGTAGGGGAGTGCAAGCTAAGATTTCATCTATAGAAGGGACATGGGACAATTGGGAAGCAACTGGTATGTCCTTGAAAATGGCATGGATCTCACGGACATTATTATCATCGGTTGAAGTGTCACCAATTTGGTTGGAAGATGGGGCATGATTAGTGAACGATTTTTTGAAGATATGTAAGTTTTGGTTAGCGGGTGCATTTGGGTTATCCAAGACTATGTCTCTGTTGTCTAACATTTCTTGGACAATATTTTTGAAGGTGATGTAATTACCGTCACTATGACCTTTGACACAATGATAGTTACAAAATTCATGTTCTTTATACCATGTGGGCATGGGTGATCAAGGTCAAAACTAGTGTGTGGTTTTATAGGTGGAAGGGTAATGACACCAGCCTTAATAAGCTTTTCTAAAATAGAAGAATAAGGTTCCCCTATTGGGGTATACTTTCGTTGTTCTCATCTGAATTGGAAAGCTTGGATGGGAGAGAGGTTAGAAGAAGGCATGGCTTGGTTTGATGGGTGAGAGGGTCTAGCCTTGAGAACTACGATGTTGTCAGATCCTTTGGGTTTTGAATAGTTGTTTTGGGGTTTCAAAGATGAAGAAGCATCATTTGATTTGAACGTAATGTTCTTATTATGTAACTAAATTTTATTCTCTTCGATAGCATGAATCTCCTATTTTTGTGCCATGGTAAATGCCTCATCAAAAGTGCGAAAGGTCTACACCTACAGGGTTGGTGAGATGTGTCTAGCACAAGCTCCTGTAAATAACTCTATGAGTTCATTTTGAGGCAATTGAAATGTGAGCTGATTAATTAGGTGCACTAGCAAGTGACAAAGTCGATGATAGACTCGTCGTCATACTGTCGTGTGGAGTAAAGATTAGTCATGGTGACTTTCTTAAAAATGTTGATTGAGAAGTGGTCTAAGAAGGCTTGGGCTACTTGATTAAATGAGTAGATGGAATGTCTAGGTATCCCACTATACCAGTCCAATGCAGTTCATCAAGGACATCGGGAAGGTCCGTAAGAGTAAAGTGTCATCATGAGAAATCAGGTAACACCCATTTTTAAAAGACCACAAATGTTGTTGTGGGTCTTCTTTACTATTGAAACGGTTGAATTTTGGCATTTCCCAATGTATGAGGTATGGGTGAATAGGAATGGATAGATGAATGGGCTCATTACAGATTTCATCGTAGGTGAGAGAATTGCGTGAGCTGAAACTAATGCTTCTAGTGTCTGCATCCTTTCCATCATTAATTTGATGAGGTCATTGGTAGGTTATGACGAGAAGAGCTCCTCTGTGGTGTAAGGGGGCTGGTATTGAACATGTGATGTGGGTGGCATTCCAGGTGTATGGTGGTGCTTTGAATAGGAAGGTTAATAATAGGGGATTGACATAAAGGGCATATATCCGAATGAATGTTGGACAAGATAGGGGGCTGTTGATAATACATATATGTAGGTGGGGCAGTCATAGTGACTCTAGTAGTGATTGGGGAAAAGACTACGGGATGGAGAGGACAAGATTCTAGAATGGAGTAGGGGTCACCGACACCATGGGTGGTTGTGTTGCAATTGGTATCTGTGTGAGACAATGTGTGCGATGGGGTTAGGTCCGGGTGTTCAATGAGGGAAGAATAGATACTATGGGTACGGCTGATATTGTAGATGTAGTGGTCATAGCGGGTATGGGGCCTAACTATGAAACCACTAGGGATAAAGCAGGTGAAGGTAACACTAAACTAGTAGGGGTTGATGTAGAAGTGGGGATAAGCGAAGGAGAGATGGATATAGGCATGCCATATATCAACTGATCGGAGGAGTCCCGGGTGGAAGAGTGGGATAGGTAGAACTATAAGGCCACATAATTTTGATTGAGGAGTCATGTGAATTCCTCATCATCCATGGCAATGGCGGTAGGCGAGGGTTGGATCCATAGGTGATAGGAGAGAAGGTGGTGAGGACTAGGTAGGAGTGGTTGATGACTAACATGGAATATAAGAGCATTAGCTTGGTTGCGAGTCAACACCATGTGAATGGATGTGTATCAGGTGATGTTGTATCTTGCAGATAACACAGAGAGCAATAGGAATGAGAAAAATAGGTGTTTATAGGTGGATTTGGAAAATGTATCAATTAAGAATCAACACAAGGTAATCGATGCCTGGTCCAAGGCTCATCGATGACGGTTCAGGGGTAACCGAGGTCGGTTACTATGAGAAAAGAATAGTTTGACCAAATGGGAACAAAATTGATGAATGTCGGATAGTAGGCTATATGATGACCGTTTATGAGAATACAAAGAGTACAAAGACTTAGAAAAAATTAAAAACAATGAAGAATATGAGAATAGGTGTCCTTTGGGAAAGTTAACCAAAAGGATTAGGAACCGATGGTGGTTAAGTAGAACCGATGACGGTGTGGTGTAAACCGATGCGGTGCATAAACCAATTCCTATTCTTGTGAAAATATTAAAAATGTAGAAAAATAGATTATTGTGAACTAAGATCAGATGAATGATCAACCCAGAAAATTTGGAGATGATATAATGAGGCCCTAACACACTCAGAAGAAGTTAGAATACTCCAACTATGATTGTGGAGTGTGCAAGGCAAAAGAATGGAAAAATGGAGAAACGTATCCTCACACCTCAAAATACACGTCAATCAAACGCTAAAAACACGTATCTAACAAGTGATTTTTAATGTGTTGAGCTTATGCTATTTAGAAGACTGACTCATGAATTTAGAGTAGAGTTTTTGGTGAGGAAGGCTTCCTACGAAGAAGGATATCTAAAAGGAGAGGTTTCAAGTTATGTTATGGCGGGGGTGGGCCATCCTCTGAGGTAATGAATGGACAGAAGTAACCAGCTGGGTGCCCACTGTCAATCCACTAATCGTGTGATCATTGAAAACTTCTTTTAGGTGAGATGTTATTTAAGAAGATGTGTATTTTTCAATTTTGTGCAGTTTGGTAGAAGAAGAAGAAAGAGAGTGCTTTTCTACATTCTTTGTGTCAACCATCAGCTAGGCATGACTTCCAGCATATAGGTTGCCCTCATTTTAATGTGAGCTAAATGCAGCATACAAGGATGAAATGCAACTGATTTTAAACCCAAATTGAAAAATTACGTTTGATGAAGCAAATGATGAATAGGTAGGAACATGCTCTTTCACTACTTATGCGAATGCAAGAAAAGAAGAAATGGTTCGTTTTAAGCACCGGAAAATAGATGTCGTTTTAGACAATTAGAAGAAGAGAGTATTACTAGGGAAAGATACTTAGTATGAATATATTTAGACAATAAACAAACACACCATCTTTACCTAGGAATAAATAAAAATGTAAGGAACCCCATATGGGTCCCACCGGGCATGCCAAAATGTTTCACCGTTTTCTTTATGTTTTTGGATGTGACGAAACAGATAAGGGTAAGGGCTAAGGAGGAATACCTATTGTGTTGGTTTGGAGGTTGATGCGCACGTTCTAACTTCTCAATCTGATGTTGACTATGAGAGCTTCCTTTTGGCTAGGAGGAACTACCTGAAATAGAAAACAAGACCACTAAAGAAGAGTTAAACAATATATGACAGTGGACTGCCTAGTGTATGCTAGATCCAAGAAGTGTGATACTCCTAGAAGGCTGTCAATCCACTATTTTATAAAACAAATATGAAATAACTGAAATACGTACATAAATGAATTTAGTGCTAGTATTCTACGATTTAGGTACCTTAGCTCACTATGAACGTCAATTCGATTAAATACTAAAATCTATGCGGATCAAGGTCTTCAGTCGGGTTACGAGTTGTTCGGGTGGTTTGTAGGTCACGAGACATGGTCTTAACAGGTTAGGTAAGGTATTTGGATTTTTTTGGTAGGTAGGTTAGTTGTTGGTTTAAAACAATTTTGGGAGACACAGAGACCGGCGTTGGTCGAGGTATGACTGATCACGGTTAGGTTTGAACCGACGATAGTTATGCCAAACCGATGTCGGTATATTCAGGCGATAAGATCCAATAGGATGTGTTAATGGGGTTTGAGTTGAGGCCAAGAAGATGATAGAGGACCAAATGAGGTGTATGGGGATCTTAGGAACACTCGAAACCGTGCAGAGGTCAGGTATAGGTAGTCTTATGGCATGGGTGGAGGAATAGTTGGTTTACATGCAAGTAAATGGTAGGGGAAAAGGGAATGCAAGTAGGAAACTGATAACAACAATAGAAGGATCCAATAAAATGAAGTAGAAATAGATGATGTAGGTAAAAAGTGTACTTACTAGTGTTGCAGGTCTAATGGATCTGTGGTTGTGATGATTAGTTGATGGGATGGAGCTTGGTGCGGTAGTGATGCTTTCTGAAATGTCACCATGAGTGCAATCTCTCTAGATCTATCCTAGTCTTTGGCTATGGATTTCTATAGGTACAAAAAGGCTCGGTTATGCTTACATGCGCCTCTCTTCTCATCTCCTTGATCTCAGAATGTGCCAACCCACCAACAAGGTTGCTAAGGTGAATAAATGGTAACCGACGATGGTTTTGGGTTGACCAGCGTCGGTTTCGGGGTGACCGACGTCGGTTAAGGTGGGATTCCCTAGGTTTACTAAAAATAATAGATCTTGGCAATCATTTATGCCAGAGCTGTCTATTCCACTGGATCAAAGTGGAAGTTGCCTTTTTCATGAGCGGGAATGTGCTTAGAGGGATAATAGGCATTGATGATTTTAGGTTTGAACCAAGTCTTAGCTCATTAAGGTAAGTGGGACCAAGTCTTAATTAGTTATGGAAAAATTTCAAGAATAGGTCTAGGGTGAGGTGGCTAGGTGAGGTGGCTAGGTGAGGTGTCTAGGCGAGGTGGAAATTAGCTTAATTAAAATAATTAAGTAATGAATATTATGAGGATGGGTATTAATTTAATTAAGTTAATTAAATTAATATTAATGTGGGTGGAAGGGGCCATGGTTAGGTGAATATATTTGAGTTGGCTATTCGATGGGGGGCCAAGGGGAGTGTGATCCAATTTTGGTGTCTACACCCCCATTGTTTTGGTAGATACTCCACCTCTTTATCTTACATTCCTTACTCTCTTCATGGTAGCTCTTGAATAGTTTTTACGGACATCACATATTTCTACAAAAGCGGCCTTTGAGATATCTCCCTGCTCCTATCAATTCTAAAGCATCCATGTATTCATCATGAGTCCCTTCAAAAATAGTAATTTTAGGGAGTCGGTGATATGTTTTGACTTTTGAACATGGAACAAGAAATGTTGCTGTTATCCAAATTCACCCCGAAGGTTGATTTGATAACATACATCGAATTCTCAAAGTCCCGGAAAATGGATGAATTTAGGGCAAAAATCATGTTTCCGTGGTCCCCTCGAATGTTTTCTAACTCCCCGGCCAAGAAGAAAAGAGCAAGCTTTGAGAAGATGCAAAAAAAATGCAAAAACAAGCTTGGGCCAGAAAAAATTGTGGAAATTGGCTAAGTCCTAGTCCTCGCAACAGTCGGGACATTTGGGACGTTGGGACGCGAACCGGCCGAAAAGCCGCCAGGCAGTCCGCGCGGCAATTGGGACATCTGGGCCATAGGTACGCGTGGGACGCGAAATGCCCGAATCGGCTGAAAGAAAGAAAATTTGTCTAAGTCTTTAACCGGGGCAAGTGGGACAAGAGTACGCGGCGGACGCGAACCGGCCGAACCAGTGAATCGGAAGAATTTGTCCCAGACAGTCCGGGAGCAAGTGGGACAAAGGTACGCGAAGGACGCGAACCAGCTGGTTCGGCGAAACAGGAACTTTCACACTAGGACATCTGGGCCGTGAGTACGCGAAGGATGCGAACCGCCGATTCGCCCAAAGCAGAGAAATTTTGTACTAGGACAGTTGGGACAAAGGGACGTGTGGGATGCGGATAGCCGAAAGCCGAGAGCCAATCGGTTGTGCCACGTGTCATCGGCGAGATAAGGGACAAGGAAGCCCATTTCGGGCGGATCGGAGGATTCTGTCCTAAACAACACTTTGGATGTCCAAGACAAAAAGACGTGAAGGGTGCGAAAAGCCGGCAGACCCGCGGACCAATCAAATCACGGCACGTGTCACAGGGGAAAAAGGGTCCAAAAGTCAAAGGGCGAGGTTTCAAGGACTGGCTGAGCCAATCAAAAGAGGACACGTGTCCAATAAAGCAAGAAAACTCCGCGGGACGAGTAGGATTAGGATCTGAACCTCTGTAGTTTTTGCAAAATATAGATCTAAATCAGAGGAGTTTGAGGAACCAGCCTCTAATCTGGAGATTCCTCTCTCAATTTCACAAGTCCCCACACTTGGAGAGAGGTTTCCATGTTGTGCAATCACACTGGATGCTAGAGTGATCAACCTAGAAGCCTGATCTGCATCCAGGGGTGCTGTGAGTCTGCAACAACGCTTTTGCACGCCGGTGGGACACTGGAGGTCTCATTTTTACTGCAGCAAAGTTGATATGCATCTGCTGCAGTTTTCTTGCTTATAAGAGCTATTATTTGCATATCTGGCGACTCCCAGGGGAAGAATTGATTGGTTCCAAGTTCTGGCCTGAAAACTCATGAGAAGAATCACCACAAGGTCAAGAGTTGGAGAAGAAGAAGTGCTGTTTGAATACCTGCAATTATCTCTAAGAAGAAGGCAAAGAGGAAGAAGGATTCAAAGGTCTCCATCTCCACCAAACAGAACTCTCTCAACTCCTCCACCTAACAGGCCTTTCATTCAGTATACAAGGGTTTTAAGACCGATTAGAATGGCTCAAAACAATCCCTACGTCAACTTCACAGCAAAGGCCCACTTGCCCTCAACACACAACATCCAGTTCCTATTGCAGCCTTGAAGAACATTCTCTACTTCACTAGAGAAAATCAGACTACTCCAGGTGATCATGTTAAAGATATTGCTAACCTTTGTGCAATCCATGAAATCAATGAAATGCAAGTGGCTGTCAAGTTACTGGCATCTTCCTTCAAGGGTAAAGCATTGCAATGGTTTAGGAGCCTTGGAGCTGGTTCTATCATAAAATGAATCGGTTGTGTATTGCACTTCACGAGCAATTTGGAGAGAAGGGAGACAACTTGTCTCTTTTGGAGCAGCTGACAACTATCAAGAGAGCCCCCAACGAGCAACTGACTGACTTCAACTTCAGATTTCAAAGGTCTTGGGATAGGATTCCAGTGGCAGTCAGGCCAACAACAAAAGGTGCTTTTCTATATTACCTTAAAGCTTTGAATTCTGATATTTCTATGTTAATTCAATCTATGGGAGGCACAACCTTACCTGCTACTTATAGCATTGCCATTAGAGCCGAAAACTGTCTTATTCAAGCTAGTAAACTGGCTCCTAGGCCTCCCATGCCCTTGTATCCAAACTTAGAAAATCCAAGCACTAGTCAAGCACCCACTTTGGCTCCTGTTCCCACCCCTAGAAATCAAAGTTCAAATGAAACTTCTACTTCATCCTCTAGTACTTGAAATGAACTCCAAGAGGTCATGAAGTAATTGTAAAATTTGGGAAATGAGCAGTTACTATCAAAAGACAACAAGCTCAAAGTGCTAGACCGTATCAGCCTCAAGCACAGTACCAGGCTAGGCCCCCATACCAACAAAATAGGTCACCAAATCAGGCTGCAAATCAAAATCAAAGCCAAGTAAGGCCTCCCGCTAATAGGCCATTTCAGCCCTATAACCCCAATGTTGTATCTGCTTCTAAAGCATTAGTGCCAGTCCAAAATAACATGGCCCAAGAATATGATTGGTGTTTCCCGTGCGGTCAGCCACATAACCAATCAATGTGCTTTAACGGTGCATTAAATCAAGCTCTGATGGTGCAAACCATTGGTGGGTCGCAAGAGTCCAGCCATGAAGGAGATCAGCAACAAGAAGCACCTCAGCAAGGAACATCTCCGAATGAAACTACTCTTGTCAATTGGCAGGCTGAAGATTTCTGTGGTATGAATCAAATACCCTCTCAAAGTGTTGCAGCCAATACAAGGTCAAAGAGGAGAAATTTGGGTGAAGAATGTACCATTAGCCCCAGCCAATCCACAACCTTCCACGGCTCCACAAATGATTGGCGGGAAAAGTCTAGTTTCAAATGCACAAGGACAGCCAAGAACAGCCCCTAGGCCAACTCAAATGCCAGCTGTTGCTGCCCACGTGCAAGGAGTAAATGTGCAAACCAAGGGACAACAAAAGGATACTTCATCCCCGTTCAGTATCATTGAGCAAATGAAGAAGACTAACATCAATATATCAATGTGGGAATCACTATCCATCCCAGGCCAAAGAGATTTGCTACAAGCTACCATGAAGGACTGGTCAACTTCAAATCAACAGGTCCAAATGCAAGAGAAGGTACTCACAAATGCTGCCCAGCCTGAAAGAAATCATGGAGGACAACAAGGTAAAATGTTGAAGCCCCCTCCATTTTATGTTTCATTGATCATAGGAGACAAGTTGGTACATAATTGCATGATTGACTCTAGGGCAAGTAGCTCAGTGATGCCCAAGCAAATAGCTGATCAGCTGGGTCTCCAATATGAAGCTATATCCAAAGGTGTAGTGCAGCTAGATGGAACAGCAGTAGAAACCGTGGGAGTAATTAAAGGCTTGAGTCTTACCTTGCATGCATGTCCAAATGTTGTTGTCTTACAAGATGTATCACCATAGACCTTCCACCACTCTTTGCCCTATGTTTGTCAAGGACTTCACCAATATTGGAGGGTATTTGTCTCTTGATTGGTCACACATGCTATTCAGAACAAGATATGGTACTAAGGTCACAATCAGATCCAAACCAATTGCAAACTTTCATATTGAGCCTCATACTCCAAGCCAAATCAATGCCAACTGTTTAGCATTTGATCAAGAAGATTATCCAAACACTGATGAAGCTGACACCAAAGTTAGAAGCATCCCATATTTAAGTCTTGATGAATGGGCAAGCAAGGTGCATGCTTTTGATCCTTATCAAGAAATAGAAGAATCTGAGCTAGGGGTTTATTGTTTACATGAAGAGGATCAACCTCTCCCCAGCATCACCAAGCCAGATCATAAGGACAAGAATGAAGTATGGCAATTGTTCTTTGATGGGTCAAGGAGTAGACAAGGTGCAGGAGGAGGAGCTATGCTCATTTCACCGCAAGGTATAAGGTATTACTCAGCTTTCCGTTTCCAGTTTTCCTGTTCAAACAACACGGCTGAGTATGAAGCCTTAATTCATGGACTGCACTGGGAAATGAAGAAAGGCATCAGGAATTTACAAGTATTTGGTGATAGTGAGCTGATTGTAAACCAAGTCAAAGGAAAAAATGCTGCCAAAAATGATCTGTTGAAGAACTACAAAAATCGGTATGGGATCTTATTGAAGATTTTGAAGCTTTTAGCATCAATTCTATCCCAAGAAAAAAGAATGAAGCCACTGACAGGCTAGCAGCAATTGGGGCTACGTTTGACGTTGTAGAAAGTATCAAAAGTGAGAAATCTCAGCCTCATATCAAATTGGTTGTAAGACCAGCTGTTCCGGATAACAACACAAGTTGGCAAGTCTTCGAGAATGATCAACAAATTGTTAATTTCCTACAAGAAGAAGCTGAGTTCTCTGCCAAGAATCAAGACAAGTTGGAGCAGCAATATGGTGACCAAGTGGTGCAGCTGAGAACTAACAAATTACCAAAATGCCTCATAACCTTGGAGTCAACATTCAACCCGAATGATCAGTTCTGGAAGGAGAAAGAAAATATTCAAGTGAAGGGTGAAGATTCAGAGCCTATTTTAGTGGAAGAAGGCAAAACATTGCAGATTGGCAAAGTAAGTACCTCACAAGAGAAATCTGATTTTGTTCAGCTTTGTCAAGAGTTCCCAGATATCTTTGCTTGGACTTACAAAGATCTAAGAGGTTTCAACCCAAAGTTGGCACAACATACTATTGAGCTGGATCCGGAATCCAAGCCTGTCAAGCAAAAGCAAAGGCCAGTAAATCCCCATATTGAACCTCTCATGAGAAAAGATTTAAGCAAGCTCATTGAGGCCAATATCATCTTCCCCATCAAACACTCGAGTTAGGTTGCAAACTTCGTGCTAGTGAGAAAAAGAAATGGAGAAATCAGACTGTGTGTTGACTTCAGAGACTTGAATAGAGCCTCCCTCAAGGACCATTACCCACTCCCTTCCATGGAGCAAATATTGCAAGTTGTAGCTGGTTCAGAAAGGTTCTCACTACTTGATGGATACTCAGGCTATAATCAGATAATGGTGAAGGAAGAAGATCAATTCAAGACGACCTTCACTACAAATCGGGGCACATATGCTTACAAGAAGATGCCATTTGGGTGTCGAATGCCGAGCAACATTCCAAATGAGCTATGGATATGGCATTCAAAGGCTTGATCAATAAAATAGTTTTGATATATCTTGATGACATCACCGTATTCTCCAAAAATGCAAAGGTGGATCACCTTTTCATCCCGAGGCAGGTATTTCAGAGGTGTAGAAGATTTGGGGTATCATTGAATCCCAAAAAATGCATATTCCTGGCTCACGAGGGGAAACTTCTAGGCCATATTGTCTCGAAAGAGGGACTGGCAATTGATCCAGAGAGAGTTGAAGCCATAAGAGCACTACCATTGCCAAGTCACAAGAAGGCTCTTCAAAGCTTCTTGGGAAGGATCAATTTTGTCCATAGGTTTATCCCAGATTTTGTAGCCCTTGTCAAGCCCATCACCAAAATGTTAAAGAAGAGCATGGATTTTAAGTGGACAGCAGAAGGCAAGGAGAGTTTTGAGGCAATCAAAGAAGCTATCTCTCAAGCACCAACTCTCATCAACCCAGACTTCTCCAAGGATTTCATCCTCTATGCATTTGGAGGTGATGACACTATTTCTGCCATTCTAGTACAGCAGAACAAAGATAATGATGAGCAGCCGATTGCCTTTTTCAGCCAGAGCCTAGATGACTCATGAGGTGAGGTACTCTTTTATTGAAAAGCATGTACTTGCAATGTCGAATCTTTAAGAAATTCAAGCATTTAGTCTCAAACAACAAGGTCCAGCTTGCTGGTCTCACATGCATGTCAAGTTAAGGACTTCCTCCTTAACAAGGATTTGAATGAGAAAAGGGTAGGTTGGATCACCCGTGTCATGGAGTATGACATTGAGATCAAGATCACCAAGTTGGTAAGAGGGAAAGGATTGTGTGAGCAGCTGGTTTTGGGGAAGTAAAAGAAGAAGTATGCAACGAAGAAGAAGCTGCATTTTTTGACAGATCCCAAGACAGCCATGAGCCAAGCAGAAATCAAGAAGAAGACAATGCTTCCCGACTCCTTGCTGGACCCAAGGTATTATGCACTTCCTAGGCACATGCCTATGCCCTCCGAGAGATAAGCAAGACCCAAAGGAGACACTTCAGATTGCGAGGCTATCCCGTATGCCATTGTTGATGGAGTTTTGTTCAAAAAGATGTAATGGAGTGTTCTTTGAGATGCATTAGCATAGGTCGATTCAAAGGGTGTTGGAAGAGTTTCATGGTGGACCAGCTGGTGGCCATTTTGCACCAAGAGTGATAGCTCTAAAAATCATGGAGGCTGGTTATTATTAGCCTAAAATCTTCAATGATTTCTATGCATGGATCAAGAGGTGTAAGAATTGTGCATTCTTCACAGGAAAAGAGAGACTTGCAGCCCTCCCATTGCATCCAATCTCAATTGACCAGCCATTCATGCAATGGGGTTTGGACTTCATTGGAGTCATTAATCCCAATTCAAGCCAAGGGCACAAATGGATTTTGATGACCACATGCACTACTTCACCAAATGGACAAGAAAAGAGCACTCAAAGAGGCAAATGAGTCTAGCATCTTAGAATTTTATGAGGGGATAACAACCGATTTGGTGTACCCGCCACAATAATCTCTCGATAATGCATTGGCATTCGTTAGATCTAAGGTGACCGAGTGGGTCATTTATCAAGAACGGTATTTACCTAAGCACTTCATCGAACTATTACCCTCGGGGTAATGGCCGTGCCGAGTCTACAAACAAGAACTTGTTGAGGATCATTAGGAGGAATCTTGATGAAAATCGAGGTCTTGGCATACCAAACTGAAATCAGCCTTATGGGCCGATAGGATAACTCCCAAAAGATCTATAGGTAACTCTCCATTTAGGCTTGTCTATAGAAGAGAGAAATCTTGCCCATGTCACTTGAGTTGCCAACGTTGGAACTCATGAAACAACCGGAGTTGCTAGAGTTTGAGCCCGTGGAGGTGAGGTATGTAGAGTTGATGGCGCTGCAAGAGATCAGAAATCGGCATCCCAAGCAATGGAAAAGGATCAAGCTTTGATCAAGAAGACCTTTGATAGGAAGGCCAAAGATATATCTTTTCAAGTTGGAGATCTAGTGTTGAAATGGGATGTGGATAGAGCAAAACCGGGAAGGCATTCAAAATTTGATGCCATTTGGAGTGGTCCATACATGGTCACAAAGTGCAAGAACAACAATGCTTTCCAATTGGCCTCATTGGATGGTGAAGAACTATAGATTCTAGTCAACGGAATCTATCTCAAGCGTTGCTTCTAGAGGGAAGTTCACTACCTCTGTAAATATTAGATTAGATTTTCTTTCCTCCAAGTGCTTGTGCACATTGTTTTGCTGTAGGTTAGTTTTATTTTCCCTAAGTGCTTTGGCACTTGCTGTCCATGGAGATGTTTAGCAGTCCTTGCTTTCATCAGGAGACGTTCCATCTTCCTCCTTGCACATTCTCGAGTCGAGAGGGTTCTAACAGAATACTTGATGACTCCATGCCCAATGGACTCGCATCGAGCAATCGGGTATCTTCTACCTAAGCAGCAGTATCCCCTTGAGTTGCCAAATTGTTATCCAAATTCACCCCGAGGGTTGATTTGATAACATACATCAGAATTCTCAAAGTCCCAGGAAAATGGATGAATTCAGGGCAAAAATCATGTTTCTAGGGTCCCCTCGAATGTTTTCTAACTCCCCTGGCTGAAGAAGAAAAGAGCAAGCTCTGAGAAGATGCAAAAAAGCTACAAAAACAAGCTTGGGCCAGAAAAAATTGTGGAAATTGGCTAAGTCCTAGTCCTCGCAACAGTCGGGACATTTGGGACGTTGGGACGCGAACCGCCAAAAGCCCCGAGCAGCATCCATGCGCAATTGGGATATCTGGGCCATAGGTACGCGTGGGACGCGAAATGCCCGAATCAGCCGAAAGAAAGAAAATTTTTCTAAGTCTTTAACCGGGGCAAGCGGGACAAGAGTACGCGGCGGACGCGAATCGGGCTGAAGCCGGCGAATCGGAAAGAATTTGTCCTGGCATAAATCCGGAGCAAGTGGGACAAAGGTACGTGAAGGACGTGAACCAGCTGGTTCGGCCAAAATGGGGAACTTTCACACTGGGACATTTGGGCCGTGATTACGTAAAGGACGCGAACCGACCGTTCGCCTCGAAGCAGAAATTTCGTACTAGGACATTGGGACAAAGGGACGCGTGGGGCGCGGATAGCGAGAGCCAATCGGATTGTGCCACGTGTCATCAGCGAGATAAGGGACAAGGAAGCCCATTTCGGGTGGATCAGAGGATTCTGTCCCAAACAACACTGGGACGTCTGGGACAAAAAGACACGAAGGGCATGAAAAGCCGGCAGACCCGTGGACCAATCAAATCACGGCACGTGTCATAGGGGAAAAAGGGTCCAAAAGTCAAAGGGCGAGGTTTCAAGCACTGACCTGAGCCAATCAAAAGAGGAAACGTGTCCAATAAAGAAAGAAAACCCATAGGATAGAGAGGAGAGAGAATTACATATCCAATCAGCGCGTGCCTCGTGTCATCCAGGTTGCAGAGCGTGGGAAAAATTTCAAAAACGCATTTTCACCTGTTTTTACCCTAAATCTTCAGATCGACATATCTTTCGATCCAGAGCTTGCATTTGCACGTTCTTTATATCAACGGAAAGCTTATGAAATTCTCCACATAATTACGGGATTAATCTTGAGTTTTGGTGTAGTTTGGAGAGAGAAAATTGAGAAGCGGATCTGACGCGTGTTCATGGCCGGCGACATTTCAAGAACTGATTTAATGTAGAATGGGTCGCATTCTCCGTATTCCGGTCAAAATGATAGGGTATAGGTTTGTAAGGTCCCCCATGTTGTTTTAACGCACCTCGCAGATCAAGAAGGGATGGGCTCTCATGTTTTGTACGTTTTACTGTCCCTGGACTCGACCCATGCAATGTAAAAGCCAGATTTGGCTCATTTCGAAGGGGAACATTTTTGGTATTGCGAGTTCTTCTTTCACCTCCAAAGCAAGTGATTGATACAAGAATCAGACCTCTCTCTAAAGGATTGTAATAGTTTTACCTCTCTCGAGGTTGTAATGCGATGATTTTGACACTGGAAATGATAATGCAAGCTTTGTGAATGGTTTTCAGTCCTTTGTTTGTATTATTTGCTTCATTTCAAATCCTAAATTATATCTTATCAGTCTGTGTATGTTTTATGTTGTAAACTTTGGTCTGTGTCTATTTGCTTGACAGAAATGTTTCACCACTCCTTTTGGTGCATCACCACCTTTAGTTAGTTTCATATTTTTGCATTTCTATCCCTGTCTCCTTGCAGTTTAGAGTAGGATTAGGATCTGAACCTCTGTAGTTTTTGCAAAATATAGATCTAAATCAAAGGAGTTTGAGGAACCAGCCTCTAATCTGGAGATTCCTCTCTCAGTTTCACAAGTCCCCACACTTGGAGAGAGGTTTCCATGTTGTGCAATCACACTGGATGCTAGAGTGATCAACCTAGAAGCGATCTGCATCCGAGTGTTTGTGAGTTTGCAACAACGCAGTTTTGGCACGCACGAGGTGGGACACTAGAGGTCTCATTTTTATTGCAGAAAAATTGATATGCATCTCTTTGCAAAGTTGATATGCATTAATTGGGTGTTATCCCTTCCTAAAACTTGCGTCTACAAAAAAGATAGAACTCAAATTTTTATTCATCAGTATGAAGATTACAGAATACAACTTACAACAATTTCCTTCCTATTGATATTTATATTCTATAGTCGTATCATTATTTTTATATTCAATAGAGATGTGAGGAGGCTTGTTCAACTAGTAGTTACATTTTTATTGAGCACCAGATCATTCCCAAGAAATTTTTGGATTCCTATGCATGCAATCAAAACTGAAGAGAAGTGTTCTAATACATCAACATAACTAATTGTTCATTCAAACAACCAGTTGTGAAATTAGATCAATTAGTTCCAAGTTGTAGTTAGAAAGAATAATCAAACTTTGGCATGAGATCTACTTTTTTTGACATAACTACTTCTTTACTAACAGGTGTGAACTTAGGTGAAGAATTCTTGTTGATCATCTTTCCCACAATCACGGTTGTGTATATGTGTGTATTTTCCTTTGGTTGCAGTGCTTTACTATAGAAAAATCCCAATTGTTGCATGCCAATTACTACGGATGAGTCCTCCTTGCTTTCGACAAATTTCTTCGATTACATGTTAGTGACAATACATAACAACTCCTTGCAACAAGTACAACATTCAGATAAAGCACTCAATAATCATTCATTGCATCAAAGAGATTAAAATGCACATTCAAAATCCATGAGATAAAGTAACTTAGTAATAACTATATTAATTAATATATAAGTGCCATAAACTTAGGTTCAAGTGGGAATGTCTTGACAAGATGACCAAAATAACAAAGTGTAAGGGTACATAAACATGACAAACTATAGCGAGATGAATCAATTAAAACAACATTAATGGGTCTCATCACTTGAATCATACAGAAGAACCATATTTCCCACTTCAAATGTTTTGTTCCTTATATGCTTATCATGTCGGCCTTCTGTCTAGCATTCTCTATCTTCAGGCTCCAATGTGTCATGGCACGCTGCTCATCTAATTACATCAATTTGTCAATGTGTTCCTCAACCGCTTGGTCATCGATTACTCCTCCTATGCGCACAATACGTAGGGATGGTAACATAAATTCAACAGAAATGCAACCTCCATGCCAAACACTAACTAAAAGGGTGTGGCCTTTTTCACCTCTAATAAGTTGTCTATATGCCCAAAGTACGAGAAGATAGTTTATCATCCCAATCTTTCCTTCCAACATAACAAATTTTTGTTAATGTTTGTCCCGAGAATGTGCTTGAAAGCTTCGGCGATATCATTAGCTTGTGGGTGATAGGGTGTAGTTTTATGGTGTGCCACCATAAATTCTACCACAAGGAATATGATCATCTCATTTTAAAAATGAGTTCCTCTATCACTTATCAAGCTCAACAAATCATCCATACCCGTTGATAATGTTTTCCCATAAAAATCTTGTTGTTGTAGTTGTTATGTAATCCTTTGTAGGTGTTTCTTCTTCCCACCTTGTCAGATAATCAGTATAAGTAATAATATAGTGCCCACTAGTCCTATGCATGGGTAGTGAAATAGGACCAAAAATTCAATAGCCCACTTCTCAAATGGTTCAACGCTTGTAATATGGCGTAATAACATTTCATCTCTTATTTCAGGATTCCCAAGGCGTTGACAATGATCATAGGCCTTGACATATTCTTTAGTATCCATGTACAAAGTTTCCCACCAAATTCTAGCCATCGAATCTTACGTGCGGTAGGATCCCTAGCATAATGACCTCAAGTAATTCCACCATAAGGTTCTTCAATAATACCCTCACGTTTATGCTCCATAACACACAAGTGCAAAACTTCATCATGGTCTAGCTTGTATAAATCTCCACCTATCAATTGATAAGCAATTGCGTGTATGGAAAGTTTCCTCTTTTCTAATTTCTTCATTCCTCGGGTGCCTATCTAGTGTGCAAGAATACCACAATATCCTCTAAATTTGTGAGTGTGCGGTTTAATCTAAAAGTTGTGCACTTGGCATTTTATCCTCAATTCTCTACGCATCCTCGCCTAATAGATCCTAGATAAATGGTCAGGACCTGAATTGCTCTTTCCTAGTTTTACAACAACTGTAAAATTAAATTCCTGAAATAGTAGTATCCACTGCAAATTCACCCTTACAAAACAAGCTTGTTAACCAAATACTTAAGCACCGTATAATCCATAAATAAGATGAAGGGTATTGCTAACAAGTATTATGCGAACTTGTGCAATGTGTAAATCATAGACAAATCCTTGTGCTCGTGAGTGGTATAATTCTACTATGTAGGCATCAACTTCTTGCTTATAAAGAAAATGGGATGATCCACAATTCCTTCTCCTAGTTGCACCAATATTGTGCCAATTGTCATGTCAAGCATCAACATCAACATGAAAGGGTTTGTCCCATAAAGGAAAGTGCAAGATGGGTACATTGGTCAGCCTTTCCTTTAATGTTTCAAATGTCTGATGTTGTGCGTCACCCAATAGAATTTTCCCTTAGCCTTCAATAATTCCTCCAAGGGTGCGATAATATTTTCATAGCCTTTAATGAATTTCATGTAACAATCTGTATGTCCAAGATTTCCCATGCACATCACTTTGATTGTTAGGTTCTGTCAAGCCCAAGATCACAACTATCTTGGTTGGATCTACCACCAAGCCTTCCTTACAAATTATATGCCCAAGTAAGGTGACAAAAGGTGTTGTAAAGATGCACTTCTTAACATTAACGAAGATGCTCAACTACCTACACCTCTCAAACATGAGCCTCATATTGTCATCAATGATCCTTGACTAAGCCATAGAATTTCCTATCATCCGAGATACACTTGTAAGAACTTATGAATGAATTCTTGAAAGGCCTACACAACAATGCACGAGAGCACTTTGTTGGTGTATTTTTCAGTCCAAAGGGCAAAACTATATATGCGAAACTTCCCCATTCAAAGTGGTAAAAGTTGTCTTTTTGTGGTCTTCTTTCACAATGTGCACTTGATGATAACCTAAAAACCCATATGTAAAGCAATATATTTTGTGCCTAAGAACTCCCTCAAGAATTTATTCTGTGAATGTAGTGGGAAAAGGATCGGTAACACATACAACATTAGGTTCCCCATAGTGCACACAAATCCTTATCCTCCCATCCTTCGTAATGCTTATGACCATGGGGCTAACCCATTCAGACTCTTCAATAGGATCAATTATACCAGAATTGAGCATGTTGTCAATTTATTCCTTTACCTTCACACACAGATTAGGGTTCATCCTATAAGGCCTCTTCCTAACCGGGCACGCTCCTCCTTTAAGCTTAATTTTCATCTCACATAGAGAAGGGTGTACTCTCTTTAATTCATTATAGCCCCACAAAAAAAGTCCTGAAATTTGCGCAAGAGTCTCGATAATATTTTTCACTTCTTGCTCGACCGGTAATCACCGATAATGGCCTCCTTAGGCTCCATCACTGTACCAATGTTAACCTTCTTTTTTTCATGGGGCCATGATACGTGTGTTCTTTTTCATCTATTGTGTCCATCACCTCGCACATACATTCAGTGTAGTTCACATCCATGTTATTAACATCATCATCATCATCTATCATGTACACCAGTTTACCCTTTTCCTTTTCTTCCTAGGTGAGGACCATCTCTTCTTATTTTATCTCTTCAAGATCAAGGCCCACCTCTAAATCAAGCTCTCCAAACATTTCTATCAGAAGTTCCTTAGCCTTTGCACTAACTCCCAAGGTAAGGCACTTCATAATCTATAGTGCTTCATATACTAGAGGCTTAGTAGAAAAATAATCAAAAGAATGAATCATACATGAGGTCATCTCTTACCAATTAGTTATTTCTCTTGTCAACTCTGCATGGACATACCATGCGCATGCGTAGCTGCTTAAGGTGGAGTAAAACTTATGCACCCAAGTTGATGGTGGTAAGGCCTCCTGTCCCTCCGTCTAAAGTATCTCACAATTCTAGATGTGATGCGAGGTAGGGACTTCCTATGAAACTCACGTATTTGAGAATGTACATTACTCCTTAGAAATTTGGTAGAAAAGGATATTCTCACTTCTTGTCATTCCAATAAATTATCTCTCGTGTGTTTCCCACCAGTGCACTATTGTCCCATGCACAATGTAGACCAGCATGTTTCTTCTATCTCTTTCGTTTAACTACTAGGCTTCCATGATGCATAGAAATACATCAGCATTTCCCTCGCTAGTGTACCTTGGTACCCGGTTGCTTCAAAATGCCTAACCATGCTCATCATGATCATGTGAGTAACTATATTCTTTATTTCTCACCCAACCACTTCATATGTTCCATGCACCCAATTGTCACAAGCAATACTTGTGGTATCACTAACTAACTGAGCATCATCCCATTATATCACTCCTTCCTTAGATGACTTAGTTACCTCGGGGTATGTTATCTCAGTTTTGAGTTTACACCAAAACTATCAGATAACCCTACGAAATTTTTAAGCTGATTTTGCAAAATTGCCTTTATGAGAGAAAATCGGGTTTTCGGGTTTCACCGACAGGACAACATGTGTTTTAGATGTTTCATGTCTGGTGTTCCCCGAAACCCGAAACCCGCATCGACTAAGGCGAGTTGGGTTTGCGGAACTTCTGAACATCGGAGCATGTCTTCGTCTAAGCATCATGCTTTATGTTGATTGTTTCCTGTAACCTGAAACCTGAATTGCCTAAGTCCTTCATGTCGGGTTTTCGGAACTTTGAAGCATCTAAGCATCATGCTTCATGTCAATTGTTTTCCACAACCCGAAACCTGAATTGCTCTAAACACCTTTGTGTCGGGTTTTCGGACCTCCCGAGCATGCTGACATGGCGTTAATGCCGAGTTGTCGGGTGAGTTGGCACGTGCCAGCCGAAGTGTATTAATTGTAAATTTTCTTATATATATGCGGATTTCCACGTCATTTTTACCGGACGTATTTTTACCTCGTGGATTTTTGCGCATGCTTCTCCAACCTTGAAACCCGAAACTCACCTGTGCCCGATTGCGTTAATCATTTTTGATCTTTCCTTGCCCTGGTTGAAGGTATTTTTCTCTTCATTCTTTGTTCATGGTTTTCGTGAATTAATTATGTATGGAATTCTTCCCATTTTCTTACCAGGTTTGTGGGGTTTTTATCTTTTTCCTTTTTGGGTTGTTTTCTAAAACCGGGTTTATGTTTTAGGGTTTATCTCTTTGGAATTATCATTTTGTGTTATTTCCCAGGAATGTTGTTGTAATTAAAATATGTTTGGTATATGAATGGTAAAGAAAGAACTTGCATGTTTTAAATTCAACAAAAACCCTGTTCCCTCTTCTCGGGTTTTGAAGGGTGTTGTGCAGTATCAAAAACCCGCAGTATATCAGAAGATTTGGCATGTCGGGCTTTCTCAAGTTTTCGACATCTTCAAAGTGCCAGGATTTCTCAAGTTTCCGACATCCTCAGTGTGTCAGGATTTCTCAAATCTCTGACATCCTCAGCGCATCGGGTTTTCTGGACTCCTCGACATCCTCCTCAGTGTGTCGGGTTTTCCACCCTTCCGACATCTCCAGTAGGTCGGGGTTTTCTCAGTGTGCAACATCTCTTGATCTCTGAAACTCTCTTCCTTCAAATCCCTCATGTCGGACCCTGGTCCATCGCAAGAAAAGACTGAGAAGTCAGGTTGGATGAAATACAAGTTCAGAAAGGTGGAGTCTCCATCATATATCGATTGCAATTATGACATCCGAGATACAGAGCTCGGAAATATAGATATTGAGGATTTCTGGAGTAGGGTAAGGAGCTCCTCCCAAACTCCATGGATGAAATCGATAGCCGATAGTGGTTTACCTCTTGCAGCGGGTTTTCCCATGTCCGATCAGTGCCCTGAATTCATCTTATCCTGCACTTCCAGTTATGACTCTACTTCCCGTGCTGTGAGAAATCAGGTGGGAGAAGTTGTGATCAAGTTAGACGGAGGTTACTTTGATGACCTCCTCAAGCTACCCAATTTTGAAGAATATGGAGAGTTAGATATCAAGTCAGCTCAGAAAGCTTGGGATAATGATCAGGAAGATTGTATCAAGCATGTAAATAAGAAGTTCCTGATCAAATCCAAACCGGCCGTTTCCAGATTCCCGAGACTTGTCCCCAGAAGTGATTTCATTCAGGAAATCAATGACATCATCACTCTGTTGAGTCGGGTTTTTGGTTTACCCGAATCAAATGTTTTCCAAGGGTGGATGTATCAGTTCATGATCACCATCAAGAAAAATCAACAAGGAATTGATTGGGGCACTCTCATTAGTAATGAGATAGATTCCCAAATGACAACAGTCTTGTCCACAG
This sequence comes from Taxus wallichiana var. yunnanensis, assembly GCA_018340775.1. Taxonomy (NCBI): domain Eukaryota; kingdom Viridiplantae; phylum Streptophyta; class Pinopsida; order Cupressales; family Taxaceae; genus Taxus; species Taxus wallichiana. The sequence goes on along the minus strand of CM031238.1, from coordinate 656,036,997 downwards.
GGAAGTTTTATATGTCCTCATATGTCACCTATGCAGCGGCCAGGGTATGAGGAACTATCCCGGGTTGGATACCAAGGGAAACAGGACGGTGAACCATGTTTATCAGTATTTCCCTCAACTGACAAGAAAAGGGTCCAAAGATCAATTCAGAAGGGTAAATGATGCCTTCTTTTACGAAAACATCTGTAGGTTAAACCCTGAATTGAGGAAAACAAGAATCTCAGATGAGGCCTGGGCTGAAGTTTCCAAATGGGGTTGTGTCTTCTTGCAATTCAAGAAGTTCACATATCTTCGGGTAGTCATGTACTCGGGGATCCTTTCTGTCTGCCTCGATATCCAGGGGATAAACTGATCTTGATGGAATTGGTTAGGCAACTGTTGGATTTCCATAAGTTCCAACAAAGTAAACATAAGGCTGCTTTGTATCTTTCCCAATTTCTATTGGAAGATACACTTGTTTGACAGTGGTGAAAGATAAAAATGTTGTCCATGAGCTTCAGGACAAGTTGAAGAAGCATATGAAGCCCCGAGATGGGTTTGACATTCGAGGAGTCCTCAGGGCGTATGGAACCCTGCACCTGCACAGACCAAACATAGAAGACATCTGGATTGATCTACGTGATGAGGTTGCTGTTCGCAGAAAGGATCATAGCAGATTGACACTTGCTGAGATTCAAACACTTGAGCTTGCTAACTTACCAGAAGGTACTAGTGACAATGAAAGTGTTCTGGATCTTTCCTATGATGGACTGAATGAAGATCAATATGTTTTCCCACCTATTGATTGGTCGATCAGTGAAAAAGCCTCCATTACAGATAGGTCGGCTCTGATTCTTACACGCACCAAAGCATGGCTCTCCTCTTGGGGAATGAGTTTTAAAGATGATAAGTTTTCAAAGTTGGCTGCTTCAGAGGCGGGGCCCTCCAAAAAGGAAAAGGACAAAAAATCTTCTAAGGGGCCTATAAAGGTCAAGTTTGTCAAAAAGAGAAAAGAAAGAGAAATCTCTTCAATTATCTCTCCAGTTGAAACGGTGGATGTCCCAGAATCACCAACACCACCAGAAATAGGAGAAATTACTTTGGAAGGAGAAGGAAGCCAGCCTCTGGTTTCATCATTTGTTGATTGCCCAACTGAAGAGACCTTATCTCTTGCATCCCAGGCTTTGGAGTCTGAATCTGCGCCTCCCCCCTCACAACCACTCCTACCTCCTCATTCTCCATCCACTTCTTCAATCATGGCCAGTATCTTCTCTGGACTCTCACCCCTCTCTGTTGGGACCCAAGTAATCACCAACACACCCCCTCCTGTGCCTCTTTTTATTGAATCTGTTACCACATTGGTAACTATTCCCTCTCCACTAGTAGAACCTTCTCCCCTTGAGAGTATGATACCAGCTTCTACAACAGTGGAAACTCCCTCTAATACGCTGCAATGGCTACTCGAGCAAACTCCGAGGAAGAGGAAGGTGATTGTACCCATACCAACCTTTGATTTCAGCTCACTCAAGGCTTCTACTACTAAATCAGCCAAGAAACCTAAAACAGTTTCAAGGGTTTTGGTGGACGCTTCAGGGGATAAGTTCACAGAGATCGCCACTCCCGTGACTGAAAAAACTAAAGAGGACATAACAGCCTCTGATTATCAGATAACCATGGTGGCTCTAGGAAAAGTGACAATAGAAGGGCACAACAGGATGCACGGGATGCTACTGAACGTGCTATGTCAGAAGTTGAAAGAAACAAAAGACAGCAGAGATGAGCTTAAAGGAAAGGTGGAGCAGTTGACTGAGGTTTTGCTTAAACTCTCAAAACCCCTTGAATCCATACCATCTTCTTCTGTCCCTGTCGGATTCGATTTCTCATCAGTGCCTACAATTGAGAAGATTAATAAAAAAGGAAGGGTGGTCGATGAATGGATCCAAAGGCTGCTCCAACAGGGGAAGGAAGCGATTCAAGACGTTGTGAGAGTTTATCAATATTTGGGGGACATTCAGAAGGATGGAGAGAAGATGGAAGATGATTTCTCTCAAGAAATTAGACATCTTGATTTGACTTTTGAAGCTCTCCAGGTATTAAAGAAAATACCATCACATCTCTTGGTAGAAGAAGGCATCATCCCACACGGATAAGCATTTCCAGGTGACTAAAGTGATCGGGTTCGAGTAAAGATTCTCAACGAAACTGCGGTAAGTTGAGAGAATTAAGGGATAAATTGATTGATGGAAAAAGTGATCGGAAGAAGAGTTCTTTGAAGATTTGTCCAAAGGTGTCAATTGGAAACTCAGGTATCCTATCAATGAGATGATCTTTTCAAACAAGTCCAAGAGTCTGTTCAGCATGAACCAACGCACGGATTTGGTATTGAGATCATTGATCGGTTTGTAAGAATTGAACATTCTTTGGAGGCCTTGAGAAAGCTCAGCAAAAGATTGAAAAAGCTTCCCGGCAGTGCTAGTGATACCCATGAAACCTGCGAAGTTTTGAATGATCATTCCACTGCGCCTGATGAAAACGAAATGCAAGGCATAATTCGAAAGTTCCAAGAATTTGGAACAAACAGGCTCAGCTGGAGGAAGAGAAAGATGAAGGAGCGAAAGATGATGATTCAGATTAAGTCTTGATGTTTCATGTCATTTCAATCTTGAAATCGACATGTCTTTTTCATTTCTGTTTCGTCACATAGGAAGCAAATTTTGACTTGGTCTCCTGCGCGAGAGTCAAGCAAAATAGAACTCTTTTTAAAGAACACTATTTTCTAGGATTTATCCTATTTTCTCTCATTTCCTTTTATTATAAATAAGGGATGCTTATGCATTCCAAAAGGTTGAGATTTTTGAAATATTGGGAGCTATTGGAAAGAAGAAAAACTTTGTGTTTTCTTTTAATCATTGTGAAGAATAGGAGTTGATATTATTTTGCAAACTTTGTGTTGTGGGATATATCTTTCTTAAGACATTGTTCTTACGTCCATAATCTTAAGCTATTCTTTCTTTAGCACCTCAGTGTTTCTAATCATTTCGAGACATTATATTTATGATCTAAAGCCCATATGATTATTTCTACTCTGTGTTTACTTGAAAGAAAATACGTTTCTCTCATTTCCTTTCCATTGTTCTTCTTTCATTGTAATAGTTTCCGACTCAGTTAATTTATGAAAGCAATACTTTTAAATCGTGTGGATGTGGATTTCGGGATTTTATCCCAACCCCAATGGTTAGATTAGTGTGAATACTATATATATTGTTTTTGCTGTGTTTTAGATTAGTAATAAGCAGGCAGCCTCACCTGTCTTTGAGGAGGGATTTAATCCCATATACTGTGGTTGAACCTCATATTTTGGATTGACAAAATATCCAACCAACGAGGTCTTTGATTGTGTGTGCATATATCATGTTCAAATCTTCTTCGCTCAAAGGCTCAACATACAAAGCAACCTTTACATCGGTCAAAGGTATAATGAAACGCTCTAACTTATTCTCAAAGACAATGAATCCCTTGTTAAAGCAAAAATCTACATTATTGGCATGTCACCGGGGTCACCAAGTAGTGTTGGAAGTTATCCGCTTCAAAGAAGCTCCAATACTTCAAAATCCCTAGTAAACTTGGCTCCCTGAATTTTAATAGATGCATCCTTTAGTACTCTAATAGGCATAGCCCTAGTTACTTTGCAATATACAAAAAAATGAAGAAGGCTATAATGGTGGTCTTTCCATTTGATTCCATGCATCGAACATGAATACATTAACCTCCTCACCTATATCAATCAGAATTTTTCTCATAAGCCATCTATCTATCATTGCATTAAGTGTAATCTCCTTATCAAATTCATGATTATGTAGAGTAGATTTGCTTGGAGTATCCGCCTCTCACACTCAAAATATTTGTGCGGTACCTTTTCTTGCAACCATTCTCCTAACAAAGGGATGATGTTCTCCTGGCGCAACATTCAATATACCTCCTTCAAGTCATCTACGTCCTTCTGTGGGAGTTTAACCTTCTTTTCTTGATCCATAATGTGTGTTTGCTCCTTCAAGCACTGAATCTCTCCCTGTAGGTCCCTGATGACATCCATAGTCTCCTAATAAACCTCTTTATGATGTGTAACATCTGGATAATTGGAATTTATCACTTCTTGCTTTGTTATAACTAGCTTATACTTCAAAGGTTCACGTGTGCGTGTAGCCTTAGCACGTATAGTAACTAAAATAGGTTGTAATTCAAGATTAGGTGCTATCTTTGGCATCCATTGATCTTGAACTACACGCTATACCTTAATCATTCCCATACCCTTGTCTTATTTGTGTTTCTTACTCATGTGCTCATATAAGTCAAGGAATTCTTCAAACTTGTGTTGCTTTCCACACCATGAGCAAACCAAATTCTGAGGGCACTCGCATTGATAATGATCAGGAGATCCATAAGTATAACAAGTTCCTTGAGGAAATCCTCCTCTGCCACTTCCGCAACCTCAACCTCTATATCCTCCATGAAATCCCAATTAGTTTGCACTTCATTATGTTATTCTACTTGTTCTTTAGATTCACTTGCTACACTAGTTTGACACACACCAGGTCTCAATGAATTCATGAATATGATCAATTAATCTACAATCAATGGTGTCATGAGTATGGGTCTTGTAAATCTTACAATACATAGACACATTCTTTTAGATTATGTGCTGTAAGAGAGGGAATCTACTCGCATCATGGTCCAAATGACAGATCTCACAATCCAACAACATGACATGTACTAACTTGCGAGGACAACTATCTTTAGTATGTCCTTCAACCTCACAATTTGTACACCATATCCCACTGTGTGTCTCATGAGATGAATTAGTAGAGAGCTTCTCCAACTATTTTTCCATGGCTGCAATATGTGCTTCTAAGAACGGGATTACTCTAGTATCCATACTACCAACTACCTCGGTCGTAGAGCTTCTTCCAAGGCATCGTGTAGATCTAGAAAAGTCTTATGAAATAACACCCTTTTGAAAGGAGTCAACAATCCACCAAAAAACCACTGTGCATGTTGACTAGGATGTATATCATAAGACAACTTTGAAAAAAAAGTTTTAAAATGCGTGTCATACTCCCTTATGCTCTCAGATAAGCCCTGCTTAATGTCCTAAAATGTGCTAATAATTTTATGCTCAAACTCTAGAATAAGAAACTTAGCTAGAAATGCGAGCTCGAGCATTATGATTCACTACAATTTGATATGGGTCATACTATTTATACCAACTATGTGTGTGCCCTTGAAGAGTAGTAAAAACTGACTTTCTTTCCTATCTAAGGATATGATGCCCTTAGCGCACCATAGCAGCTCACACTTGGACACATGCTCTCTGCATCTTCAATACCCCTATACTTTGGCAAGTGGAAGGACATCTCATAGTAAACATATTGTGGTTGATGGGGGTGTGGACCACCGCCCACTGCATCCAGTAACAGAGCCCCCACCAATGTTTCTATCTCCTCAAGAACCGCCCTTTGATCCACTTGATATTGATCCTCCCGATCCTTTTAATCCTCTAGTAGTGGGCACTGGACTAGAGGATGTAATTCTTTACATCCTAAATGTAGTGCTAAAGTGAACTCCCATAGTCTGGAAAGTTTTATTACTTCCGCACGTATTCCCAATGTTCTATGTGCCCACACTGTCCTAATGATGCACCCGAAAATATTCCTCGATCGAGACCCCCAAACAAATATGTCATCCGAGTTGTCATAGGTGAATGATTTATATGATGCAATTTTGTATTCAAAGGGAAATGTTATCTACCCGTAGCTCTTTGGATTACCTATACTCACCTATTTCTTAATGATTACTTCTAGAATTAGAACATCATGCATAAGGGATAGGTTAATAGGTGGGGGATTAGATGTGCACCTGTGGTCCTTAATATTTCCTTCTCTAATGCACTCTCATCCAACGTTGAAGGGGATTCTCTACCATGCTTGCTTAAGTGTGGGAGAGCTCGATGCTCTGGCTCCATGTCTTCCACATGAGATTTAAATCCTTCATGAGCCATATTCCTCCAAAAATCCGTAGACTCCTCAAGAACGTGCTTTTTCACCAATTCCCTATCCCATACTTCATTATACTTGAGCCATCATTCCTCTCTCTTTATTTCTTCCACATGGTCTTGCATCTTTCACCACACCTGCCCCTACCCCTTTGCATGGTGGTGGGTTTAGCTAGCCATAGGTAATTTCTCCAAACTTAGTAGCACCATTAATATTTTAATTGTCAAGTTAATAGTGCGTATGTAAGACCCTTTGGGCTCATGCAAAAAATCAAACTCAGCAAATTCCAAAAAAGAATATGTAGAAATAATGTACTCCAAAGTATAACACACAAACCCACCAAAGATCTACATCACGAGTCCAAGCTTCATCTGCATCAAACAAGGTCTGGTAATCTTCCTACGACCAAACCCTTGGCCTGTATCCCCAACTTTTCTTCAATGTGTATACTGAGAACCACTTGTACAATTCTATTGGAAAAAGGTTGAAAAATGTCTCATAGAGCTCATGATATAGATGATCTTTCACCCATTTACGTGCATTGAAATCAGGTCTAGAATCATATCTTCGTGTAAACTAATCTTGTTCATCTTCAACCTAACTTTCAATGTTCTCCAAAGTCAATCGGTACACCATCTGCATGTAACATCCTGGAAAACAACTTGAAAAGAGGTCCCGATAACAGAACCAAAAAGTAGTCTTTTATTTCCACTCAAATGCTTAGGTGCGTTGGCACTTCATCCAAACAAATCAATGCTCACCCGAAGGGTGCGGCTACCAAGTCCCTCCTTTATGGAAGTTTGTCAAGATGTTAGCATGCATGTTTGTATTCACCATTACACAAAGCTAAATGTTTAACGTTTATGGTTTAGGGTTTACAATTTATTGTTCTAGGCTAAGGGTTTAGGGTTTAGTGTTTAGGGGTTAAGGCTTAGGGCTTAGGGTTTAGGGTTCAGGGTGTTAAAAATAGGGTTTATTTTTATGGTTTATGGTTTAGCATTTATGGATTATGAATCAAGATTTAGGGTGTAAGGATTCGGGTTTAGGGTTTTGGTTTTAGACATTAGGGACCATGGATCGGGGTTTAGGGATTATGTTAGGGCTTCTTGTTAGGTTTTATGGCTCAGTGTTTAGGGTTTAGGGTTTAGGTATTTTAGGGTTTTGGGTTTACGGTTCAAGGTTATAAAATATGGTTCGGGGTTTAGGATTTAAGGTATATGGTTTAAGATTTGGTGTTCGTAGTTTAGAGTTTAATGTTGAGGGTTTAGGGTGTACGATTGAGGGTTTAGGGCTTAGTGTTTAGGGTTTAGGGTTTAGTGTTCATGCTTTAGGGATTATGGTTTAAGGTTTAGGGATCATGATTCAAGATTTAAGGTTTAGTGTTGAGGGTTTAGGGTTTAGGGTGTAGGGATTAGGGTTTAGGGATTAGGGTTTAGTGTTTAGGGTTTAGAGATCATGGTTTAGGGTCTAACATTTAACATTTAGGGTTTATGGTTTAGATTTTAGGGTTTAGGGTTTAGGGCTCATGGTTTAGGGTTTAGGGTATAAAATTTAGGATTTAGGGTAGAGGGTGGGAAAAATAGGGTTTAGGGTTTAGGGTTTATGGTTACTGTTTTAGGATTTAAGGTTTAGGGTTTAGAGTTCAAGGTTTAGGGTTTAGGGATTAGGGCTTATGGGTTAGGGTTACGGTTTAGAGTTAAGGGTTTATCATCTAGGGTTTATTTTTAGGGTTTATGGTTTATGGCTCGGCTTTAGGATTTAGGGTTTAGGGTTGTATGGCTTAGAGTCATGGTTTTAGGTTTAGGGTTTAAGGTTTAAGATTTAGTGTTTAGGGTTTAGGGATCATGTTTTAGCTATTCGATTTAGGGTTTAGGGTTTATTGCTCATTTTTTAGGGTTTAGGGTTTAGACTAAGGTTTTATTGTTTAGAGGTTAGGGTTTAGGGCTCGGGGTTTATAATATATGATTTAGGGTATATGGATTAGGGTTAGGTATTATGGTTTTGCGATTAGGGCTTAGGGCTTAGGGTTTATGGTTTAGGGGTAACAATTTAGTGTTTAGGCATCATGGTTTATGGTTTACGGTTTAGGGGTAAGGGATTAGGTTTAGGGTGTAGGGTTTAGGGCTCTAAGATAAGGGTTTAGGGTTTTGGGTTAAGGGCTCAGTGGGCTAAGGGTTTAGGGTTTTGGATCATTGTTTAGGGTTTAGGATTTAGGGCTTATGCTCGGGGTTTAAGGTAAATTTTTTAGAGTTTATGGTTTATGGTTTAGGGCTTAAGGTTTAGGGTTTAGGGTTTAGGATTTAGGGTTTAGGGTTTAGGGTTTAGGATTTAGGGTTTAGGGTTTAGGGTTTAGTGGCCAAGGCTTAGGTTTTAGTGTTTAGGGTTTAAGGATTAGGATTTAGGGTTTAAAGTTTAGGCTTTAGGCTTTAGGGCTTAAGGCTAAGGGTTTAGGGTTTATGGTTTATGGTTTAGGGTTTAGGGTTTAGAAATTAAGGCTCAAGGTTTATGGTTAACGGTTTAGGATTTAGAGATTTGGGATCAAGGTTTAGGTGTAAGGGTTTAGGTTTAGGGCTAATTATTTAGGGTTCAGTTATAGAGTTTAGAGTTTAAGGTTTAGGGTTTATGGTTTAGTGTTTAGGGTTTAGAGCTCAATGTTTAGGATTTATAATTTATAGTCCAAGGTTTAGGGATTAGGGTCGGGGTTTATGGTTTAGATTTTAGGATTTAGGTCTTAAGGTTTAGTGTTTAGGGCTCACGTTTAGGGTTTAGGGTTTAGGGTTTAAGGCTTAGGGTTTAGGGTTTATTATTTAGGGATTTTGGTTTTAGGATGTAGGGTTTAAGGCTCAAGGTTTAGGGTTTAGAGTTTAGGGTTTAGGGTTTAAGTTAATGGTTTAGGGTGGTAAAAATAGGGTTTAGTGTTTAGGGTTTAAGGTTTAAGGTTGAAGGTTTTTGGTTTAGGCTTTAGCATTTAGGGTTTAGGGTTTAGGATTTAGTGTTTAGGATTTAGGGATAAGGGTTTAGGGCTTACGGTTTAGGGTTTAGGGCTTACGGTTTAGGGTTTATTTTTATGGTTTTGGGTTTAGTGCTTAGGGTTCAAGGTTATAAAAATAGGGTTTATGATTTAGGGTTTAGGGTTTGAATTTTAGGGTTCATAGTTTAGGGTTTAAATTTTAGGGTTCATGGTTTAGGGTTTAGGGTTTAGAGCTCGGGGTTTAGTGTTTATAGTTTAGCATTTAAGGTTTATTTTTAGGTCTCGGGATAAGGGTTTAAGGTTTAGGGATCACGGTATAGGGTATGTAGTTTAGGGTTTAGGGTGTATGTTTTAGGGTTTATGGCTCGGGTTTAGGGTTTAGGGTTATGAGTTTAGGGATAAGGGTTTAGGGTTTAGTGTTTAGGGTTAAGGGCTCGGGGTTTTATGGTTTAGAATTTAGGGATCGTGGTTTAGCGTTTATGGTTTAGGGTTTAGGGCTCATGGTTTAAGTTTTATGGTTTATGGCTAAGGTTTTATTGGTTTAACAATCAATGTTTAGGGTTTAGGGATCATTATTTAGGGTTTAGGGTTTTTGGTTTATGGATCAAGGTTTATGGTTTAAGGTTTAGGGTTCTAGAATTAGTGTTTAGGGTTTAGTGTTAAGGGCTTGGGGTTTATGATTTATGATTTAGGGCTCATGGTTTACTGATTAGAGTTTATGGTTTAGGGTTAAGGGTTAAGGGTTTAGGTATTAGGACTAAAGTGTTATGGTTTATGGTTTAGGGTTTAGCACTTAGGGAGCAGGGTTTAGGGTTTAGGGCTAAGGGTTTAGTGTTTAGGGTTTAGGGTTCGGGGCTAAGGGTTTAGGGTTTAGTGCTCAAGGTTTAGTGTTTGGGTTTATAATTTGGGGTTTAGGGCTTAGGGTTTATGGTTTAGAAAATAATGTTTATTTTATGGTTTAGGGTTTAGGATTTAAATTTTACGGTGGTTTAGGGTACATGGATTAGGCATTAAGGTTTAGAGTTTATGGTTTATGGATTAGGGATCAAGGTTTAGGGTTTAACATTTAGGGATAATGGTTTATGGTTTAGGTTTTTGGGATTAAAGTTTAGGTTTTATGTTATAGGGCTCAACATTTAGGGCTCAGGGCTCAAGATTTGAGGATTATGGTTTAGGGATTAGGGTTTATGGATCGGGGTTTAGGGATTTTATGGTTTTAAGTTTAGGGTTCAACATTATAAAAATAAGTTGTAGGGTTTAGGGTTTAGGGTATAGGGTTTAAGATTTAGTGTTCATGGTTTAGGATTGACGATTTAGGGTTTAGGGCTCATGGCATAGGGTTTAGGTTTTAGGGATCAATGTTTAGGGTTTAGGGCATGGTTTAGGAGTTAGGGTTTATGGTTTAGGGTTTAGGGATCAACGTTTAAGGTTTACAGCTTTATGGTTTAGGGATTAGGGCTTAACATTTAGTGTTTAGGGTTTATGGCTCATGGTTTACAATTAAGGGTTTTAGATTTAGGATTTAAGGTTTAGGGTTTATGGTTGAAGGTTTAATTCTCAAGGTTTAAGGTTTAAGATTTAGATTTTATGGTTTAGGGTTTAGGGGTTGGGGTTTAGGGTTTAGGGTTTAGCATTTAAGGTTTAGGGTTTAGGGTTGAGGGTGGTAAAAATAGGGTTTAGGGTTTATGGTTAATGGTTTAGAATTTATTGTTTAGGGTTCAAGGCCCAATGAAGAATTAGAATGGAGAGAGAAATAAGAGGGAGAAAGGGAGAAGGAGAGAGAAGAAGACACTCTGAAGTGGGGATGAGGAACAATCCATATTTGATGTAGATACTCCCTATTGTTGAATCGGTGAGATGCTCCAATGTAGTGAACTTTGAATCCTCAAACTATTCACACCTTGAGAAATCTCCTTTGAATGATGCCCGAACACCTTGAATTGAGTGTTTAGAAACACTGTTGAATGCTTATCTTGAATTGAACAATCACTCAACCATGAAGTACCATCATTACCTCATTCTTTTGGTTACTCACTTGACCGAGCAACTGGAAAAATCACTCAAAATGAGAAAACTATGAAAATCCATGTGAACTTGAATTTCCTAGTTCCCGAGACACCACTGATCCTTTTACATTATTGAAGCCATTCTTTATGATCCATTGAAATTGTGGCTATGTAACTTCTTATACTAGTCGGGAATATAAATTATCTTTATTGAAGGAAAGAGAGTCACCTGTCTCCTTCTTGAACATCTCTTAAAATGCAATGATGAGTTCCTCTAATGATGAGTCCTCGGTGAGCGAGAGGAACTCAAACCTTTGAATGCAGTGGTAGAATTCATTCAAGATTTCATAAACCTGATACCTGTGGGAGCCCAATTCGGATATGGCCATTTTGAGAGTTGTGTACTATGTGTATCTTCTATCAGCCAATTTGGGAATCTAAAATGAATTCAAACTCTTCTTGGTGGTGCTTGAATTTGTCGTGCTCTTTCTAGTTCAGCAACATGTTCTTCTTAAACAAGACTCTTGAACTATGATGTACATGTCAAAGCTTTGTCTCATTATGCCAAATAACTTGTATTAAATCTGAAGCAATATCCTCTTGAATGTGGAATAATGGTTCTGGTATTTCACCGGAGGATTTCTGAAATGGCCATTGGTTTTCCATGTTGCATTATACGGTGCACCAAATCACTCTCGAGCACAAAATTAATGCCTCAAGACCTCTTGCGAAGGATGAACTCAATTTTTGAGGTATGAAACCACCTTGAAACTAGGAGAGGGTGGAAAAAAGAAGCGATATCACTGAAAATAGGGCCTATGATAACTTTTTGTATTCAACACTGGGACTTTCCATTTTTAGCCATCGAGATCTAGGAGCTACTATTTTGGGCAGTGTCACTTTTTCACATTGTTGCATGCACCAATTTTTTTTTACGTATATCACGTTTCCACACAGATATCTAGGGTCGATTCAGAGCACTTTCCATTTTTGGAAAGTTGCTTTTTGCTTTTCATTTTTTTAAATTTTTACTTTTTCAACTCACATGCTCTAGTTTTCAATTCGTGAAACTTTCATTGTTCTTCCCTTCTGAAAGAATTTTCCTTTTTTTGGAAAATTACTAAAAATGGCAAGTGTGAACCAATGAAATTTTATATTTTTATAATATGAAAATCAATGTGTCATATTGACGAGAAAATTGTGGATTCTTTCTGGGTTTTTGTTCTTCAAATTTTTGGTTCAATCCAAAGGTAAGGTTTAATGGTAAATGGAGAAAAAGTGCTCTAGACAAGATTTTTTAGAAGGTTACCATTAGAAATTTGGGCCATATATGAGATTTCTATTTTTTGCTTCTCTAAGGCACCTGGGTGAGGGAGATCTACCCAAAATGTCATAGTGATCGGATGTACGGTTTGGGAGATATGATTGTTTCTTCGGTTTTGTGCCCTTGGGTTTCTGACAGCTCTTGATCATGGATTTTTCTTGAAAAACATCTGTTTCTTCACTGTAGCTACATAGAATTATGGAGAAATGAACTTGAGTGATGGAAGTAGTGAGCAAGAGTAACTATAGCAGAGGTTCCCGTGCATAGGACATGGAGTGGCCGTTAGCTATGGAAACGACTTGTATGGGCACATGAGGTGCATGTGTAGGAGGAAATAGGAAGGGAAGGGCTAGCCCCAAATTCAAGTTAGGCTCAAGCTGTAGGAGAGATTGGGAGATCCTTCATACTTTATTTTCCTTGAGAAAGGAGGAACGTATGACCTACTACTTGAAAGCTAAGGAATTAGTGAATGCTAAATCTAACCCTAACCACCCCAGTACCAATGATAGCAAACATGTTTCATTAGATCTAAATGGAGGTTTGGGTATGATGCCTTCAGATGAGGGAAGATCCATTCAAGGTAAGTAGTGCATTGGAGATTATCCTTCACAAGTAGCTGCATCCATGCCTGCTTCCTTAAAGGATGCCTTGCAGCAAAAAATCCCCAGTCGGCATAAACCTCAAGCATATATTGTTGATCTTGCAAAAGAGATGCCAATTTTAAGCTTAGAAAACCCTGAGGTGGATGCCCACCTTCAATCCCAAGTCTCAGCTTGTGGTTATTTGAAGATTTAATGGTATGTGGCTGGTTTGCTCAACCCTCTCTCTGTGGGTTTCAAAATCTAGTCCAAAACTACGATATATCCTTCTGTTTTAAGGTTTTCTTTGTGGTGCACTTCAAGGAGGCAGAGGAATATCGAAATTGCCTATTAGATGATCTATGGTTCTAGGGTAGTGTGGGATTGTTTCTCACACCTTGGTTCCTCGAATTGGATCTCGAATTCATTATCCGTTAAAAAAATTCCAGTGTGGGTGCGGATCCCCAACCTCCCATTACATTTTTGGCATGATCTAGAGGACATCGGAAATGTTCTGGGAAATTTAGTAAAGGTGGATCATGCAAGGTCTATGGTTGGGCTCCGTACATATGCCATATTATGAACAGATATTGATTTAAGAAAGAGATCTCTTGATAAGATCTTACTGAAAATGGGGAACCTACAACATGTCTAATCCCTAGACTATGAGAATATAGCCTTCCAATGTCACATTTACAGGACTCCGGGTCATTCGAAAGCATCTTTCCTACAAGGCCCTAAGAAGATCTCTTAGAGGAAGAAGAACCCATCATCCCGAGGTGGTTGGGAAAATCCTTCCCTTACTCGGGCGGTGATTCTAATCATAAGGCGAGAACTGTGAGAGTGTCTTGTCAACTAGTTGAAGAGAACAGATTTGAGCATTCTGACATGGAAATGCCATGTGGTTATCTGACTATAGTTAGAGGCATGAAGAGGGGATATGTATCTAATTATTATGATAGATAGAATTCGGACCAGGAGGGAGCTTCGGTAGTTTCAAGCTCCCGTTGGGCTTAAATAATATTATGATGGTGGTGGTCTCGATCCGAACCAAAGGGCAAGAGGTCGAAAGAAATTTTTTTAAAAGGGGTGTTTTGAAAATCTATTGGATAATTAACCCTCGCTTGAAGTGAATTATTAATTGGTCTTTGTTTCATTCGTGTTTGTTTGGTTATGTTGTTGTATTGGGAATCACCAGTAGGCCCTTTTTGGTGTTTGTATCTTGGTTCATAACTCCGGTAAAAAGAGTTTATCTATATAAAAATGTGGAATGATGTAGAAATGATGGAGATGATGCTGTAGAAGGTGTGGTAGCAGCAAAAATGGAGGAATGAATAATAATTTGACAGTTGGAGAAAACTCGTGTGCATACGTGCGAAAAAATGGAAACAACTAGTGACAACTCTATAGTTAGAAAAAATGCATAATTTTAATGTTTTGGGGAGAAGAGCACTTTTTTGCACAACTTGCACTAAAGGTTTGGTGCACTTGGTGCAAAAAAGTGCACCCCATCCCCATTGGGCCACTTGTCACCTTGTGATTTGCCGTTGGGGATGAGAGAGGGGCTGAAAAAAAGGCACTTAAGTAGTCGCTGTGCTCACATGTGTGACTCGAGGGCTTAAAAGGGAGGGGGTGAATTTTTTTGCACCAGATGAACAAAATATTTGGTGCACTTGGTGCAAAAAAGTGTGCCACATTCTGATTGGTTGGATTTTCAACTCAAAAATTGACTAATTGTTGGAGCCTTTACCTTGGGGAGTCGACTTGTCGGACCGTATCTTGAGCTTGCGGAGGAGTTTCTTGATGAAATTTTATATGATTTTGTATGGAAATGGCATTATGAATCCAATTGTGGGGGTATAAGATCCTGATTCATCCATTGGATCCCTAAAAATAGGAATTTTGTTCTGGATCCAAGGCTATGCATGAGAAAAATTGGATGTGGACAATGCGACTAAGTGTTGTGAAGAATATGATTTTAGCATCCTCTAGGGATCTGTGACAATTTTTTTTTTTTGAATCCTAGATCCTTCGAGAGCTCCTAGAATAGCTTCCTAAAGTTCAAGTAGATTTTTGTGCACTGTGCCCTTCTTAGGCTTCCAAGACCCACTTTTGCTGAAATTGCTCCAAAACTTTCAGAACCTCCCAGAATATTCCAAAACTGATTGAAAAATATTCCTAACTCTCTTATAGTCATATCTAATGAATTTAGCCCTTTATTCCACTTCGGGGGGTGTGTACCAACTTTAAGAAGGCTAGGAATAATCTTTCCTAAAGCTTGCTAAAAGGTCTGTCTTGATGGATCTTATATTGAAAGGATTTGAAATGACTGGATACCCCTAAATCACCTATGGGAATATTGACACAATGCATTGGAATTCTTAGATAGAAAATATAGGATTGACTTAGGGATTAAGGTGATATGAAGGAGGACTCAAAATGACCTTTGGGCTGATTTTTTTTTGGGTAGGGTATGGTTGTCATGCTTGAAATTGGGAATTTTATTGCACATTTGTATGACAACACAAAGTTTATGTCTACCTCGTGCCAAATTTGAAATATGGAAAAGAGGTTGACGTGTGTGACACCGAGGTCCCATAGCCACCGAAGAAGCATACGGTGAAGATATAAAAGTGAAAATGTGATCACACTCTAGAAGAGGAGGAAGAAGATTTAATCGAGGGACAAGTTAGACCAAAACAAGAGATAGAAAATGAGAGCAAAGTACCAGGAGAAAATTGTTGTAGAAACCACTTTTTGGAACATTGTTCCCATCCCGAATTGGCCCCTCCTTTATCCTTACCTCACACATCCATCCTATCCTTCTTATCCCAAAATCTTAATTTCATTCCTAAACGCTTATTACCCCCATCATCCCTCTTAACTCTTATTTTCATCTCATTCTAAACCTAGTATTATTAAACCCCCCTTCTTTATTCCTAATTCCATCTAAGTATCCTATTATTTTGAATCACTCCACCCCATCCTTAACATTAATATTATTAACTATTAAACAATTATCATTATTCTATTTCCCCATTCGGACCCTTAAATTTCTAACCTACCACTCCCGTTAACTCCCCTAATTTCTCCACACGCAACCTCGGAACCCTTAATTATCCCGCCACCCATTTTCCCACCATTTTGATCCCCCTTTTTGGAATCAAATATGACTTGATTAGATGTCTTCTTCAATTGTTGACAACTCATCTTGTTTCTCAACATTATAAATTCACCACCATCTCCTCTTAAAAACTATTTTTTTGATCTCTCGTATTCTTGCGTGCTTCTTTGCCTCCTTCCTTGTCCATGGAGCTATCATCACTTGGAACCAACCTTGGGTTCCCTTTTGCATGTTATCATTTGAATTTATTTCTCAAGGTTTACTTGAAGATATTATTTCACCTTGTTGCCTATGTATTGTAGGTTTTCGTGTTTCCAGATCTCTGTTCAACCTTCTAACAGCCTCTAACCCTCTACAAGTTCCTTTTCCCATCCATCAAACTTTTCAAAATCAAAATCTGGATTTGGTCCCCATCGACCTATCCCGATCACCATTTACCCACCTTCTAACAAACGTTGTGCCAACACAATGGCACATGCGCCTTGGCGCACGCAGGGAAGGCTCAACACACTTTGGTGCACCGAAATTCGTGTTAACACTGAAAATCACGCGCCAAAGGTTTTAAAGGGGCGCACCAAAAGTTGGTGTTACATAGCAATTTCATGCGCCCAGCCAAAAAAGGCTCAAAAGACTAAGTTCGAAAAACAAGGTTTCCCGGGAAGGGATTTTACAATGTTTCGAACGCAAGGGATCCCTAACGAGGGATCGGGACAAAATTTCGGTATGGTTATCGGTAAAATTGCCCTTGTCAATTTTACGGGATAACAGCTGGCTCTTTCTGGGGACTATCCCTGAGTGAACTCGGGGGTAGAGAATCCCAGTTCTCATGTGCCTATCCATTGGGTAACAGAGTCAAAAACAAGGGCGACCGGAGGGGGAGCAAAAGAAAACACACAACAAACCAAAAGCAAACACACGACGGAAGCAAACACACAACAAAAGCAAAACTGTACAAAGAAGAGAGCAAGCTCTACTTCCTGAAGATCTTCAGATGCTACCCGCTATAAGGAAGCGGGAGTTCGGTTCCATCCAGATATGAGAGATAGAAACTATTCTCTCCGTTGAGCTGCTTGATCTTGAAGGGCCCTCTCCACAGGGAATCAAACTTTCCATGCATGCCCTTTGGTTCTTTTCGCTTGTCCCATAAAAGGATGAGATCTCCCACTTGAAAATCCCTTTGCTTGGCTTTCTTATCGAAAAGCCTCTTAACTTGATTCTGATGTTCAGTGATCCTATCGACCACCTCACTCTCTTTTCTTCAAGTTCTGCCAGATACATGATTCTCTTTTCAAGAGAATTTTGGAAAGTTTCATCTTCAATGGCTCATGCCAAGCGCAGAGCAGAAGTTCCGAAAATGGGAAGCTCGGCATCGTTGCTATATAACACTTGAAAAGGTGACATGCCGAGAGATCTCTTGGGAGTAATACGATCGGCCCATAGAGCGTCGTACAAAGACTTGTGCCACATTCGCGATTCTCATCTACTAACTTCCGTATGATGGTCACCAAGTTCTTATTCTTATCGGATTCCACCCGACCATTTCCCGAGGATAATAGTCCGAGGCGTGAGCCAAAGTTATACCATATTCATAGCAAAAACTAATAACCTCTCGTGAGGAGAAGTTAGAAGCATTATCAAAGAATTCCATTTTTTTGGAACGCCGAACCCGACAATGATATTTTCTTTAATGAAATTGCAAACCACCTCGAAGTGGCATGCTTGATAGGTATGGCTTCCACCCACTTGGTAAAGTAATCCATTGCTGTAAGGACATAGCTATGTCTCGGCACTCGATTGAGGATTGAGTGCGCCAATAAAATCAATTCCCCATTGCCTGAATGGTTCATTGATAATGACCGGTCTTAGGGGAAAGGCAGCCAACTTGGGCTTGCCGACGAATTGTTGGCAGGGTTCACATTTCGCCACCCAGGTGGCTGTATCTTGGAAGAGCGTCGGCCAATAGTACCTGGCTCGAATGATCTTGTGTGTAGTTACGGAGGAAGAGAAATGCCCTCCACAAGCTGAATTGTGAAAACTTTCCAGTAGTTTTACTTGCTGGGGTTTGTCAACACATCGCAAAAAGATGCCATCTATCCCACGTTTATATAAGCCGTCATCCCAGATGACATATTTAGCCGCTCTGAGCTTTATAGTGCGCTTCTCCTTTGCAGTTAGGTGCATCGGGCATTCGCCGTAGGTAAGGAAGAAAGCGATGTCGGAGTACCACTCATCACTAGTTGCAACAAATAGAACCAGAGGCAGAGAATCAGGCTCTTCCTGCCGGTCCTGTGTTTCATCGGTGTAGTCACCCCTTTCACCAGGGTTTTCTGAATCTTTGTTTTCAGCCATTAGCTGACACAGGCCCTTGCCCCTTACCAGCTTGGTTGGTTTAATATCCAGGTCATACTCCTGGACCTTTGCGATCCAATTTCCTCGCAAGCTTCCTAACTCCTGCTGAGTTAGAATTGATTTCACCGCCGTGTCAGGGACCAGCACCACCGTATGTGAGTTTAGAATGTACTACCTGAAATTCTTCACCGCTTTGACACGAAGCAAAGGCATGCTTTTCTAGTTTTAGTTCGTGAGGCTTGAGGGGAGAACTCATGAACGTGATTGGAGATTCAACATCCTCTCGAGTTCTTTTGCATTAAGATTGCGGACACGGTATGCTCTGAGATGCGTAACTATACATGATGAAGTCCTTGAGAAATGGACATACCAGACCGGTGCATGAGCAACGGAAGCTTTTATTTCTTCAAATGACCTTTTCCCCTCTTCACTCCATCTCGAAAGTTGGTGACCCCTTCATCATGTTCAATATGTGACGGTCTTCTCAAGCAAAGTTAGAACAAAACCCCGAGAAAGTTCACCTTTCCAAAGAAAGAATGAACACCGGTCTTGCTTGTAGAGGCGAGTAAGGCTTTGAATAGCCTTAACTCTTTCGGCATCTATCTTTGTTCCTTCTTTGCTAACCACATGGCCTAAAGAACTTCCTTCCGTGACTCCAAAAACAGAATTTTTTGGGTTTAGGGAAATCCCATGTTCTCGGAACCTGGCCAACACTTGCTCCAAATGATCACAATGATCATTTCACTGTTTAGAGAACACGGTTAAGTCATCTAAATAAACCACAATGACTTTCCCCATCATACCTTTGAATGCAAAGTCCATGGCCCATTTGAAAAGTGGCACCAAAGATTAGTTAGGCCGAAAGGCATCCTCGCAGAAAGCGAATGTACCCTGTGGAGTAGTGAATGCTGTTTTAAACCGATCTTCAGTGAAACTTCAATTTGATTGTAACTCGAAAAACCGTCCAAGCATGGACAACATCTCGATCTAGTTCCATGCGCTAAACTTGATCCATTATCTAAGAGGGTAGTTGTCTTTCAAATGGGCTTGATTCAAATTTTGAAAGTCTACGATGCGTATCTCGCCGTTTTTCTTGCGTCTTTGGCATAATATTTGCTACCCAAGTGTTGTGATGGATAGGAAGATGATTCTCAAGCGCCCAAAGATCTTCTCGAATTTCAGCCTGGATGGTACCCGAAATCTTGGGATTATAGTGCCTCTGCTTCTGGCGGAAGGCTTTGACATCGTCTTTCAACGGAATGTCATGCTGAACGTCCTTTGGCTTGAAGGACTTTAGATCGGCGTAGGACCATGCCAATACATCCATATATTTTTTCAGCAACTTGACAAATTTTCGCTTCTCTTCAGGCGTGCAACATTTGCCAATGTTCACGAATTACGGGTGTTCTACCGAACCTATATTGACTGGTTCGGTTTCTGGGGACGAGCTAGGGTCGTCCCGCTTCTTCTTTTTTACAAAACGGTCATGCCTGTCGAACAGGCGTTCTAGAGAAACCAGGCCCTTTGGAATTTTATTTCCCTTGAGCTGACATATGCCATCGTTACCTTCAGATTCATTGCCTTGGTCGGTGACTGACTCACGGCAAGTGGAAGTAGACCCTTCAAAGTGCAATTCTTTAAAATTTTCTGCCTTCTCCAGAAAAGCAATGAGTTGATTATCGTCGTTGAACACCTGCCAATGCTGAGAATTGTCTGGTACGCTCGGGTGGAAAACCACCTCAATGGTGTACTTGTTCATTTTCAACTCGGTGTGGGAGCATGAGAGACACCGAAAACAAATGAATCACCATGTCATTTTGGGTTCTTGGAATCACCTCTATTGAAAAAGCATCAAATTCTTCGATGCTGTCCCATACTGCATTACGGTAATGTCTGAGCCTTTCATTTTTTACTTGGTAAATCCTTTTGACCTGATTTACAACTAGCTCAGCATCACCTTGTACTTTTAAATTTTTAATTCCTCTTTCTTTTGCGGCTTGCATACCGAGTAAGAGAGATTCATACTCAGCAGTATTGTTAGTGTTGAAAAACTGCAATTTGAAAGAGAGAGGAATGACTTCTTCCTCGGAGATATCAAGCACGGCCCCAGCCGCCACATCCACTAGTTGCTGACAAAGACCCATCAAATTACAATGTCCAGTTTTATTAAGATCTCCTTCTTGAACGAGGACACCCGCTTTATCCGTCTCAGTAGATAAGAAGTAATTCCCCATCCCTAATGATTCAAAAAGGATTTGAGCTTTGGGGTCTTCAGAGCTAGTGACCAAGTACTTCTTTTGGGATTCCGGCTCCAAATTTTGCATTATGCCTTTGACTGGAATTCTAGCTTTAGACCAGTCCATATTAATTTCTCCACCAACTTCATTTGCCGCAAAAAACTTCTTCCCAAAGAAAAATCCCATAAAGCTACGGAATGTCGCAACGAGGACCATATTTTTACTCTTTTATCCGGGAAGGCCGCAAATGCAAATTGCGCGTCTTTGATTTGGCCAACCAACGGAACTTGCTTAGTTTCCAAGGAATAACACCTGCCGAAAGGCTTGGTAAGAGTGAGGCCCAAAGCATGGGCGACTTTTGCCGGCATGACGTTATCAGAAGCCCCGGAATCAATTATGCAATTACTCAGCTTGTGTCCATTGATCAGCAGAGAGAGATAGAAAGGCTCTATCTTGCCTGACGCAGATGTTGAAGCAACATTTATATGGGATTCAGGGGGAGTGGAAAGGATTCCTTTTGGGGAAACCTGATTAGATATAACAGCTTGACTTTGGATATACTTAGTCAATCTTACAAGCTGTTCGGGGTTTGACTGAAGGTACTCAGCTTCAGACATTTGGATCTTGGTCTTTTTTGCATGATCTATAATATCAAACGTGGCCAAGGGTTGCGTTGGTAAAGGAATGAGTCCCTCACCTCGCGATGATGGAATAGGATTGGTGGTCTTAGTAGGAATGTGAGAGGATTGATTTGGAGGAGAGATAGGGGGAAAAGATTTCCTTGTAAAAGATTTGCCAGGGAGTTGAGCAGGAAGAGGATTACCTCTTTTAGCAATGATCGGAGGCGCGTTTGACACGGCCTTCTCCTGCTAGACATGGGCAGCAACTTCCGCTTCTTTTCCTTGTGAGCGAGTAAAAACAGCATATGACTGTCCGCTTGCATATCCCTGGGTAACCTCTTCTTCATCGATTCTTCTTCATCAAATTCTATACACCCGATAGTAGAGTCACCAAATGGTTCACCGACATCTTGATCATCTTTGCCTTGAGACGAAGGTTCTTCATAATACTGCTCTTCTTCTTCAATTTCAGCCAGAGCGTTGACCGGAGGGGCCTCAAGTGCCAACCATGGAGCAGCTGTAGGTAAGCGCGGTCTTTGTGAAACATTGTTAGGAACGAAATTCCTCCGCGGAATATCCCGGTATGAGGAACTGGGAGAGGCCTGGGCCAACTGCTTCTTCAATGCAAGCAAATCGTTCGCCATCTTTTGGAATGCTGGATCAGACGAAGTGGTGGGCGAAGGGCCCAAAGATTTAGGCTTGGCTGATTCCTTTTTTAATTCACCGGATATTATCAGATTATCCTCTATGCGAATGGCAGCGGCTTGGGCGAGAACCAAGGTGGCAACTCGTTCCTGAAGGAGCAAGAAACTAACTTTCGAGCTCATAGCGTTTACGAAGAAACACTTTTGATTTTCCGGCGTCGGAAGCATGGCAACAGGGACACGGTTGATTAGTGCATTGAACCGGCGACAAAATCGCGCATGGTCTCATTCGCCTCCTTCTTCAGGTGAGTGATCCATGATAATAATGCAAATGCATCCTCTGAAGGCTTGTATCTGTCTTCGAAAGCATCCCGTAAGGTGGCCCAACTGGTGATAGATCCGGCCGGCAAATGCTGAAACCATTCAGCTGCAGCCCTTGTAGGGTTTCCAGAAAAAGGCGAACCGACACATCTTCATGGGTCACATCCAAAATACTGCATGACATGATGAATGTAGATATGTGGGAATCCGTGCTTTGATTTCCGCTCCCGTCGAATTTGGGAAAATTCTTTCGATTTCCGTGAGGGAGAGCGTGAACTGGATGTGGTAAAGCTAAAGGACCCATCGCGTTTCCCCATGGTACCGCCATCTGAAAAGCTGGAAAGAGAACACGAGCTGGAAGTGTGGTTCCACTGAGTAACAAGGCACTACAAAGGGATGTGGATGCCCCCTGCAAAAGACTTTTTCTTTGTGAAGGTGAGACACTCCTGGATGACCGCCAAATGCCGAGCTTAGCTTAGATCGAAAAATGCGCGCTGGTGTTACGCTGAAATTGTGCCTTTGAAGCAGATTGAAAGTAGGATCAGCTTCTCCACGGGCTCTCCTGCTGCGCGTAAAAGGTTCACTCGCCAGTGTTCCTTCCAGATCTGCAATGTTATGGTGCAGATTCAAACTTTCTTTTTGGTTGTACTTGCTGATTTTCTGGTTTTTCTGACAAAAACCAGCAGCAAATACTTTTCTAAATATTTAAAACTATCCTCTTCAGAAAACCGATTGCGGTTAAATGACAAATTACAATGAGGATAAGATGGTAGGGAAGATTAGTAAGCTGATTTTTGATCTGATTTTAACTTTTTTAAGAGGGTTTCAAACTTTTTCCAAACAGTCAAAACTCAGATCTAAGGCAAAATACTGATTTTTTGTAAAAACTCAGCGAACTAAAGATCTTTAACTGGACCAGATCTATGACTCTCAGAAGAAAATTTTTCAATTTGAGCACTTTTGCAAATTTTTGGATTTTTTAACAAAAAGTTCAGATTTGCAAACAGGCAGCAATCTTCTGATTTTTCTGATTTTTTATCTTACTACCATCATAGATCTGACAGATCTATTCGATCCCCAGTGGAGTCGCCAAAAACTGTTGGTCCGAAAATCTGTCGCTTGGGCAGATCTATGGATAAACGAGCCAACAGTGTGCAGGGCATAGCCCCTCTTTGAGTCAGCAAAGCGAAACTGGTTTATTGCTATTCTACCAGCAGGAATCTATGCAAGTCTCACAGATTCTGCCTTCGGGGGTTTGGGATCTCATCCCAGTAGGTTTATTTCCGGCTGCGAAGAGAAAGGAATGAAAGAGAGGAGGAAGAAGGAACAGGTCCGAAGGGAGAAAAGAAATGAATTCCAAAGCAGAAAGGTCAGAAGATTTATGTTTTTGGGTTGGTAGTAAACAGAGCCAAACCTACTTGCATAAATAAACAAAGCAATACTGATGATAAATAAATGACAATAAAATAGAAGCAGATCCAACAGAATAAATACACAGATCTAACATAAGAAAGATCTAATGTATATAACACAGGTATTCAGCACAAAGTCCAAATATTGTATTACTAATTTGTTCTGTTACAAAAAGCTCAAAGTCTTTTCTCCTTACTCCTATTTCTCATCTGAAAGATATTCATCCTTTTTTCAACACAACAAGTGTTGGGGTATTTATAGAAGAAGAGGAGAAAAGAAGGCAAAAAGGAGCCAACAACTATTTACAAAGATATTTACAAAATATCTAAAAGTCATGTTGACTTTTTACAACTTGATGGATGACATCATCCCATGATGCAACATGGATGATGTCATCATTTGCATCAACATACTTCAAATTCCAACAAGAAAGTCAGAGAAGAGAGAGAAGAAGAAGAAGAAGGAGGAGGAGCAGCTACTCGTCGTCATCATCCTGTGGCTGAAAGGGAGTAGCCTGCTTTTGATGTTGCTTAGGTGATGAGATATGGAACTGAGCGCGGTATTCCAAAAACTTGTTAATCATCGGCCCAAATTGATCCTGAGAAGGATCCTTGTGCAGTTCACTGATTGCCTCACAAGTCTCCCGCTCATCTATGAGCTTCTCTGGGAGTTTGGAATAATCTTTTTCCACCTCAATGAGGAACCCGATGAAGTCCCTACAGGCCAGCAGGTTGTTGATAGATTCAGTGTCAAATGTGACCTCTCCCCTGCTCTCGAGAAGCGATCTCCTTGAAGATCCGGATGGTTTCATCAGCTGACCTTAAGATAAAGGAAGGAGTGAGCAACCCTGGAGACATGTTGAGAACAATTCGCTCCATTTGGTGCATTGCATCCAGGGCTGCTTCCTTTACCTTGTCGATTTTTTCCAGAATAAATTCAAGCTGATCCACCCGGTAGTCCAGAGTGGACATGGTTTTGTTGAGGGCCCTTGGATGGCCGAAGACACCGAACTTGACCAGATCTTCGACTGAACAGTCGAACATCTGTTGAAAGGTCTCGTGTTGGAGTCTAGCATGATCTAGCTCTTCTGATATGGGCCCCGCTAATGCTTGGAGCTCTTTGTTCGCCTTTCCGATGCTCAGATACAAATTGACAAACTCGGCGATCACTCTTTCACTGTCCTTGAGGATCTGGCTCCTCCAAGCAGAAACGGCCATACCTTGCTCACCAATCTTGGTATATTCGTTGATTTTCTCCTGGCTGAGAAGCTCAGAAGTTTCGGTGGCAGTTGTGGGAGGCGCACTACCCATCTTCTGTAAGGCTTGGAGCAGATATTTGTTTTGCTCTTTTAGTAGCCTTTTCTCTTCTTTTGTTTCTTGAAGCTTTTGACGAGGGCGTCGACCGCGGAAAGAGCTTCCCCACAGACTTTCGAAAGATGTCCCCATTGTGACTTGGGTCACGGTAAAATCTATCGGAGACGGATGCTTTTTCTCTTTGAGGGGATCGGGGTATGCAATTCCATGATTCTCTCACTGCGCAAAGACTTTTAGAGAAGCGTGCAACAGGCTTCAGCTTCTTTGCCCCTTTGGTTGGGATTACTGAAAAGTCCATCGGAGTGATGGGAACTTTCCTCTTTTGCTTGCTCACTTTGAGAGATCCAGGCTGGTCCTATGGAAGAAGGACCAGAAAGAGAGAGGGGACAACATGCAGTAGAAGAGGCAAAAACATGGAGACACGCGGAGGCGGCATTGAGAGAGAATAGCCAAGAAGTGTCCACGGGAGGAAGGGAAACTGCAGGCATGCGGAAGACATAGGAAGGAAGGGAGCTCGAGATGAGGGAAGAAATGGAGGAGGAAAGATCGGTGAGGGAAGAGAAGATAGACGAAGAAGCGGGGAAAGAGTAGAAGAAGGGGTAGAGGACACGACCAAAGGGATGGTTGCTTGAGTCACTCGAGGAGGGGAAGGAAGAGAAGAAGAAGGGATAGAAGGGACCTCTATTGTGGTAGCAATGCCGACATCCTGAGTGGATGGGCCAATTGGACTATCCCTGCCGCTTCTTTCTCTGGCGAATCCGAGTTATTACTGCTCGACACTTTGTGGAAAGAGGACTCTTGGGGGCTTCTTCTTGAATGGTGCTGGATTCACCTTCTACACCTTTGCCTTTAAGCTGCTTTTTGGACCGTGAAGGTGCGTTGCCCAATGGGGATGTTGTGAAATCTACCCCGAGGTAGATTAGGCCGTTCATCCGGCACCAGTGCTCTGTCCTACGCAGAGTTTCCTTGACCCTCTCCTCAATTGTCTGAGGAGCCTTAGTTCTATCAATGGCCGGAAAGGGCCAATCGTCCCCATCTGTATCATTATATACCTTGTCCACTTCATCTTCTGTTGTTTGGTAGCCTTTGGGGACAATGGCTACCCCATACTGGATAATTTCTGCCAATGCTAGGTGAGAATGATCCTTTCTTCTGAGCTCTACCTCATGGAGGACGTCAATATAAATATCCTCGATCTGAGGAACGTGGATTGGATCAAGTTTTGCTCTTAGCAGGCAGCCCCTTGGGTCGAAGGTGGGCACAGTGGGAAGTCATGCTTCAAATTGAGTAACTCCAGCTCTGCAAACATTTCCTTCACCTTGTGGTGGGTAGAGCATGTGTATCGGCCCACTGTGAGGGGGAAAGGAGTTCCACCCTTCTTTCTTTTCAGGCACTTTTCGTGATATGTGATTAGCTGCCTTAACAGTACTCCAAAGAGATCGGCTTAGGCCCAAAGATACCTTGGTAGCCTGGTTGGCTCTCCCAAAAAGTTGGCAGCCCTCAGATAGGTGAATGTAGGAAATTGGGTGAACAGGGCTCCCCATTTCTCCGTGGCTGCCACTATGTTTTTGGTCATACGACCATGAGTCAGATTTGGCCTCAATAGGCAGATGATGTGATAAAAGAATGCATCGTTGATTTTGGCAAATTGGGCGATGCTATTCTCCAGCTTCAACTCTGGATAATACTCATATATTTTGACCTGAGGCCAAACTCCACTTCGTGCTAGGCCTGGATAATCCCTCTCTGATGCTGCAGCGTAGACCACGTAGGAGTTCATATGGAATACTCCCGTTGTGCTGAACTGTTGTAGCTGCTCGGAAATGGTGCTGCTTATAATTTCCCCCAGGAAAAAGCATTGCTCAGGCACATTCTTATTCATTGTTTCCAGGTAGCACAGCATCCATTTATGGAAGTAATGGGCGTCAGAAAGCCCGAAGACCCTGCTCAGGAAGGTAATGGTATCGCTGAGCTCTTCTGAGAAGTCACTGCGGTGGATGATTTGGGGCCACCGGGTTACCACCTTCTTGTTCTTCAAGTAGACTTCGTTCATTAGTTGCATGCATTGGTCTTCATTGTCCTCCCAGGCCTTGATGCACTCTGCTTGGCTGACGGCCACGAAGTGCCGGTGGTGAGGGATGCCAAGTATCATCTCAAAATGACGGGCAGTGAGGTTAATGACTACCTCGCCCTTACTGTTTTCGACACATCTGGTGTCTTTGTTGTAAGACTGAGCAACCACCATTATAAATTCATTGTTGACTGTGCTGACGGGGATTCCTCCGGCGAAGTGCAGGGCACTGCCTATCAATTTGTCCATCCATGGACTCCTCAGTAACCTTCGAGTTCGGCCCAATTCCTCCATGTCGACATGCCCCAATTCTGAGTCTCTGACATCCATGCTGCATTCGGCCTGTGACTCGGGCATTCTGACCCTTTGATATTTATACTTCATCTCTTCCTCAGTAAGCTTAGCCTTCCCTTTTGATTTGGTGGGTCTCTTGCTGGATGTAGACATATGTTCTTCTAAGATTATCTGCTGATCTGCATGAAGAAGAAGCGAGACCCAATCCGAAAAAGTTGAATTAGCCATTTGATCTTCCATTGGAATGTTAGCAGAAGAAAGAGTTAGAGATTTTTAGGCTCAGGGCGCAGGAAAAATGCAGCTTACAGGGCTAAATAGGCAGGGCGCATGGGAAAGGGCTGTTGCAAAGGTTAAACTGGCGCCAAAGGCGCATGGCGCATGCATACTGCAGAGTGCATTTTAGTAAAGGGCGCATGAGAAAATCGTGTTGCATGGAGACAGGATGCGCCAAAGGCGCATGGACCTTGCATGTTACATTGGGATTTGGTGCGCCCTTTGGCGCATGGGAAAAGCGTGTAACAGGGACTTTTCATGTGCCAAAGGAAATATGGCGCGGCGCACGGAGGGTTTACACAACACGAATGTTACTGAAAGGAGTGATGCACCTGCGCTTTTACTATACTTGGCGCAGATATAACTTGTGTTGCATGGGCGCAGGGCGCGCTAAGGGCGCATGGAAAGGCGATGCAGCACTGAATGATGGTGCGCCAAAGGAGTGCAAGTTTAGCTTGTGCAGCATGTGGAAGAGGTGCGCCTTGAGGGCGTATGAAAACTTGATGCAACAAGCATGATGGGTGTGCCATTGGCGCGGGTTCTAGTTATGCTGCAGAGGGGACAGATGCGCCATGGGGGCGCAACTGTTTATGATGTTGCACGACGCGCTGGTGCGCCTAAGGAAAAAAACAGGGTTTTTTCATATGGCTCAACCCTTCTTTCTTTTCAGTTCTAAGGCTGCCTTGGGATATTCAATGGTTCAAGCCAAAGGGGTTTCAGACCAAGCTTTCAAACTAACACCCTCTACCAGCAGATCTGGAAAGAGGGATGGGAGGAAACAAATAAGGAAAGACGGCACAGGGGAGGGCTAGCTCAACAAATGCATATCAACAAACCAACCAGCAAGCCAAAAACCAGAAAATAAAGCACATGGACGAGAAAAGAACCTCTTACCCGGATAAATAACAAAAGCTCGAGCACGGGTCCACAACGTGTTGAAAATGACGAGGCAGAGGCTGACAGGCTCAGAAAAATCACGTGCACAGCGAATAGTGAAAATGACATTTGGGCGCGCAAACCATATATATATAGGTTAGCTGGACATTAATGCGCCACCCACTTTTGAAAAGCGCATGAAAACTACTTTCGATAGGAAAAAGCGTGCACCCTTTGGCGCACCAAAATGCCTGCCAACATGAAATAAAGTGTGCCTTTGGCGCACCAAACGCTATCTCGACAGGAAATTATGTGCGCCTTTTGGCGCACCAAAGCATTGTGTTGCAATAAGATTATGTGCGCCCTTTGGCGCACCAAAAAGTGGCGCAACAAACGTTGTGCCAACACAATGGCGCATGCGCCTTGGCGCACGCAGGGAAGGCTCAACACACTTTGGCGCACCGAAAGTCGTGTTAACACTGAAAATCACGCGCCAAAGGTTTTAAAGGGCGCACCAAAAGTTGGTGTTACATAGCAATTTCATGCGCCCAGCCAAAAAAGGCTCAAAAGACTAAGTTCGAAAAACCAGGTTTCCCGGGAAGGGATTTTACAATGTTTCGAATGCAAGGGATCCCTAACAAGGGATCGGGAAAAAATTTCGGTATGGTTATCGGTAAAATTGCCCTTGTCAATTTTACGGGATAACAATGTACCATCATCTATATGTGTTTCAAAGCCTCACCTATTTTTAGAGAACCATATCTTAACTACCTACCTATTTAGAATCCTTGATCTAGTCATCTCTTCCCTGATCACCAACGATCCTACCAGCTCCCACATTAGTTCTGCTTCCATCTGCACCATCTTTGATCACTATAATCTATGCCTTAGATCAAACATCCTAGATTTGATTCCATATCTATCCTCTACACATTTTCTATTTAGCTCTCCATTTTTTGCCATTGATCGTATTAGTGAGATCCGGGTCACCATCAACCCACACATGTTTGATTTATTTTTCAACATATTTCATTATTAAATCATCATTTGAAATCTTTAGCATATCGATCTTGATCTCGCTTTTTTTATTTGCATCCCTCCATTTATTACCATATTTATATCATTTTATTAAATGTGGGTTGACATCCATCCTAGGAAGGCTCAGCGCTTTCCCGCAACTAAGTTTTTCGAAACTCACTATCCAATTTTAATCCTTTTTGTGTTAATCTCTCTTTTACGTATAGGTCATCAAACTCATAGGAGATAGTTCTTTTTCACCCGTAACTTCATCATCACCATCATCATACACATCAGGAGGTACCCTTAAACCTCCCATGGTTTTGAGTTCCTTGTTTTCTTGCATCCCTTTTGCATTAAATTGTAACAAGAGTGGGAAATCTCATAGAAATATGGGTATGCATCAAAGGAAACATATGTGGAGACAATAGAAACGACGGTATGGAATTGTAGTCTTTTATTTTACCAAATAACACAAGGCACGCTGACACATCACTCGGCCAAGAAATCGAGCGCTCAAACAAAGTGTGCAAGGGTACTAGGTCCCCCTTTTATGGAAGCTTTGTCAAGTAGTTTACATGAGAAGTACATACATAAAAATATTCCAGATCCATAATAATAATGTAATTATAAACCATAAACAGATCTAGATCATAACCATATGCAAGAATAACTCATACAAGAATCAAGATTAGGTTTACCATACAAGAACTAGTCACAATTATGTCAACAACCAATATCCAACCATAAAGATCCATTGTATTAATTACTTATAAAACACATAAGCTGCATACATACATAATAATGTCATCATAAGTCATGCGTGCCCATAAACCATTAGCACAACTCTTACAAAACATGGATGATCATGATGCTAATATCTAAACTGTGCAAATCAATACATACATATATACATCTATACATACACACACACACACACATAGGTATATAGTGGGGACTTGCCCTTCACTACTCATGCACTCTCCAAAAATAGGCTACATGCTAAGAATAGCCATGCACCCTTACATGATAAATACAAAAGCATGCAAGCTCACTAATAATAGATTATCTAATATTATCAACTATAGATCTAATCCTATTAATAGCTCAAAAATATGCATGTCGCTTGATCTTCCACTTGTCTAAAATAGCCTTACTTCATCCTCAAGTCTTCATGTTGATGCATGCCCCACACTCAACATCTATATTTAGCCTTACCATGCAAAGTGGATAAGTCTTAATATCACACTTTCTTGGGTGCACCCTATTCCACTATACTTCCACATGCACCTATGCACCCTATGTCCACATGCCCAATCCTTATGTGCCTTCAATACTTAGGCTCCAATTTATCATCCCAACATTACCCCACACTTGCTTCATTTCTGCCCCGAAAATGGGTAACCATGATTTATCTTCCATGAATAAAGAATAAGGAATGAAAGAATAATCTGTAGAAAGAATAAAAGAATACTTGGGCACTCTATCCCTCTACAGATAGGATTAACTCTAGATATTCAACTTTGATCTCTACTTCAAGCTCATTCCAATCACTGAGCACCTTATTAGTTTTGTCAGGGTGTCTAAATACCCCATCCATCTCATCCAAAGTCATGTTCTCACCTTCATTCTGCAATACTATGAGAACATTAGCCAAGCTTGAGACCATCCCATCCATGACATCCATTCGCCGCACTATCAATTTTCTGATTTCCTTGATCTTCTCCTTGTGAGGGTCTTGGGCTGCTACAAGTGCATCACACTTCTCTGCTACCAAAGTGAGCCTCTCCTCATGCCCAAGTGTCTCATTATTTACTACTTTGAGGACCTCATTCTCCTCTACCATAGTCCTTGTTTTGATTATGTTTTTCAAAATTTGCACACATGTTCAACCCTAAGTCTGCCTTTCTTCATTTCATCTTTCATGTCTACAATATAGACTCATAACTAGTTATTTTGAACGTAATCGTGGCCTTTTCTTTTCCTACCTACGTGCTGTAACATCCTTTGGTTTCGACATCCTTATTGAACCCTCTCATCCAACACCATGTGAACTAGGGTACACAAGTAATGCATAGCAGATGGTAACTTCTCTGACACTTTCTCTTCCAAATCTAGCCTTTTCTTCAAAATTTCATCACCTATTTTTTCCACCATACTCAACACCGTACACACCTTTTCCTCAATTTCTCTTTTCCTTTATAAGGTGCTTAATATTTGTATCCTTATCCTTTTCATCTTCTAACAAAACACGAATGGTTACCGATTTATAATTTTTTTTACGTGTAACTTCTATAGATACCTTAACCAATGCATTTCTCACCTACTCATTTAACATCTGAGTCGGTTTAACTGTCACATGGCATGAATGTGGTGATTTCTTCATTCTCTGCGAGACACACAATTCTTTTCACACACGTCAAAATCAGGCTCATCCATATGAGTCTACATACTCCATGATAGTTGCTTTCGTGTGCACATGGTCACCATCTCTGAATCCATTAGTTCCCACCCATAAAGGTCCTTAGGTTCCAAGGTGCTTTGGAACCTAGTGCGTATGATTTTGGTTGGGTCATTGACATACCCAACTATAGAGTCTCATATACTCGTAATCCTTCTCCTTTCCCAAGTGATTAACTTTAGGAATGTGTACACCTGTATCAAGAACTGGTCCTTCACCTGTTTATATAGCAGAGTCATGCTTGAAGGTTCACCCTTATCATCACTCTTTTTAGCATCAACAGTGTCATCCCTGACTTCTTGTTCCTCCGATCCTCATGTGCTATGCCTCAATTATTCTTCTTCTGAGGTCCCCTACCTCCTCAGTGTTAACCAGAGTCTCTAGTGCACTTTCCTCTGATTTTTCTCCCTCACTATCCTTCATGGGAATGTACTTGTACCTTTTCTTCTTCTATGGTTCTACCTTCATAGGGGAGTGTCTAGGTGATATCCTAAGGGGTTGTGATGGCCCCACGCCCGAGTTTGTGTTCTCTTTAAATCTTCTTATTTCTTGGTCCTCAACACCCTCTGTTCTATATTTACCTCCATAGTGTATGTTTCCACCACTTCTTCTTCCTCTCCTTCTTCTTTCCAGGAGGTGTTGACTCACATGCTCTCTTTTCTCCTATAATGGGATGTTTCCTTCTCCCAT
The DNA here is from genome assembly GCA_018340775.1 of Taxus wallichiana var. yunnanensis. Taxonomy (NCBI): domain Eukaryota; kingdom Viridiplantae; phylum Streptophyta; class Pinopsida; order Cupressales; family Taxaceae; genus Taxus; species Taxus wallichiana. The sequence goes on along the minus strand of CM031238.1, from coordinate 656,004,386 downwards.
GCTCCAAGTCACCATTGTCTTCTTGTAACTCCTCTCTTCTTCTTCTTCACCAACAAGGGGTGAAATGGGCTCCTCATCCTACATCATGCCCACAGATATGTTTCCCCTTGGGTGGTCCAGGGAGCACAAATTCATTCTCAAGATATTTTCCATTTTCCAACTTGGGCTTAAGGTAAATGTATACAAGAGCTTCCCCAGACTTCCCAATTTCCAAACTCATATATTTGATCTAATATCATCTGATATCAATTTTTCAATGTACACAGACTTACCCGGTAGACATATGTCTTCCGGAGTGTATGATAGTCACAATCCACCTTGTCTGCATTGAAGAGAAACCTTTGCGCATTTGAAAATTTGTGCACTAATGCCTAAAAATAGCGTGTAGTAGTGAAGGCATATGGAAGCTTACACCAAGGGCTCCACTTCTCATCCTTCATCCAAAATACCCTATGCAAAAATGTTGGTAAATAGAAAATTGAGCCTACTTTTGTCTAATACCAAAGGAAGATCCTTAGGTATTATCCATTCTTCTTCAAACACATCGCACAGTGCTCATACTAGAGTTCTATCCTTTACTTATAAGGTCACTCATGGATCCATCACATGTATACTTTACAAATCTCTTTATAAGGGATTTCTTTTCCTCTGGGTATTGCCAAATATTATCTTTTAGCCCATTGGGCACTCCAATCTCTACAAAAATAAGAGACAAAAGGATCATAAAACTTATCTTCTCACCTTGGTGTGCACCTCTTCAACAATAGTCTCAACAATAAAGCTAGCCAAATTATAGACTACTCCTTCTGTCATCTTCTTTATAACATGTAACCACACATCATTCACATATGACCAATGCTCCTGATTGTTTAACTTAGTAAGGAGGTGTGCTTCCACCTGAACAACAGGGTACTTCTGTAACTTGGGAATATCCATTCCACGCCCTCTCTTAACATAAGATAGTGATTTTTTTGTCTCCTCTATGCCCTCCTTGTTAGTGAGACCACTTCTAACTTTAGTACATGAACTCCTTAATCCTGTCAGTCTCCCAATTAGGGGGTGTGTAAGCCTCATTCATCACCCAACAAAGTAAAATAAGTCCTCATGGACTCTTCTCATCAACCATTGATACAACATTTTCTAGTTTTCCAAAATAAGGGAGTTCATAAAGTTGTAAAACTCCTACATTTGACAATAATTTTCCCCTACATCATCATATACAACCATATCATTCTCTGTTCTCATAGCTATTTTTACCACCAACAACTTATCTAATTCATCTTTGTTGTCCTTAGTTATATGGTTATAGTCACTTACTTTGCAATGCCGAACGTGTGACTCCCAATCGCGGCCCATAAAAACCCCTTCTGGATACTGCATCTCTAAAAATTAGCTTTCGGGGTGTCTTCAACTTCTATTTTGACTTCCTTCTATTTTCTTCCCCTTATAGCCACTCTAGGTGCTTGCTTAGGTGCCATAACAACTATAAAAGTGTGTTCTTTCAGTCAATTCAAGCTTTGCAACTCAAAACCCACATGCCCTAGCTCAAAATTCATGTGTCCTAGCTTCAAACTTGAACCCTAACTACTGATTCTCCTCCCCGCATGCCTTTGTTTCACTCAAAACTTTTTCCAATGGATCGCTAATCAATCCCATTCACAAATTCATTTGGTTTAGTTTTTATCACAGCTCTTCGCACTTCACATGCAACTCGCTCTTAGCTCGCTCTTCAACTCGCTCGAATGCTTCTTAATCGCAAGGTAAAAATGATATCACAACACCTAATTTTATAACCTTTGCAAATTTATCCGCATTTATTCCTCTCCATCCACCACTATACTCAACATTTAATGAAATTTCTTTCCTTTTTCATGCTGATTTTTCCATGCCCCAATCATAACCTTTTGGTGCATCTACTACTCCTCGGCCACAAACCTCCTTTCACGTGCCTTCATGCACCAAAGTACCTATCCACTATGCCTTTCACCAAGTAGTTTCTAATGCTGCAACCTACCTCATGTTACACTGTGCATCCATTCATCCGTACAAGTGGTCTTCATTCATGAGCAATCTTTTTGTATCCGCACCTTTACTTCAAGCACTTGCACAATATTTCTCTATGTATACCCATCTTTAAGAGAACGTTCAAACTTGGCCCAATTTATCCTATTTATACTCCACCCCACACTAAAAGTATGCGTGGTCCTCTACGTATGAATTTAATAGATAGTAATTAGCTTATGGTGCACAAACATGCTTATTACATAAAATAATGAACTAAATTGACAAAGCATAACAACGATGAAAGGAAACACATATAAAGGAATTCATTAAAGGAAATCTAATCTAATGAAAATAATGCCTTATTACAAACACCAAGAAGACTTATTTATAGTAGGGATTCAACCTACTCCCATTGAAGTAATTGGGTAACCATGTCCCATCCAACACCTATAACTGACAAGTGCCTAAATCAAGTATGTAAGTCAAAACATATGGTCCCAACCAATGCTTTGAGATTTCTAGGGTGGCATAAAACTTGGAGTCATAAAGAAGAACCATCTGTCCAACTTCAATATTTTTATCCTTAATATGCCTATCATGCCATGCCTTCTACCTGGCCTTTTTTGTCTTCTGAATCCATCTAGAAATGGCGTGCCTTTCATCCAACTGACATCAATTTATCAATGTGCTCTTCTAATTCTTGTTCATCAGCCAAACCTCTTGCACGTGTAATACTCTAGAGAAGGTAACATGAATTCCATGGGTAAAACAACCTCCATGCCAAACACCAATTGAAAGGGTGTGACTTTGTTCAATCTCTTGTAGGTTATCCTATATGCCCAAAGTATAGCAAAGACTTTATCATCCCAATCCTTCCTTCCAACATCACAAATATTAGTCAATGTATGTCCCAATATCTTGTTGAAAGCCTTAGTAGTTCCATTTGCTTGTGGGTGATAGGGTGTTGTTTTATGGTGTGCCACCATAAATTCTACCAATAATATCCTGATAGTCTCATTAAGAAAATGAGTGCCCCTATCACTTGTTAAACTTAATGGACATCCATACCTGCTGATAATGTTCTCCCATAGAAACCTTACTACTATAGCTTCCATGCAATCCTTTGTAGGTATTGCTTTTTCCCACCTTGTAAGATAATATGTATAAGTTATAATGTAACACGATCCATCTAGCGTGTGGGGGTGGGGAAATAGGACCCACAAAGTTAATTGCCCATTTTTCAAAAGGTTCTACACTAGCAATAGGTCTTAAAGACATTTCATCTCTATGCCCAAGATTTCTAAGGCATTGAAAATGATCACACCCTCTGGCATATTCTTTATAATCCTTATACAATATTTCCTACCACAAACCAACCAACCAAATCTTGCACGGTGGCATCCCTAACATAATTTCCACCTACAATACCACCATGAGCTTCCTCTATAATAGCTTCATGCTCATGCTCAAGCACACACCAATGACACAAAAATTCATCCCAACCTAGTTTGTATAAGTCTCCACTAATCAACATATAAGGCGCAATGCGTATGGCAAGTTATTTCTTCTCCAAACTCTTCATCCCTTCAGGTGCCACACTAGTATGCAAAAATACAACAATATCTTCTAAGTCGAGGGAGCATGGTGTAATTTGAATAACTATGTATCTGGTATTGTATCCTCAATGCTCTACACATCCTCACCTGAATTAATCCTTGATAGATGATCTGGTCAAGAATTTATCTTATCCTAGGCTTAACCACCACTATAAAGTCAAATTCATGAAATAATAGAATTCAATGGCATATGCACCCCCAAAAACATGCTTGTTCACCAAGTACTTAAGTTCCATGTAATATGTATAGAATATAAATGGAGTAGCCAACAAGTACTATCGAAACTTATGTAATACTCAAATCATGGAAAAGTCTTTGCGCTCTGTAGTTGTATAATTCTTGTTCAATTGGGTCAACTTCCTACTTATAAAAAAATAGGATGATCAACAATACCTTCTCTAAGTTGGGCTAATACTATGCCAATGGCCATGTCAGAGGCATCCACATGCACATGGAATGGTTTGGTCCATGAAAGAAAGCACATAATAGGTGCTATAGTAAGCCTTTCCTTCAATGTTTCAAACACGCATGTTGTTGCGCTTCACCCCAATGGAACTTTCCCTTACTCTTCAACAATTCCTCCAAGGGCGCAACAATCCTAACATAACCTTTGATAAAAATTTTGTAATAACCTGTGTGCCCCAAGAATCCACGCACCTCACTCTAGTTATTAGGTTCCTCTAATCCAAAACAAAAACAACCTTAACATGATCTACCATCAAACCTTCTTTATAGATAATATGTTCCAAAAAGTTCCAAAGGGTGTAGAAAAACACACTTCTTAATGTTTAAGGAGACACTTAACTACCAAACGTCTCAAAAATAAGTCTTAAATTATCACAATGATCTTTCACTAGCCCATAAACTGTCCAATCATCCAAGTAAACCTACAAAAACTTATGAATGAAGTCCTGAATGCTTGCACAACAATGCGCAAAAATACTATAGGTGCATTCTTTAATCCAAAAGGCATAACTATGTATGAAAAAATTCCCCACTTAGTGGTGAAAGTTGTCTTCTCTTGATTCTCTTTAGCAATCCACACCTGATGATATCTAGAAAATCCATCAATGAAGGAGTAGATCTCACACCCTATAACACCTTCCAGAATCTCTTCAATAAAAGGTGTGGGAAAGGGATCTATTACACATGCAACATTCAAATCCCTATAATCCACACAATTATTATTCTTACATATTTATTTATGCTTATAACTATAGGGCTAACCCACTATGACTCCTCTATGGGTTCAATGATTCCAAATTTCAACATCTTATCAATTTATTCCTTTACCTTGATGCACATATTAGATTCATCCTGTAAGGCCTCTTCCTAACTGGGTGCACACCTTCCTTTAACTTGATCCTCATCTCACCCAAAGAGTGATGTACTCCTTTCAACTCATGATAGCCTCTAGAAATAAGTTCGGAAGTCGTGCATCAATTCAATTATCTTAACAACCTCTGAGTCAGACCAATAATCACCAATGATGGCCTCCTTAGGTTCAACATTTGTCCTAATGTTGACCTTCTTCATTTTCATAGGATCATGGTACGTACACGCCTTCTCATCTGCACTATCTAAGACCTCGTGCATACCCATATATGATCAACATCAAGATTTTCCATTTCTTCATCATTAATCATGTAAACCATCTTGCCTTTTTCTTTTTCTAGGCAGACACACCCAAGCTTTTCCTCATCTCGTATCTTCTTCTTCAAAGCATGCTTCTAGATCTAACTCCCCTAACAATTCTTGATTAAGTTCCTTAGCCTTTACACTATCTCCCATAGTAAAGTTCTTCATAACCTGTAATGCCTCATCCACTGGAGGTTTAGTAGAAAAATAGTGAAAGGTCTGTATCATATGTGTAGTCAATTGTTGCCAATTCCTTGTTTCTCTATTCAAATATGTAGAAACATACCATGCACGCATGAAACCTCAAAGGTGAAGTAGAACTTGTATACCCACAATGAAGGTGGTAATGCCTCTTGCCCATCTATCCAAAGTCTCTCACACTACTAAATGTGATGCAAAGAGAATATTTCCCATCTAAATTCACATGTCTTGGTAGGCACATTTCTTTGAAGAAATCTAGTAGAGAAGGTGATTCTCACTTCTCGCCACTCCAAGAGACCATCTCTGTGTAACATCCACCAAAGCTACTATTCCACACAAGTTATACACCAAAGCATATTTGTTCTTTCCACTTGGTATTTTCACCGGTCTTCCATAGCGCACAAAAATAATTCTAGATTTCCCTCACCAAGTGTACCTTGGTACTGGCTACTACCCAAACACTTAAAAATCGTGACCTACTTACACATGTAAACACACTCTTCATCTCATGCCTAATCATTTCATAAGTCCCATGTGCCCATTTGTCACAAGCAACGCTGTTCGTATCACTCATAGACTGTGCATCATCCCATTATAGAACTCATTCACTTCAGGATCTCTAATGGTATGCACATAAATTATTTTCATATCCTCTTCACTCAAAGGTTCTACATAAGGTGCAACTTTTCCATCTATTAAAGGAATGATGACGTGCTCTTTATTGTTCTCAAAACTGATATATCTAATATTAAAGAACATATCAACATTATTTGCATAACACCAAGGGCACCCAAGTAATGTTGGAAAACTATTTGCCTCTGCTAGCTTCAAGACCTAAAAGTCCCTAGTAAACTTGGCCCCTTATATAGTAATAGTAGCATCCTTCAAGACTCCAATGGGTGTGGCTTTAGTCCTATTTACCATAAACAACACATTTGAATATGACTGTAATGGTATCCTCCCCATCTAATTCCATGCGTCCAAAGTGAGCACATTCACTTACACATGTATTAATCAAAATGTTACTCAACAACCATCCGTCAACAATTGCATTCAGAGTGATCTCTTTGTCATAATCAAGACTATGAGGAGGTAAGTTAGCATGTAAAATCTGTCTCTTGCACTCAACTCTAGTGCGTGACATCTTCCCCTTAACCATTCCCCCAATAAAGGAATGATGTTTTCTTGTCACAACATCTTACAAACCTCCTTCAAATCATCAACATACTTCTGAGGAATCTCAACTTATTTTTCCTGCTCCAGCTTCTGTGACGGCTCTTTTAAGTATTGTATATTACCCCAAGTTTCAAATAACTTCCATGGTTTCTTAGTAAACTTCCTGATGATGAGTAGGGTTTGGATGATTTGCATGCAATACCTCTTTTTTAATAATAGGATTCTTCTTTGGAGCTTCCCTGGTGTGCGCAGCCTTAGTGCGTGTAGTGACCAACACAGGAAACATCTAAGGATCAGGTGCTACCTTTGGTTGCCATTGATCTTCCACAACGTGATGTACTCTAACCATTCCTGCACCCTTATCCTACTTGTGCTTCTTGCCCAGGTGCTCATACAAATCCGGACATTCTTCATAATTGTGGTTCTTTCCACAAAAGGAGAAAATAATATTCTGAGGGCACTTGCACTTATAATGATCAGGGATCCACATGTATAACATGTTCCATGGGGAACTCACTTCTTCCACCACATCTGTGACCTCAACCTATGAATCCTCCATGGTAGCCTCTACCTCTACCTTTACCACCACCATCAAAGTGCCCTTCATTGTAATTATGATCATGATGCTCACCTTATTCTTTGGATTTTTTTACAACACTGGTTTGACGTACGCCAATATCAATGGCATCATGAATCTAATTAATCAACCTTTGTAATTCTCTATATCATGAGTGGTAGACCTGAAAGTATTATAGTAATAGACACATTCTTCCTTATCGTGCGTTGCAATAGTGGGCACCTACTTGAATCATAATCCAAGTGACAAATCTCGTAGTCTAACAACATGACACACACCGATTTAAAAGGGAAACTATCCTTAGTATGTCCTTCTACTTCAAAATTTATGCACCAAATACCACTGCACGTCTCATGATCTGAATTAGTTGAAATTTTTTCCAAGTGATTTGCCATAGCTACAATTTGAGCCTCCAAACAAGGCTAACTCTAGTGTGTACACTCCTAACTACCTCAAAGACATAGAGCTGCCTCAAGCACCTCACGTGCGGAGTCATATAAGTCTTGTGTGAGAGCACCCTTCTGAAAGGTGTGATCAAACCTCCAACGAACCATTGAGCATGTTGACTCAGGTGAATGTCATAAGATAAATTTGATAACAAGGTTTTGAATCATGTATCATACTCCCTAACACTCTCAGCCATGCCATGCTTGATGTCCTTCAACGTGCTTTGATGCTCTTTTTCTCAAACTTAGGTATGTGAAAATTTGCTAGAAAACATCACACAACGCTGGTATAGTCCACACAAGTCTGGTTTGGATCATATTTCTTGTACCAACTATGCATGCGTCCTTGCAAAGTAGTTGCAAACTGACTTGCCTCACACTTTGGAGCTGTAATCCCCTTAGCGCGCCATAGTATCTCACACATATACATGTTATCAGCTACATCTTTAATTCCTATGTAATCTTGGAGATGAAAAGACATCTCAAAATACAATTACTGGGGTTGGTAAGGACCGTGCCCGCCAGATCCAAAACTTGTATTACCTCCTATATTCCCTCCTCCCCCAGAACCACTAGATCCCAAGCCACTTAACCATCTTGATTCTCCTCCCGTAGCAAGAAATGGGCTAGAGGATGTTCTACCTTGTGTTCCAACAGTTGTGCTAAAATAAACCCCCACAGTCTATAAAATCATACTACTTATAAACATAATACTAACATTCTGCACCCAAGCCACTTGACCATCTTGATCCTCCTCCTATAGCAGTTGCAACGGGCTAGAGGATGTGATACCTTGTGTTGCAATGGGCAAACAGTTTTTTGCTAATAACCCCCATAGTCTATAAAGTTTTACTACTTGTAAACATAATACCAACATTCTATGTGCCTATGTTCTGTGCTGATGACGTGTCAAAAAATATACCTCCAACTGGACCTCCAAATAACATGACAACAATTGTGCTGCCATAGATGAACCTACTATCTAATTAACTCCTAAAATTTATGGAAAATTAACTCTATCTATCACTACTCTACTACCCACACTAGCTTTCTTACTAATGACTATCAGTAGAAACTAGAAAACCAAATGCAAGGGCTAGGTCACCAGGAGGGATCAAATGCACACTGCCATCCTTGTAGTTTCCACCAATGCACACTCTCATCTAAGGTTGAAGAGGGTTATCTACCATTCTTACCCAAATGGGGGAGTTCCAGATGCTCCATCTCCATATCCTCTACATGATATCAAAATCCTTCATAAGCCATCTCTCTCCACAACACCATTCATTCCACAACTTCACGTTGCTTCTCCAAATCCCTCTCACGTGCCTCATTAAAATTAATCCACCTTTCTTCTCTTTAAATTTCTACTTCTAGGTCCTCCATCCTTCTCCATACTTACTCTTACTCTTGTGTGTGGTGGGGTTTAACTAGCCATAGGATGTTGTTCTAAATCTAGGGTCACAATCAAGATCTTAATCGCTAAAGGGATAACGTGCAAGTAATATCCTCTGGGTTCATGCAGAACTGAAAATTAGTAACCTATGGACAAAAATAAGTAGAAACTACATATTTTAAAATGTATCTATTCAAAACACCACTCCACCAATGATCTACAACATGTGTCCAAGTTAAATCAACATCATGCAGAGCCTGAAATTCTTCCTGTGTCCAAACAAGTGCTCTATAATTCCAATTTCTCTTCGATGTGTATGCTACTAGCCACTCATACAACTCTATAGGAAAACATGAAAAGAACATCTCATAAAGTTCATGGTATAGATTCTATTCAACCCACGTGTGTGCATCAAAATCAGGTCCTATGTTAAACTATGAGCATACTCTTCCTCTAGATTCTCTAACCAATCCTCAATGTTGGCCAAAGTCAACCGATATGTCTTCATCATACAACATCCTGGAAAATATCTTGAAAAGAGGTCCTGAAACAAAACCAAAATGTAGTCTTTTATTTTACCAAACAACCCAAGATGCGCTGACACATCACTCTCAACCAAAATCGAGCACTCACTCAAAGCACGCAAGGGTGCCAAGTCCTCCTTTTATGGAAGCTTTGTCAAGGAGTTAGCATGAGAAGCACACACATAAATATATTCCATATCCATAATAATAATGTAGTAATAAACCATAAACAGATCTAGATCATAACCATATGCAAGAATAACTCATACAAGAATTAAGATTAGGTTTACCATACAAGAACCAATCACAGTTATGTAAAAAACCAATATCTAGACATAAAGATCCATTGTATTAATTACTATAAAACACAAAAGCTGCATACATACATAGTAATGTCATCATAAGTCATGCACGCCCATAAACCAACAACATAACTCTTACAAAATATGGATGATCATGATGGTGATAATATCTAAACCATGTAAATAAATAAATAAATAAATAAATAAATATATATATATATATATATATATATATATGTAGTGGGAATTACCCTTCACTACTCATGCACTCTCCAAAAATAGGCTACATGCTAAGAATAGCCATGTGCCCTTACATGATAAATACAAAAGCATGCAAACTCGCTAATAATAGATTATCTAATATTATCAACTGCAGATCTAATCCTATTAATAGCTCAAAACTATGCATGTCATTTGATCTTCCATTTTTCCAAAATAGCCTTGCTTCATCCTCAAGTCTTCATGTTGATGTGTGCTCCACACTCAACATCTATATTAACCTTACCATGCAAAACGACCAAGTCCCGATATCACGCTTTCTCGGTGCACCCTGTTCCACTATATTTGTGCATGCACCTACATGCGCTATGTCCACATGCCCATTCCTTATGTGTCTTTAATACTTAGGATCTAATTTATCAGCCCAACAGACTTGAGCCTAGTCATGAATTTGGTAGTAGGAAAGGAGGCTTGCAAAGTTTATGTATACCTCGGTCAAAGGTGAATAATAGAAAAGAGGTCAACATACACGACACTAATCTCCCACACCACCGAAGAAGCATAATGTGAAGATCCCAAAGTGAAAACACGAGCACACTCCCAAAGAGGGGGAAGAATATTTAACCAAGGGGCAGTTGGACCACAACAAGAGAAAGAAGATGAGAGCAGAGATCTAGGAGGAAAACACCTCACACGAACATAAAAATCCCTCGATTGAATAAGAGTGTAATCCAAGTCCAAGGGAGGAAGAATACCCCCACATCATTTATAATTTGGATGAGGAAAGTAAAGAGCAACTAGTACAAGGGGAACCATGCGTAGAGTGGGGACATGAAGAAGAAGTGGAGGAACATAAGGTAGAGACTTTAAAAGAAGAACATGAAGGCCCTAAGCAAGAAAGGAATACATGTGATGTGCGAGAAGAAGAACATAATGGTAATGAAGAGAAAGAAAAGGAGAATAGTGAGAAAGAAAGGAGTAATGAAGAAAAAGGCTTCGGGAAGGCTAAGGTGTTGGAGGGGAGACATGTTAGGAGTAATTTAATATAAAATGAAAACCCCATAGAAGTCATGTGCAAGAGGGAGGAAGTGATGACAACCTCCATAAACACCATCGATGTCCTACCTTGATGATTCAACAATTTTTTAAGGGACAAATTTTTGAGTTAAGTACCAACAGACGATTTATTCTATTGAGAAATTTTTGATAAAGCCAAGGCCCTTTCACACACAAGGAAGATGCTCTCTTGGAACATACAAACACATATGGAGGAGCCTGAGTTCGAGGTGAGAAAAGAGTCTCTCTCAGAGATGATACTGAAGAAGGAACCAGGAAGGGTGTTTCTGTAATTGACTCCACCGAGCTCTCGGATGAAAACATGAGCAACATTATAAACATAATGACTGTAAAGTTAGGAGAAGAAATATTGACAAAGGGGAAATGATCAAAATGATGTAGAAAGATATATAGCATAAATACAAATAAAAGCAAACGATCATGGAGGAATTGATTGATGAGAAGAAGAGAACAGATGACACATATAATAAGGCAACCGATATAGCTAATAATATTAAGCACGTGTGTCCGACTTGATAGAACAAGCTAAACTACCGAATATGATATAGAAATGGAGTATTTGGAAGATATGGTATACTTATTTACTACTCAAGGTAAAAAGAGGGCTAGGGCCTATAACATAGGATTGAGAAAAAATGAATAAGGAGAAGGTAGGAAAGCAGATTGAAGAATATGTGACACTTAGCATGGAGTGAAGAAGGCCACACGAAGGGTGAGAATGTTTTTGATAACTACCAATATTTCGTAATGATCTGAATACGTGCACCATAGATGATGAGGTGGAGTTGAAGGAAATACATGCCACTATGAAGATAAACAAGGTGGAGCGTGAAAAGGTGATACAAGAGGTCACGGGGAAGAAAGACTTAATAAAATCCAAGTACGACAAGATTAAAGAAAAGATCAAGGAAATTCAAATTATGGTGATGCGTAGGATGGATAGTCCGGAGGGTCTTGAATTAGAATTAGATGTGGTCATTAAGGATCTACAAGAGAAGATCAAGGATTTGACTCTTGAAAAGATTCCCAACATTGTTGAGACAATGCCGAGGAGGCAGCTAAAGAGCTCAAGGAATAGAAGTGGCTAGAGAATGTAATAAACGATGAATTTACAAAACTATTGCCATCACCACAAGCTTGAATTTTGGAGGCATGTGACACAAGTTATTTTTCTTTCTTTGATTCATTGGGGAAATTTACCTTATTCTTTATTCTTTCAAATGCTTTCAGTTCACTCTTTTAGATATTCCATGATTCTTTGTATTGTCGAGGACAAACAATACTCCTAGTGTGGGGAAATGACGAGCAAAGAAAATGACTAAGTATTAGCCATGTGCGAAGGATAAGAATTGTGTGTAGGAGTGCTCATAGGAACCAAAAAAAAAAAAGAGATTAGAAGGGACATGCGAAAGCATGTGCGAAGTAGAAAATAGTTACTGAGAGATAAGTCAATGCGTGAAAGGTATGCACGTAAGGGGGATGAAGAGATCAATGTGTAAGGGTTCATAGACACATAAATAGATTACATGACTTAGATGGATTTCCAGGTGAAGGATAAAAATAGGAAAAATAGAGTTAGCATAACATGCAAGGCACATCTAGAAATAGAAAAGGGAGGGATACGGAACCGACTACGGGTAAAGGACATACAAAGAAGGACAAGGATGATGTATAGAGAAAGCTAAATATAGGAACAAAGCATGGGTAGGATAGAGTTATTTATAGTGTGAGTTAGAGTTAAATCAAGAGTTTAACGGCATGCAACCTATATTCGAGAATGTTTATTGTTAGAATTAAATCATGAAAGTAGTGAGGGACAAGTTCCCACCCTATATAAATAGGTGTCACACTCCTTTATAGATAGGATGATAGTAGTGGTGGCATATGTGTGAAAGTGCCTAGTGAATATTGCGTGCACGGATGTAATCACCGTGAGTACATGTAATGGATTGATCATGTGATTATAATGGATATCTATGTATGGATTACTAGATTTAGTGGGGATGAACATTTCATAATAGGATTATAGATTCTGATGTTGGTTATTTATGCTCATGAATGATTGATTAAGTTATGTTCTTGTATGGTATCTTTGCTATTCTTGCTGTAATGTTATCTTTTCATATGTGATAAATGGTTGAATACATGACATACATATTTATAAGTAAATAAAGAGGGATCTGTTTGGTTATCTGCACTTTGGGTGAGAATTTAAGACCTCTGTCTAAATAAATTTCCAGTGCACCTAACTAAGTATTGGTAAATAAAATTTTATAGACCTCTGAGTCTTTCCTTCTAAAGCTACAACCAGACCTTATCTCCTACTTGAAAATTATGTGGAACCCTATGTTGATCATGGAGTTTTTATACTTTGCATTCATAATCTATAAAATATAGTGGAATTTTTACGAATATACTAAATTTGTTCAATGAACCTTGTTTCCTTTTCGGCTTCAATCCTTCCATGCGGTTTGTATTCCATTGTATGCACCAGAATGTAAACATTAATGGGTGTCATAAGTGGAACCCAAAATAAAATTTAAATGGACTATGCTTGGTAGAGCTGCATGGCCCAACTATATCCATGTTATATGTAAGGGAGGGCCTCATCCTACGTACGTGTTTGTTTGGAGTGATACACAAAGCATGTGGATGATTAGGTGGTTCACCACCTTTGTTTGTCCATCGGTTTGCGGGTGGAAGGTGTAGAATTCATCAATTTAGTGCCTATCATTTCCCATATAATCTAAGTCACTCTTATTTCCCTATTGTACACACTTTCTTGTTTCTTGCATGATATATCTTGCTTATTACTATTATATTCATTTGATCTCACCTCTTATTAACATTTAAGATTTCATTAAATCATTGTCTCACCCTTTTCTAATTGATTTAACAAAAGAGAATTTTATGCTAAACCCTAGATATTTCGAGTCACATATGATAAATAAACACTATAACACATATTTGACACAAGAAATAAGCTAATGAAAATTAAAACCCTAAGTGCAAGAGAGGGAATAAAATACTTAGCTGATTTTGCAATAAATCCTGAAGTGTTCTAGACTGGAAGATTGATGAACATGAGGAGGAGATTGTCCCAACTGTGCTTGATAAATTCTAGAATTTCTAGATGAGCCTAGACTAGGGAGACCACACCGGGTCAAGGGCACTTGGGGTTGGAGACCTCTGTTGGGTTCCTGTGACTATGTAGGAGCTCGAAACTGGTTTTGATGTGTCACACAAGTGTCACTAACCTTCATTTTTGGTCACTGTACGTGTCATGGATGATCACCAAAGTTGCATATAACCCGAAAAACAAATGATATCTTGTAAAAACCCAAACACATCAAATTGTGAAAAAAAAAGATGCAAATGGGGAGTTAGATGACCTCGACAGGTCACTCGATAGAGTGAACTTACAATCCGATTCTTGCACTACATCTTAGAATCCATCTAGTTTTTGTGTGTGTGTGATAGAATTGTGCCCTTGGAATCTCTTATACACGATACACTTAATAACGAGTGATAGCTAGATGTAGCAATGTAAATAGATGCGTGGATGAAAAATGAACTTCCCCTCCTATGTGTATATGCAAAAGATGTAGTCCTTTTCCCCTTTAGTGAGTGTTACATGGTTTCTTTAATGCTCTTAGAATGCCTTTGGATGTAACCTTATGTGATGATAATAGATGCTTAGTGTTTGGTCCTTTATTATGGTCACATAGCTTCGTATTTATATGATTCCCTTGTTTGAATTTTGTAATTGATGACTAAAATGTTGACCCATAAGAAAATAAGATGCCCAAAAGATAAAAGAGTCCCAAAAGAGGTGAGTAAAATATAAAGAGGTCGGGGGCACCCAGAGGGGACGAGGGTGTTAGGGAACCGAGATCCTAACTAGGCACCGGTGTCTAGAGAGTCAATAAAGTTAAAATAATGAAGATTAAACTGGGATGTGGGGTGTGTAAGACCAAAGAGGAAATAAGAAAGATAGAAAATAGGCCAAAGATAGATGTTAATTACTAGTTTTCTCGCTTAGGAATCATATGAATAATAATATGTGATTAGGACCTAGAAATGTACCCAAGTGCGTGATTTTGTGTCTACATTTTCCCCCACTTTATGTTATTGAGTGAATAATCAATAACATAAAGTAGATAAGGGATGCATACCCGATAACCATATAAATTGATGGTGAAAGTGTGCCAAAGAGACAAGAAAAAAGTGTAGAGTGATAAAAATGGAGTGTGGAAGCTAATGAAAAGGAAGTGACCATAGGGGTGAAGTGTATGTGTTATGTCAAGTTTGTACGTGATGTCGTTGTTGTGCTCGATGAAGGGTTACTTCTTGTGGCGTATTAAGGAAGGACTTGCAAAAGAAGAGTGAAAGAGTGGTCAAAGTCATGTGTTATGAAAACTCTTCTAAATCATGTAAAAGAATATAAAAATGTGAAAAAGTAGTAAAAGAAAAGTGTGCACCTGATCCGTGATGAGTGAAAAGGATAGAAAGTTTCCTAAAAATGTTGTAGAAGAGCGAGTTTTTGGGCGATCTCATGCCAAGAGTGAGTTTTTTGGGTGATCTCATACCAAGAAAAGTTGTTTTGGGTGATCTCATGCTAAGAATGAGTTTTTAGGTGATCTCATGCCATGATAGAAGAGTGTTAGGGAGAAAGGTCTAATGTTATTCTCCATCCATGATTGCTTCCCAAAATTTATACACCACTACAGATGGTGTGATCCTACTTTGTTCCATGTTTGATCCAATTTGATCTAATTTGATCTAAGTAGAAAAAGAAGATAGAATGCATTCTACTTGTTGGAGAATTGTGCTGTCTTTGTGAAAACTGCTCTATGAACTTTTGTTTCTGTGATGATCTGAGAAAGTGATTGTAACTACCCCTTGGTCATAGGCTCCTAAAAAGGTCAGAGTGCGTAGGAACTAGTGTCTTTATCTAGGCATCTTGGTGTTTATTCTAAACGAGGACCCAAATCAAAATATGGGCATTTTTATTTTTGTAACTCTGTTATGTTTAATACTATGCGTGCTGTACTAAAGCTCGAGGCTGTTGTATGAGGTGACTGATTCACCCAATGTATGTACCCTTTTTTTGGGGTGCATGCAACATCGCTAGGAAGATGCAACCCAAAGGAGAGGATTGGATGCTTTGATCGAAACCGATACCCTACAAGGGGAGGGAATGTGCATGGTAGAGTGGAAACAAAGTGGCTAGAACATGTGTTAGTGAAAACAAGACAAGTATGCATATAGAAGATACAATGTAATCTAGAAAGCAATAAGACAGTGTAGACCATAGAAAGCAGGTTGCAAACATGGGACATCACTCACAATGTTGCAAGACAATTAGGGATGAAGTGGAAAAAATCATACAATCAATAAACATACAAGACATAGGGTATAACCCAGAAATAATGACATAGAGTAGAAGACAAGAGAAAACAAAGTATCAAACAACCATGGTGGCAAATAGTTCATGTAAATACTACACATGAAGCACCCGTTATCATGTTAGAAACAATTTGTTTTTGTCAATATGTGTATATATTGATAGAGTAATGTGCTAGTAAGAATAGGAAATAGCATAAAACAAAACAATAACACATGTAGTATGTAATAAAGTAGATGCCCCAAGAGCCTCGGTGGGACTAGTAAGAGGTACAATGCTAAGCATCCATGCTACGTGTAAAGATATGTAGAAATTTTACATTCACAACTAGATAACAAGTGAACGTGCATGTGTATATAGAAAGATAATGAAATATGAAGTATCTATCTAGCATGGAAACAAAGTGTACATGTAAGTATAAGCAAGCAAGACTAAGTGCAACCAAGATATGTAACATGCTATGAATGAGTGAGATGGAATGATATGCAATGTGAATGTGATAGGATCAAAATTACCCCCAAGTGAATGTGTATGGATGTGTATGAGATGAGGTTCATTTATAAAATACCCCTCGATAATAAACAATGAACCATAGAACAAGAGTGCATCATCGGGAAATGGTATGGACATGTGTGCTAGAAAGATAGATCAAATAAAGTACAAAGCGTATAGAGTGTGAACGTGGTGAGGTTAATTTCAGATTTAGATCCTCAACATTAGAGTATGAACCTTAGCATGAGAGTGTGTGATAGGATAATGGTTTGATAACGAGGACTAGAAAAAGTGATCAATGAAGCATAGAACATATAGAGTGTGAGAGTGGTGAGGTTCATTTCAGATTTAGACCCTCAGATGATCGATTAAGAACTATGGGGCTAGAGTGAATCATAGGGTAATGATGATATAATTTGTGTAAGATGCACGAGAAAGACTAGATGCGAACCAAAAAGCATAATAGTAGAAATGAAAGACACTTGATAATGCTAGGAGAGGGGAAGTAAGAGTGATGCCCCCTAAGTGTGTGATGGATATCCATCCAGGATGAAAGAGAAAGCATGCCATGGTGGCATATGTGGCAATGTGTTAGGAGTAGTATATTTTCCAAAGAAAATTTGTAGCACTAAGAGCGGATGAAAATTACTTTTTATGATGGCGAGTATGTGAAATGGTGTAAACCTCAAGAGGAGATGCGGTAGGAATAAAGAGAGCGATCTTAGGGAGATATCAAAGGCCGAGTTTGGTGGATCATGTCCAAATGGAAAGATTATTTTTGACTCCTTTTGCATATTTTCCTAATCTGGTGCCATTAAAATCGTAACGAAGTAGATACCGATACCCAAGACCATATTTTTTGAAATTAGAAGAAGGGATGGCTGAAGTGGGGGATTCAGGTGAATGATCGATAGTGTTGCAATAAGAAAATGGAGAGGGATCTACTAAGGCTTCATAGACCACATCATGGTATAAGAATTTAATATGTATATGAAGGGTGGAAGGGACCACATGCATGACATGGATCCAAGGCCATTTGAGAAGAAGATTGTAATTAATATTGTTAGGCATTACATGGAATGGGATGGGCAAAGTGCATGGCCCAAGAGTAATGGGAAGTATGATTATACCTAAGACTTGTTTAGGAATATTGTCAAATCCACAAGTGCAAATAGAGGAGGGTGTTAAGGATGTTGCGAGAATATCCAAGTGCTGAAGGAATTGTAGATTACAAACGTTAAGGCTAGAGCCATTATAAACTAAAGTGCGCTTAACCCCGATATTATTAATTTAAACTTTGATATAAAGGGGAGGATCATTATTTAAGAAATCTTGAGAAGAAATTTCAGCGGATGTAAAAGTAATATGTTCTTCATTGAGAGATAAAGTTATATTAAATTTATGATACACATATTTAGGAGAAGTATGAGGATGAATGTGAGTATTAGCCAAATAAGATCTGATTTTATTCACACAATCAGGATTAGCCTACAAAAAGGCATGGATGGAGACATCCATGGGAGGAGGATCCCAAGATATGGAGGCTAAGAAGAAGTGAGGATTCAAGAGTTTTCAAATGGGGTTCACTAAATGATTTAAAAAAATATAATTTTATGCTAAGCCCTAGACATTTTAGAGTCATAATTGATAAATAACACTATAACAAAATTTGACACAAGAAATAAGCTATTGAAATATTAAAACCCTAAGTGTAAGAGAGGGAATATAAAACTTAGCTAATTTCACGATAAATCCTAAATTTTTATGGACTAGAAGATTGATGAACAGGAGGAGGAGACTTTTGCAACAATGCCCGATAAATTTTGGAATTACCTGATGAGCCTAGACTAGGGTGCCTAGATTGGGTCAAGGGCGCTTGGGTGATGGAGACCTCTGTTGGGAACTTGTGATTGTGTAGGAGCTCATAAAATGGTTTTTGTTGTGGCATACAAGTGTTGATAACCTTCACTTTTGGTCTCCTATACGTCGCCTGGATGATCGTGAAATTTGTCTCAGTAACCTACAAGACAAATGATATCCCAAAAATCTCAAACTATATCAAATCATAAAAAGAAAGATGTAAATGGGGAGTCGAATCACCACCCGGAGGTCACACGATAGAGTGAAATTACAACTGAGCATTGCACTACATCTCACACTCCATGTAGTTCTTGAACGTGTGTGATAGAATCATGCCCTAGAAAGCTCTTGTGCAAGATGCACTTGATAGTGAGTGATAACTAGATGCAACAATGTAAATAGATGTGTTGATGGAAAAATTAACTTCCCCTCCTATGCATGTATGTAAAAATGTAGTCCCTTGTACCTTGAGTGAGTGCTAGATGGATGCTTTGATGCTCTTATAATGCCTTTGGATGCAACCTTAGGTGATGATAATAGATGCTTAGTGCTTGGTATTTTATTATGGTCACATATATTTGTATTTATATTATTCCCTTGTTTGAATTTTGTAATTGACAACTAAAATGTCAAACCATAAGAAAATAAGATGCCCAAAATATAAAAGAGACCCAAAACATGCGAGTAAAATAGAAATAGGTTGGGGGCACCCGAGAGGGGACAAGGGTGCACGAGCGATGGCATCTTGGTTGGGTGCTAGTGTACAAAGGAAATAAATTTAAAGTAATGAAGGTTAGATTGGGATGTGGGGTGTGCAAGACCAAAGAGGAAACAAGAAAGAAAGAAAAGAGGCCAAAGATATATGTTAATTACTAGTTTTCTCGCTTAGGAATCATATGAATAGTAGTATGTGATCAAGACCTAGAAATATACCCAAGTGCATGCTTTTGTGTCTACAATAATATACACAATAATATTAAGTTTTATTCACATTTAAGCATATATGTCATTGAGGGAAACAAATGAATTATAATATTCCAAAAACAAAAAATTTTAGTATGTTGCATTAAGCCGTTAACAAGGAACTCCATTGAGATGTATTCAGATTGGATTTTCAAACAAAAAATGCCCAATCACTATTTTGAATTCACACATATGTATCTTATAGGTGACATAAAAGTATGTTTATAAATAAATTGGTTTTAAATTTAGATGGTATAATTAGGAGTTCTACTTTAGTATTGTACTTTTAGTTGTCCTCAATTATGAAAAAAAACTTTACAAATTTACAACTATTTAGTTTTCTTTCTTATGAAGTATCGACACCATGCTTTGATGTAGGACCACCAACTCCATATTTGTAAATAAATCTAGATGGCAGCAATTTTGGCTTGAAGGTGTGGTTGTAGGTCCTAGGGGTCAATTTAAGTCATTTTGAGTTGTTAAGTTGGTATCTAGGTTCTTCATAATTTAAATGGAAAATTTCCCTCCAAAATGTAAAATTTGAATGTGGAGGCCCTTTTTGGCTTGCTATTGTTGTTTTTAGGAATTATTGTTGTTTAATAGAATTTCTCATGTGCATGTGCATTCTTCTTAATCTTAGAGAGATCGTCGAGCAAGGCAAGTGGTTATATTAACCAACGTGTTTTAGGTATGCATTTGATGCCTTTACATGTTGGAAACCATGAAGGGTCTATGACTGTGAATGAAAGTGAGAAATTATATGTTATCTTGATCCCTGAGAACGTGTATGTGGCCTTGATAACCTATGAATTTTTGAAAGTGGGAAAATAATTGTATGAATATTAAAGGGATATAACTATGATTTTCTTGCATCTTTAGGGTTTCCTTGAAATACCCAAAAATTAAAAATTGTGTTTATTAGTTACATTAATTGAAGGCCTTCTTGGCACTACATTCAAGAGACAAGGACTTGGCATCATTGTCTTGAGCAAAAGAATAAGTGATTTGAACAAATAAGAAGACTTCTTTCCTGGTAAGTGTCTAAATTTACAAATTGTGAAGTGCCTTTGTCTCCAACGTGCACCACAGAATGTCTTTACTTGATTAAAGATATTATTCTCCTTGTTATGAACTATTGTTAAGATAAAACTAGGGGAGAAGATGATACAGACCGTAGGGTCAAGTTTGAGTTCTTAATACCAACGAGGAAGAAAGATACAAGTCTTTTACCCTTCTCGGGTTACATTGTAACACACTGTCAAGACAAACTAGGGCTCGAAGATTAAGCTTAAAACCTTTAAGGTATGCTTTGAAATTTTCAAGGAATGACTGTAGCTAATTCTAGTTAGATATTCTAGAAGAGTTATTAAAGCCCACATGTTGAATTGAGAGTTTTCCTTACCAGTATTTGAAGAACACAATGCACAATCTGGGAAGGCTAGTTATAGAGACCACTTTACAAAGAAACCAACCTCTAAATATTGACTCAAACCCTGAAAATTCTATAATAGGTCAAGTGGCTTAAGCTGGTTCATGAAGATACTCCTATTTCATCTTGAAGTGACCTACATTCAAATCTATGCATGATAGTTCCCTCTCCATGACCTAGTCAAGGGATTTAGAGACAAAATGCAAAAGGTGGACTATAGGGAGTTATAAAAAGAGTTAGACCTTTAAATTTTGGGTACACCTTGGGGGTGATAAAAGAGAACTAAAGGAGTTGGAAGGGTCTTCTAGGTGCATGTAATTTCTTCTAGCCATGAATGTAGCCAACTCCTTGTCTTAAGGGTAGTTTTGATAAAGGAAGAAGGGTAAGTACCTTGAGCACATTGAATCCATTTTGTGTTGAGTATAACAGTGGTTGGGATGCAAAAAGGTAATAGGCATCATTGAGACCATAGAGAGAGTAAAGACCAAGTTATCTTATTGTCACCGAAATTAAAAAAGTGAGGGTAAAGGGACAAATCATACAAAGGTAAGCCCAAAGGAAGTTTCTTGGAAGGAATTCAAGGTGAGAAGTAATTTGATATTGGGTGCAAGGTTTAAGGATAGTGTGAGGAGAGGGAAAATTCCTTCAAGTGATCTTGGATCAGTTTATTGCATTTACAAATAAAATTAGATAACTTACAAAGATTAGAGATCCTCTTACAAATATATAGGGTGCTACATTACATGCTTAAATAGATTCATCATTTAAAATGTAGGAGCATTTATTATGACATTATACATGCATTAAAAATTTGTGATTGTTATCCAATATGTGCAAGGTACATTATCTATCAACAACATCTACTCAAAACCATTTGAAGTCATTTACAAAAATGTGGCTTGTCATCGAGAAAGATTTCAAGGTGGAGAAGGAAAACTCATTCAATGCCCTCTTTTCCACCAAAAATGACCATACAACTTTAAATAGTGACTAGGTTTTAATCTCAAATCTAACAAAAACAAAAACCTCTAATGCATTCTCTTAGGAAATACACTAAAAATCTTAGTTTCGCACTAACAGAGGTTTCACATGATGGATACTTGAAAAATAAAACGCCATCTTATACTTATTGTAAGGATTTCAAGTAGGACGAACATTCACTCTAAGTCAAAACAATACCATTGTACAACTTTAACTAGTAAACAAAAATTAAGGTAACTATTTCAACTAAACATTACGTCACAAGTTCACTTATATTCTTTTGCAATTTTTATTTCTTTACACTCATGCTATTTTTTGGTTTTTAAAAAAAATAGAAAATCATCGATCAGTAATTGAATACAACAACTTTCTGCTCCAACACGTCGGGAATTGAAGACAAAAACTTTCTACTCCAACACGTCGAGGAATTGAAGACAAAACTTTCTACTCCAATACACTACCAATCATATACCTCTAATACATTTTGTACTCGAAATATATCTCTTAACAATGTGTACAACTTTACAAGAAGGAAAACAACATCATTTTTTCATTAAATAATATATTGATGTAAATGTTCTTATGCAATTTATTCCTTCAGCAAAAACACAATCGAGTAACTAAAAAAATAGAGACAATAACAATATAATTTCATGTTTTGCTATATGTAATGCACTCATTCAACTCAAGTTATTATTACTGATGCTTCATTTAATTATCACATTTATATTTCAATTCTTGCTTCTATTTTTCCACATGTTGTCATTTAAAACAAAATATAAAACCAAATCTCCAACTTAAAAATAGATTTTAACCTTTCAACATCAGAATATAACCTTTGTCAATTTGCTTTCAAAAAAAAAAACAAATAAAAAAGTATATTTCAAAAGAAATCAAACACACATATAAAATTGAGCATATCCCTTTTACGACATACATGGTAGGAGGCGGCTTCTTGTGTATCTTGTCAATAAACATTTATTACCCTTATTTTATCCCCCATGCATAAGTTAATGCACATCTCATGTTATTCTATAATTGATTGCAAAAATTATGTACATCATATGATGTCATTTCACAAATATCACATGATCCCTCTAAAATCCAATTATCTCTTGAAGACATAATTATATACATCCCCAATGGAAAATCATGATTATTAACACTAATATTTGATTCAATTTAGTTTTAATTAAATCTAATTGCAGAGTAACTGATGTACAAATGATAAAATACAATAATGACACAAGAAAACTAAGATGTAAATTACGAAACCCTAAACAAGAAGATGAGACAAGAAGACTTAGCTGATATATACGTAATCTAGAATTGATCTAGGAAGGGAGAATTTATGAAAACCATTCAAACAATGTCATAATTTATCTCTTTAAATTATAGAGCTCATGAACAAGGCATGGCAGGGGCACCCATAACAGGACAGGGGCGCTTGAGTCTTTGGCGACTGGATCTGAGCACCTGTGAATACAAAAAATCTCTAGATCTAGTTTATGTTGTGTCATAAGGGTGTCACAATTATTTTATATTGATCATCTAATAGTCGCTTCTAGATCATCGAAGGTACCTATAACCTACAAAAGAGGATTTCACCTACACAAGCCCATAAACCACATCAAACCTAAAAAGGAAAATGTAGAATAGGGAGTCAAAT
Source organism: Taxus wallichiana var. yunnanensis (assembly GCA_018340775.1). Lineage (NCBI taxonomy): Eukaryota > Viridiplantae > Streptophyta > Pinopsida > Cupressales > Taxaceae > Taxus > Taxus wallichiana. The sequence goes on along the minus strand of CM031238.1, from coordinate 655,980,409 downwards.
GACCTCGACAGTCACTCCAAGAGTGAACTTACGATCGAATGTTGCACTACATCTCAAAATCCATGTAGTTATTATGAGTGTGTGTAGAAATTGTTCCCTAGGATGCCCTTATGTAAGTTGCACTTGATATCGTGTTGTAGCTAGAATATAACAATGTAGTAGAATGTGTGGATGGAATAAAATGAAATTCCCCTTCCTATAACATGTGTGCAGAAGTATGCAGTCCCTTTTCCCTTGAATGGATGCTAGATGGATGCCTTGAGTGATTTAGGTGCCTTTTGAATAAAATTTTAGGTGATGATAGTAATGCTTAGTGTTTGGTCTTTTATTTTGAACACATAACTATGTATTTATATGATTCCCTTGTTTGAATTTTGTAATTTAACTGGAAAGGCTGACCCATAAGTGAAAAATATTACCCAAAAGATAAAAGAGACCCAAAAAGAGTGAGTAAGGTAAGAAAGGGTCAGGGGTGCCCAAGAGGGATAAGAGCACTGAGCACTTTGCTTACTCTCTGGCTAAGGTGGCGCTGTGTTTGAATTCATGAAAGATAAACAAGTAAAGGTATGATGGGGAGGGGTGTGTAATACAAAATAGAAAAAAAAAAGACAAAGAAAAGAGGCCAAAGATAGTTGTCAACCACTAGTTTTCTTACTTAGGAATCATATAAATGCTAGTATGATTTTAGGACCTAGAAATGTACCCAAGTGCATGATTTTTGTCTACATTTTCCCCACTTTATGTTGTTGAGTGAATACTCAATAACATAAAGTAGATAAGAGATGTGTACTTATGATCCTATAGAGTGTGTAGTGAAATATGTGTGGACAAGTGAAGTGTGAAATGATGCAAAGTGAAGCATGGAGACTAGGAAAGGAAAGTGACCCTAGGGGTGAAGCATATGTGTTGTGTTTTACCTATTGTTGTGCTTGTATTTGCTATTGTAGGTTGTTCTTGTTGTGTATTAAGGAAAAACCTAAAAAAGAAGAGCGAAAGAGTAGTCAAAGTCATATATATGAATAAATGAAAAACTGTAAGCAAAGTATGCAAAAGTGTGTAAAAGTAGTAGTAAAGGAAAGTGTGCACCTGATGTAAAGAAGTGTAAATGATAGAAAAATGTCCTGAAATGTTGTGAAGAGTGAGTTTTTTTGGGCAATCTCATGCCAAGTGCAAGTTTTTCTCAGGAGATCTCATGCCAAATGAGAGTTTTTTGGAAATCTCACACCAAAGAGAAGTGTTGGGGAGAGAGGTCTAATGTTACTCTCCTTCCATGAATTTGTCTAATAAACATCACTTGAGATGGTTCTTCTTTGATTAATTCCTACTATTATCGATTAGTTTCGAGTTGTACTGATTAAAGGAGATAGAATGCATTCTATGACTAAAGGATTGTGCCTGTAATTGTAGAACTGCTCTGAAGGCTTCTGTGAACTATGATGATTTGAGAAGATGAATTATATGTGCCCCTAGGACATTAGCACCCAGGGGAGGACACAAGCACCTAAGTGCTATATTGTCTGTGTTGGGCACTGTGTCTATGTTGTTTTGGACCCAAGTTAGATTCTAGGCCATTTTGTGACTATGTTCATGTGTTATTCTTATATTGTGTAGATATGTACTATAGCTATGAGCTGATGTAGGGGTGATTTGTTCACCCAATGTATGTCCCCTCTCATTTGGGTGCATGTGAAAAATTGTAGGAGAATGAAGACCCAAGGAGAGAGACTTGATGTTGATATAAAGTTGATACCTACAGGGGTAGGGGATGTGCATGGTAAAAACCAAGGCACATGCAAAATAAAATGGATAGTAACATGTGTTAGTAGAGTAAAAGCTAAAACATGCAATAGAAGACAATGTAACAAACAAGTGTGCATACAAGATGACCACAAAAAGTGGGTTTAAACATGGGACATCACTCACAATGTCACAAGACAATTAGGGCTGAAGTGGCCAAAAGCATATAATGATCATACAAGACATAGGGCATAGCCCAAAAACAATGACATACAATAACAAACAATGATCAAGCAAAATGTATTAGATAACCATGGTGGCAATAGTCCTATAAGGAAAATGTTACACATGAAGCACCCATTTAGCATGTTAGAAATATAAAAAGTATATGTCAAGGCATGTATGTATCAATGTAAAGTAATGTGCTAGTAAGAATAGGAAGTAGTATATGATGAAATAATAACACATGTAATGTGTGAGAGTAGGAAAGGTAGATGCCCCTAGAGCCTTGGTGGGACTGGAAAAGGATACAATGTGCCAAGCATCATTGCAGCATGTGAAAATTTGTAAGAGATTTGCATTCACTCCAAAAGACCAAGTGAACGTGTATGTGTGTATATAGAAAGATAATGACATACTAAGTATCTGACTAGCATAGTAAGAAAAGTGCATCATATAAGTAGTATAAACAAGCAAGAGTAAGTGCAACCAAGATATGAAATGCAATGTATGAGTGTGATGGAATGGTATGTAATGTGTGAATGTGATAGGAGCAACGTGCCCCCAAAGTAGATGTGTATGAGATGAGGTTCATTTATAAAATACCCCTCAACAATCAAGAATGAACCATAGAACAAGAGTGTGTCATCGGAAATGGTTTGATAATGTGTGCTAGAAAAGATAGATCATGAAGCATAGAGCATGAAAATTGAATGTGGTGAGGTTCATTTCAGATTTAGACCCTCAACAGTTGAGTATGAACCATGGAACTAGAGTGCGTCATAGGGTAATGATGATACAAGGTGTGTATCAAGATGTGTAAGAGTATTGAGAAAGATTAAGTGTGAAGCACAGAGTGTGATAGTAGATATTATAGAAATTGATGATGTTAGGAGGGGGGGAAGAAAGCGTGATGCCCCCAAGTGTGAGAGGATAAAAGGCTATCCAATGATAGTGAAGGGCAAGGGCCCTCCACCGATATTTGAGGAGATAAAGGCATGTGATGATGCTCTAAGATCGGTGGAGTATGAGAGTAATGACATACATGTGAAGGAGACCTATGTGGTGAAGGAGGTGGTGAACACCTATGTGAAGGGATTTCCCGAGTAGGGGAATTAGGTTGACAAGATGGACTAGTGGACCGATGAGGATGACAAGGTCATGAAGTAGGTCATGTGTGAATAAGAGAACTAGGTGCAAAGTGTGCCTTATATTTGAGAGGCCAAGAGGCCTAAATGTTGTAATTGGTGTAAAGATATCATCAAGACTAGGCTTAGGAAATGGTGTGCATGGTGGAATGCCTTTAAGAGTGACAAATTTCTTATTGTGAATGAAATTGAGACACAAATGATTCATGGAGGGAATGGCTTGGGTGACACAGGAGCCAAGGAAGACCTAAGAGCATGTCACAACCTTTGATTGAAGATGCCACAATGAATGGAACAAGCATGGTAAGAGGCCCAACTATAATGGGAAGCCTGATGTAGCCAAAAGAATTAGGAACTGGATATGTGATATTAGATAGTGGACATTTGATATCCATGAGAAGTGTAATGGAGCATACACTGATAGGAGCCATTGGATAGATCATGGTGTTATTGATGATATGAACCGATAGAAGCATTGATGTGTAATGAATCAAGTGAATGTAGCATGATAATCGTGATCTGAAAATGAAATGACTAGTGGTGATGCATCAACATAAGAGACAAGGAAGTCAAGGGGCCCCAATGAAGGAGGGGGCACAATTTGATATGTATGATTAACAAAAGAATCAGAGCTTGTGTGTCATGCTTGGGAAAAGGGTCATTAAAGTTTTTATCTTTTTATTATCATTGACCAACTTAGAAGTAGATGGCTTAAGGAGCTTGAGTGAATTATTGTCAATAATATCTTGAATGAGATGCCGAGTTTGAAGTAATGATCAGTAGAATGCCTAACACATTGGTGATAGTCACATTTAGCATTTTCATCATAATTATGGCCCACGGGGCGAGATGGATCAAGATTGAGCAGTGGTGGAAGGGTGATTATATTGCTTTTGATGAGTTAAGGAAATAGAAAACAAGGTGCATAGGGTAATTTGGTGAAAGTATGCTTTGGAGGTTTCTATTGAAGCATTTTAGGTGGAGAGATGGAATTAACAATTACCTTTTCTTTGGTGGGCTTAGGAGATGGCTTGAACACAAATTTAGCTTGAAACCTATTAGAAGAAGATGAAGAATTGTCATGATATTTAACTTTTCCCATAGATAGAATTTTGACGTCATGCATTTTGAGTGTATGGCATAATTGATCAAATGAAGGAGAGGTCTCAAAGATAAAACTCTCTTGAAGTGGTGGTAAGAGACTTTGAACAAAAATATCTTAATTTAGAATCAATGATTACATTGAGTCATCTTATCTAGGTTGTTATTGTAATGAAAAACATAATTAACTAGATTATAATTAGATATTTTTTGATTTGAGAAATTTTTGCACAAGAGATATTGGTGCCAATATTGATGGAAAATTGAGAAATAAAAGCATAGGACAAATGTGTAAAAGAAGTGATCGAATGAACAGGTAGATCATAAAACCAACACATGGCGTAATCTTGAAGACTTCTAAAAATAACTTAACTAGCAATGTATGATCATCCTTATAGTTGAGACATGCCACATGAAAATATCAGAGATGCTCTTGAGGGTCACGATTACCATTAAAATTGGATAGATTAGGGGTGAAAAGTAAGGAGGAAGTGGATAAGCGAAAATAACGGGTGTGAAAGGGTAATGAAGGAGTAATGAGGAATCAAGAGATGGAGAGGAGTGTGAAGTAGCTTGTTGTAGTTGATGGATTTGAATTTGTAGATCCTGGTATAGAGAAGCTAGGTCATGGGTGCTAGAAGAGGAATTGGGTTGTGTATTAGAAGCATTGGGATGAAGGAGGGGAACAATAGTAGTAGGATGGATGTAGGAATGTTAAGGGGTTAGGTGGAGGCCATGACAGCAAGGAAGAACCTACAAGAGGCATAGAAGTAACATCTCAAGAGTGTTTGGAAGCAAGTAAAGCATTGAGAACATGTGAAATATGAAAATGGTTAGTGCGTAAAGCTTGATAGAAATTAGTGAGCTTGTCTAATTATTCTTGATCAACATTAGTGTCCTCATCATAGGATTGTTCACTATCAGAGGTTTCAATGTTTTCTAGAGGAACATTATGTGAGTTAGCAAAGGGGTTATCAGATTCAACCATTGAATTAGAGGACTTACGAATAGAGGGAGGAAGCTCAATGTACTCAAAGGAACCAAAACAACCACTACTGTGACAAGAATAAAAGGAAAATCCTAGAGGGAAGGTTGGATTCGAGTGATGGGTTCACCAAATGATTTAATTTAATTTGAATTAAATCTAATTGCAAAGTGACCGTGTACAAATGATAAAGTACAATAATGACACAAGAAAATTAATATGTAAATTATGAGATAAAATAGACTTCCTACCTACCTAAATTAGTGTGAGATAAAATAGGCTTCCTATGTTATAGGAAATACAAAGCCTATATATATGTAAATTTTATTATTGAATAAAAAGGAAAAACAAATTATTATTTCTATAGAACTCTATACCAAACTTCTCATTTGGTATGAGAGGTTAAAAAATATTTTAGGGGAAGCATCATGATCTGTTTGGTTTCCTAAAAGATGAGAACTTGAGATAAGTTTATGTGAATATAGATTAGTCTCTATTTGCATTTTTTTGGTGTAGTGATCTAAAATAGGATATTAGGATTTATGTATGTGAATTGGATTCAATACTCTATCAATTTGAGTGGAAATATGACATTTATAAGATTTATTTCTTCAAAATATCAAACACCAAATGTGGAGATTAGTTTGTACGACTGACTTTGGATTACAATGATGATCATCAAGTCTAGAATTATCTACCAAATATGTTTTTGGACCTACACACAACTATACTATCTTCCACATACAACGTCATGGCTCATTCAAGAAGGAGTGCATTTGGTTTATGTCATTTTTGTAACTTCCTAATGCCATTTCTAATTATTTTAATTTCTTGTCATTGCCTAGTGTTGGTTTCATATTAGTTTTCCCATCTTACTATCTAAACCATCTGCCTTATGCATGCATCTAATCACCTAATGACTCCATTCATACATGTCATATTTTTATTTTTTACATACTTGGTGCCACTTTGAAAAACATTTACTTGTGTGATTCACATACTAATTGTGTACAATTTAAAATTTATTTGTAGTTGGTTTAAAATTTCAAGTTTTCCATCTCTTTTGCTATATAGTCTTAAAGTATTTTCATCATTATAACTATATACTTTAAATTTCAAAGCATTGAGTAAATAGTGTTGGTGCTCAATTTGGTCTTGCCCCGTTTGTCCTTGAAATTCTTCAGTTTGTGGGCTCTGTCATCTTTTCTATCTCCTGTATTAATGCATGAAAAATTTGTCCTCCATTTGGTTGCCATGATCAGTCCCTTCTTTTGGTTGAGGATCACTTTAAGTCTAAAATTTGTTTTCCATTCCTCTATCCATGTGAAAGAATTTGTAACTTGGGCATAAAATCGGGTTTTTTCCCTTCCTTCCATTTTTCCGCAGTCACGTTTTGTTTTCCCTGTCAATTTTTGTCCTAATATCTATGGAAATGTGATTGGATGCAGCTTGGAGGATCACATTTGGGCCTTATATCATTTCCAAATTCTTTGTCCTTGAAGAAGGATTCATTTCCGGTGCAAATGGGTAGACACATGGAGGTTTTCGCTACCTTGCCAAGACTTAGACATTTTTTCATGCGGCCAGTGTAACTTTGTCAGACCATGGACACGTGGAGGGTCGGTGCTCATTTGAGGATCCACCTTAGGGTCCCACCTTAGCAGATCTCGCAAAGGAGACATATGGTGAGCCCGTGCTTATCTAGGGTCTCTATTTTTGGGACCATCTCAAAGTTGCGCTGGGGAGACACATGGAGGCTTCCACCAGCTCCACTCTATACTTAAAATTTTCAAAGAAATTTTTCTAAGGCCTGTGACACATGGAGGGACTGCGCTGTTTGGGGATTTTCCCAAAATTTTATTTTGAAGAAGCACCGAGAGGACACGTGGAAGCTTCCGCTCACTCTGCCCTTGCTTGGACTTTTCAATGGCCAAGGAAAACTGTCTCGGACCCTAGACACATGGCGCCTTCCACTGATCCTTAAAATTTTTCAAACAACTCTGCTAGACTGAGACATGTGGTGAGCCCACACTTGTTTAGGGTCTCTGCTTTTGAGGACCATACCAAAGGTGCACCAAGGCGACATGTGGAGGATTCCGCTAGCTCCTTTTTTACTAAGACTTTTTCAAAGGCCAAAAGGCATTTTTCTTGGGCCCAAGGCACGTGGAAGGCCCGCGCTTGTTTGGAAACTTGCCTCTGTACCTCACCTTTATAGTTACACCAAGGAAACACATGGAAAACTCTAATATAAAGTTGAGAAGGGGTAGAATCAATGGTTTCTATGCATTACATTTGTTTTTCCACCATTTTTGCTCTAAGATTCCTGAAGATGCGAACACGCACTGTTTTTCATCATTTTTTGTCGCTTTTGTCTCAAAGTGCCATTGAATGGATTTAGAACTTAATTTGTGAGTCCAAGGATTATAAGGTTGATATTTTGAAGCTATAAATGATCGGCACTTGCAAAAACGTGAATTACCAAAGAAGATGGATGCAGGGCAGAGTTGCAGAGGAAAGAGAGGGAAAAGGATGAAATGATGGAGGTTGCAGGTGCAAAAGATGAAAAAGGTGTTGCCTCGAGAGTGAAAAGGATTACTGCTCGGATCGATCGAGCTATACAAAGCCTCTGGAGAATGATTAAAATGGGGATTTCTTGCATGAAAGAATCAAAATTATTAAAAGGACTATCAAAATGTTGTGGCATGACATCCTAGTCATTAGTTGAGGGTCTGAGAAACGTGATTAGTTCATAATTGGTCCACTTGGCAGCTTTCAAACGTGAATTTGTTAAATGTCACTTTCTGAGGAAAATTGGTAACAAGCAAAGGTCCCTCGAATATTCTTATTTTTGGGGAAAATTTGGGATGAGTGAGTGAGTGAAATGTATAAATGTAATGAGAATACTCTTGCAAAGGGTTAGGGGTTGAATTCTTAAGAGAAAATTTGAGAGAGCCCATCTTCCTAAGAGACCAATTTGAGAAACCTGTTAATTTCCTATGTTTTATATTTCAATCATGTCAAGTTAGTTACGAGTGTATAGCCATTGACAAGCTCTGAGACTATTTAAATAAACTTTCCCGTGTTGATGAATCAAATCAAATTCAAATTAATCTGTGTCAATCTTGGACCAATTTGTGTCTGCTTTATTTTAGAATGTTTGCAAGTAGTTTTTGTTATTCCTATTGCAATCTTGTGTTAAAGTCCCTCCAAATCACACAAGATCTCATCCTTGTGATAGTTTAGTGGCATTTGCAATTTCATTTCAAGAAGAGCCTTCCTCCTGTGATGAGATAAACACTTTTAAATCACTTCACTATCATTTTTTGATAAATATTATCTGTAACCCTTCGAGTGTATCTTAGGCATGAGGAACCAAGGGTATTTGATGTTTTATTGAGTCTTTAGCTTGAGCCTTCATGTTAAATTCTTAGATATTGTGTGAAACTGTGTAAATATGGGCCTCCATTGATGCACACCTTTTGGTTGAAGGAATATTTTAGATATCCCGAATCTTTCTATCATTTAGCTTTCCAAATTGTTGTGAAGTCTCTCAAAGATCTGGTATAATCAATTTTATCCTGCTCAATCTCCCACCAAAGTTACTCAAAAATAATGAATCCATCCTGAACTACCCCTGTTTTCCCTGTGTGTCCACAAATGTATAAATTCTCGCTGCCAAAATATGCGAAGCAATCGGGATCCCATAATGTCTTTAGTAACCTTAGCCCTGTTTAGGAAATATCACCATGATTTAGAAGTGACAACTCGTGAGAGTTAAATTGTGGTGCATTGATAATATTTTCTCAGGGTCTCTTTTCAAATTTGTGCAAAGAAGGATATATTCATTCTCCTTCACCGATAGAGGTTATAAAATGTGTCCTCTCACCTTGGTTGAAAGGCATGGCCTAAATTAGTGAGGATAGATCAAATCCTTAATGAAGGTGTTATCCATTTCTCCGATGCCCGAGTGACAAAGAGTCAAACAAATCCCCTCCCCGGCTACAAAATGACTCATAATATGATTTGTTTGTCTCTCAGTGTCCTGCTAAATCTTTGATGTTGCTCGGTTTCCAAGGGAGAATCAATTTGGATACCAATAGATAGGAACACAAGTGACAATTGAATTTTTGCTAAAATCCATGTCCAAGCTACAACTAGTAAAGTAAAGTAGTGTCATTTTTTGACGAGATATTTTATTTAGAGTGTTGAGTAAATAGGCTATTTGTGTATTCATTTGTTTGTGGTGTTTATAGTCATTTCATAGGTATTAAAAAAATTAATAGTTAATTACTCTTCAATTTTTGTTTTTATTATTGTCAAAGTTAAGATTTTTAGTCGTAATTTTTTTTTTCAAATTTTAGCGTGTCTTTATCATTAAAAGTCAATGGTTTATAGTCATTTTTTAAATCTTTGATGAGTCAATCATCTATTTGTGCTAGTTATGTTTTGTCTTTGTTGTGCCATAGTGGAAAAACGTCCAAAAGTGTCAAAAGAGTTGGAAAATTAAAAAAATTTCCTTATAGACACATTTTTGGTGTAGCTAAATGTCTTATAAAATAATATGTTTTACATTGTGTGGGGGAGAAAATAATAGTCACAACATGGAAACAAATGTCCTTCAAGATCACATTTTTTGAGTAAGAAACACATCATTAGAGGATGAAGGAAATGGAGGAAGGAGGAAAAATAACGTCCTCTCGTCACCACAAATGATGGGGTCATATAGCATATTTAGTGGCATGAATTTTTCAATGATTTTTTTAGAGTTTGATTTTCCATTGTACTTTGTTGATATGATCAGAGTACATATTTTGTTCACTTATGGTGTGTTTTTAGTCTTAATTTTTGTGTGATTAAAAATATAAGTTTACTCTTATTCATGAACATAATTTTGGTGTAATCCCTTGATGAAAAATCATAGTGGAAAATAGTAAAAGTGCAATGCAACATCATGATACTTGAAGAGGATGAAAAAATGTGTGTTTCCCTATTCATACCTAGGTTAGTGGTTAGATTGTGATTTATATGGTTGGGATGGTTGGTGTCTTCACTCGAGGAGAACAATTTCGTGATATGACGATCCCACCGCACTACTATAGCTAGTTTCAGCTTGGCACCACTATAGATCAAACCACCCAATTCTAGTCTAGTCTGGTCTAGTCAAACCCATCCTTGAATTGAATCAGAGATGGAAACTAGATTTTATCGATATGATAGTATTATGATTGACTAGACTCTTCCTAGACTAGATAGATGGATTAGATAGAAGCGGGAGGACTAGGGAGTCAACCTTTAAACCTTGTGAAGGTTGAATAGATAGTTCCTATTAGTAGTTCCCACATTGGTTTGGTTGATGTGTTCCTAGTAGTACATGGTTCCTGCTCTGAATCCTACATTGGTCTCTGTTCGATTAGTTCCCGAAAATGCATGGTTAATGAGTTCCTTCTCTACCTTTAATTTATTTTGTGGACCAAGATCATGAGCAAGTAGGGCGGCATACTTTGTAGTTGAAGAAGTGTGATTTTGTTTCTACCATATTTACACTAAAGGGGTGAAGGTTAGAAATATTTAATGTGAATATATAATTAGGCATATTATATTTGTGAGCATATATTTGTTAGTTATAAGTGTGTAAGAAAATGGAGTGGTAAGTTACATCGACTTGCGTAGATATGAGTGAGTAGAGGTTTTTGGACAACATACCTAGATTAGTGTGAGATAAAATAAGCTTCTTATATTATAGGAAATACAAAGCCAATATTTATGTAAATTTTATTATTGAGTAATAATGTGAAATAGATTATTATTTCTATGAAACTCCATACCAAACCTCTCAAGTTAGGGATTTTTGTTAGATTTTGGAAAACCCTCCATTGTCATCCATTTCAATTCATTTTCCTCCAAATATTTCAAGATATTTTCATCCTTCTTCATCCACCCCATTTTTCAGTCTTCTTTCCAAAAAAATTTGTTATTCAAAAATTCAAAATATGTGAGAAATTCGGATAACCATTTAAAAATTATCGAAAAAGTTTTTTTAGTTTAATAAAGTTGAACGATTTTATTTTTTTGCTTAAGTGTGAAAAAATCCTCTCAGTAAAGTGAAGAATAAGACTTTTCTTGCACATTTTCAAGTAACTTGCAAAATGAACCTAAATTTCTAGTGTTAATCATACTCTCATACTTTCAATACAAGTTTGCAAATTAATCACCAACATTTGGTTTCTTCCTTACTATTATACTCTTCATTGATTGGAAAATAAAAAATTTAGATTAATTTTGCAATTTTCTTAAATAAATGCACCCAATGTTTTGAACCCCGATCAACACTCTCCTATGTTGATGAGAATTCCAAGATTTTGATTCAAGTTAGTAATCTACATATAAATTGCTTACCAAACTCCAAAGTATGTTTAACTATTGCATCATTTGTTAAGTAGATAATTGATCTTTTGTTTCACTTGAGAAATTTACATGCTAATTTCATAGTGAATACAAAACCCTAGTCAACACAATTTATACTCTTCCAGTTAACTACTCACACATGGTAAAATTCTATCATTAAATACCAATCTTATAAATCAAATTTTAGTATGTCATTTTCACATCTTAATTTTGTAAATTTTACCCTATTTCTTGGCTCCAAAACCTCTCCCTCATTTCTCAAGTGATTTCTTATACATTTTGGGAAACTCTTTTTACCCTTAATATAGAAAAGTTAGTGGTGTTATTTTTATGTGTTTGTACATTCTTTAAGTTTATTATCTACATATAAAATCCAAGGCTTATTTCAGTTATGTTTTTTCCATTTCATAGATGTTGTAGGTGATTTTTAATAGGGAAATACACACAGAAAGGTTGGAATTATCAAATCTCTCTAAGGGTTTAATGAAAAATTAATTTGAGGAATTTTTAGTATTGATCGGGTTTCCTAAGGTGTTCAAACAAGTTGAAAACCCTACCAAGTATATTTCAAGGATTCAAAGATGTTTTTGTAGGATAAAACCCATGCAATGTATTTAAAACATTTCAAAGTAGTTAAGCAAGAAAAAAATTTGATAAGGTGTTGATCATGAATTTTGGCTGCAAAAAAGCAAAAATTATAACACACAATTGGTTGGACTTTCCAATTGCAAAAAAAGTAAAATTTTTGGTGCATTGTTGATTGAAATTTCTAATTTAAAAACTTAGTATAAGTATAATAAGGTTTTTAATTACTTTTAAAAGTAAAAAATCTGTCTGCTATTTTTACAAATTGTAAGGGTTATTTTTTCAGACAAGTTTCCTTCTTCATGACTATAGGTTCTAAAGGAAAAAAAGACATGAAATTTCAACTTCATGGGGTGAATCCCTTGTCAAATTTGGAGTCCAATGTTAATAAGATCATATATACATATTTAGGGTATATTGATTTTCTATAGTTTTGGAGCTAAATTCACGTTATGCCAAGGTCAAACTGGATACAAGAAATCTATGATAGTGGGATATCTTTGGCTACTTGTTTTTCCATCTTGGATTAATACCTTGGATTCATGCTAACACTAACAAAATATTAGAACAAAGATATTAGGGAAGTCAAGAACCCTTAAAGTGAGTACCTCTTATGTTTGGATGTAGAATGTCTTAATGAATTATTAAAACTTTCTAATGTCAATGAATGTGTGGATATAACTATAGAGTTAACTCAATGCTATTGGAAAAATAATACGACACCATGTATAAGAATGGTGAACTAAACTTGGATTGAGAAACTAAGGGCTTCGATACTAGACTTCCCTAAGTGTTGCCATGATTGAATTTAAAATAGAGATTGATGAAATAATAACACAATTCTTAAATATAATAGTGGGGAACCCAATTACCAAATACTTTCAAGAATGAATGTTCTAATACATCAACATAATTTAGAACAATAAACATCATATCAACAAGATTTTATAGATAAAAATTTAAGTCATAAGTAGTGTAGACAAAAAATCATGCACTTTGGGTATTATTTAGTCTCTTCACACATCTCATGTCTTATGTCTTACATCATACATTCTACATTTAGTATACATCATTTTGACCACTACGCATCTAAAAATCATGCATATTTTACACCTCATACAAGTGTTCATCACATTTTTCTCACACTCATAGTGTCTATGAGTCTAGCATTACTCATCATGTATATCATATAGCACACATTTCACACTATTGGTCTATGTATACATCTTGCACAAATTCTACACACCACATGGTCGTCCCTCATCACCACATATACTACATACATCTACTTGTACACACTGAACTCACTACCCTATGATGCACTTTAGTTCCTTGGTCCATACTTGATTGCCAAGGGTTTACAAATCAAATGGACCTCATCATACTCACAAGTTACTCATTCATCCTTCTATCATGAGAAATTACTAGGTTAGTGACATACACTATAGGCTAAATGGTCACCTATTCCTTCATCTTGAAGTGGTATACACTTCAGGCTACATCACCACTCCCTATATTCATCTTGTAGTGATATACGCGTTAGGATAAATCATCACTCCTATGCTCATCTTAATGTGGTATACGCTTTGGATATAGGGTGACACACACATCATCTCTAGGTCGCATATCATTAACACACATACATTCATCACAATGCATTAGACACAACATACACGAAATCCAACCATTTCTCGATGACACACTCTCATTTACAATTCATTCTTGACTACTGAGGGGGAAAATCAAATGAACTTCACTGCATAAAACTCCATCCACTCGGGGGGCATGTGGCTCCTACCATCCATCTTGCATTCCATTCAATCCATCCACAACATGTTGTATATCTTGGTTTCTTTTACTCTTGCTTGCATTTGATTATATACGTTTAATTTGTTACACATGCTAGATAGAAATATTGTATGTCAATATCTTTACCATACACACATGTACGTTCACGTATTTCTCTAGTTGTGATCATAGATACATGTCTCTTACATGCACCATGGATGATTGTCTCCTACCAATCCTACAATGGTTGCTTGGGACATCCAAATTCGTCTCATACAGGTGATATTGTTTCATTTTGTACTTAACACTTTTCATTACTTGGTTATACACACTTTTGACATACTAGTTATATTTCTAACATGCTAATGAGTGCTTCATGTGCAACATTTTATTACAAGATTACTTGCTTCCATGACTATCTGTTATTTTTTAATTTCTTGTATTTGTTTACTATTGTATGTGGGCATTTCCCTTTGTTTGGTGTGCACACTTTTTTGTTTGTATGCGGTCATTATGGCCTTGCATGTCTTGCGAAATTGTGAGTGGTGTCATATGTTTGCAACCCGCCTTTCACGATCTATGATTGTATTCTTGGGTGTTTACATCATCATTTTTCTTACTTGATTCTACATTGTCTATGTAGCTTACACTTGTTTTATACATGCATGCTTGTTAGTAATAACACTTGTTTATAGCCAATTGTTTATGTGTGACTTGGTTTCTACCAAACACCTTGTCTTCCCCCTGCAATGATCATTTTACATGGTCAGTCCTCTTTTGGGGCCACATCCTCCTATTCGTGATGTCGCATGCACCCCCAAAGAGGGGGGCATAATTTTGGGTTACACACTACACAATGCTCTCTACTGGTACATTTTAGTTTATTTTTCCATCCTTGACATTGTGGGCTATACAACGAGTGGGTTTATACCAGTCTACGAACTCCATACACATCGTATTTTATAGGACAAGCAGTCCTTAACATTATGGGGATTAGTTACAGGTTGAAGGATATTTCAGATTTCCTCCCTACACTACTTCGGCTAGCGGCATCGGATCACCAAAAAAACTAGGTAAGTACAGTAGATATTTTCACACATTCTTAAGGAAGTAGTTACAAGTGTGATAACAACACAAATTTCTCCCTACACTTCTTTGGACAAATTGTCGTGAGATCACCTAAAAACTTGCGATTACAAGATATACTTTCTACACCCTTTCTCTCATCACTGGATCAGTGCACATGTTCCTTTTACATTTTTCATACTTCCATTTACGTATTTTCACTATTTACAGTCCAACCATATGGGAAATAAGCAATCAATAACAATAGCAATGCCAACAAAGGTGTTAACAACAACACCAACAACACCATTATTCGACAATTCAAACCTCCTACTAATATGTAAATACATTACACACATTGGAAGCTAAACACATGTTTCCACCCTAGGTTCACTCTCATCATTTTTTGATCTTTTTGCATCTTTAGTTTCCACGCTCCACTTTTTGTCACTCCACATTTTGTCTAGTCCTTCGACACACTTTCTACATCACTCTACATAGACATCAGGTACACATCTCTATATAATTTATGTTATCGAGTGTTCTTCTCACCAACATAAAGTGGGGGAAAATGTAGACACAAAATCACACACTTTGGGTATTATTTAGTCCCATTCTCATACTACTATTCATATGGTTTTTGAGTGAAGAAATTACTAATTAACCCATGTCCTTTGGCCATTTTACTTTACTTTCTGTTGTCACTACCGACCTCCCACATGTACTCGCCCAGTTATTTTTATCACTTTGCGTCATCTCTATCTCTGACTGGGGCACCCTAGAGCCTAATACTAGGGCACCCCAGGCGCCCTGGTCCCATTCATGGTTCCTTGATACTTTTCCCACTTTGCACTCATATTTTGTGCACTTTCTAGATGTTTGAGCTTTCCATAATTTTAGTGGTATGACTTTTTAGGGTTAATTATGAAATTAGAACAAGAGAACCATATAAATATAAAGTTATGAGACCATAATGAGGGACCAAGCACTAGGCACTACTATCATCATCAAATTTTTCATCCACCAAAGGATCCATTTGTATCCATCTAGCTCCATCACAAGGGACAAGGTTGGTTCATCTGCATCACACGGAATAGGAGGGGTATTTATTCTATTCCATCCACCATCTATTACATTTCTACATCTAGTTATTTCTCACTACTTCACAAAGTGTGACTGAAACAAGAGAACCTAGGGCACGATTCTCACACATACACATCTAGAACTACATTTGGGTCTGAAATGTAGTGTAGTACTTAGTTAGTAAGTCCACCATTGTGGCCACTGAGGACAGTCTGACCCCTTCATATGCATCTTTATTTTTTAGGGTTTTGATGGTTAGTTTGGGGTTTTGCAGGTCTCTTTTTCATCATTGATTACCAACGAAATCTAGCGCAGTCCAAGAATATTCATGTGTCAGGAAGCGAAGGCTTCAAATCACTTAACAACCCTACTAATTTGGTTTCTAGACCTCCTGCATAGACCAAGGTGTCCATATCTTAGACTTGGGTGCCCCAAGTGTACCCATCCTTCTCCAGCACCCCAAGATGCTTTGATTGCTTAGATCTTCCCTTTCCCAAGCCCCCGTGTGGACGTTCCTGCATTCTATTCATTCAATCTATTTTGGGACATAGTCCCAAGGCATCGTTGAATCGGGTAAGATCTTTCTAACCCTTCTCACACATTAGGGTTTCATATTTCTATTTAGTTGCTTGGGTCATTTTCTTTATTTAGATAGTTGTTATTTACTTCTTTCAATATCATTTAGATTAAACTAAATTAGATCACCATAATCCTTTTTAGTTTAATCAAGTAGCTCATGATGTAATGATACAAAAAATTATTAGATGACCTTGTACCTAGTTTATGATACGACCAAGATAAGATTAATTTCTGTATTAACTCATATGGGTCAACTAAACACATAATTTTTATGACTTCTACACATAACTCACTCTTGAGTTTATCTCCTGTCAATTTCATCGTATAAATGACACATTCTTCTATTATGTCATTAACATGTTATAAATTGAATCAGTTAACACATGTATATTTTTTGAGGCTACAACAAATATTTACATGGGGGTTCTTAGCCTATTGATTTCCTACTTTCTCCTATATACGAGTGTGCATGTTTGAAGGTTCACCATATATACTACTAAGAAATTTCAAAGATATATGGGCATTGATGGAACTACCTAGTCAAATCGTAGAGTTGTATATATTCCTTCCTGAAAATCACAAGATGTGAATTCATTTCCCAATTGTAATGGTAAGTACTATTTTTCCTCTTTTTTCAAGTTTGGGGCACAAATGACAAGGTTCAGTGTACGATCCTTTCAAGGAAGGACACCCTTTGATATTTGATAGGTGATGAACCATGAATTATAAGAAACTCATGTCCATGTTTCATATCTTTAAGACTATTGGATGGAATGTGATGATGAAAATAATTTGAGTAAGAGAGATTGGTCTCACATGATGTTGGATCAAATTCGAAGTATGATTTGGCTATCATTATAGATGGGATAGTTGGTTATGGAGATGTTTTGGATTCTACCTAGCCTAAAAATAGATTAAACTTCAACCATTTAACCATGTTAATTGGTATAAGCATAAATACACATCTTTAGAGGATTCAATTAGCACTATTATGTCATAGAAACTCCAATGGATTTGGGAAAATTATATCACTCCCAAGTAAATAAAAATGAAAAAATGCCAAGAAAAATGGTAAGCTCATATAGTTCATCATAGGTAGGCCTAGAAAAATATTAGAAGGCTTTACTAAGTAAAATAAATCTAATGAACCCTTTGAGGGAAAAGGTAAATAATTTTTTTCAAAGGTCCCCACAACACAAAGGTAAAAAACCTACGAGTTCATTTTCAAGGGGTTAAGTGGTAGAGCCCAAGGTACACTTAAACCTTCAAAAGGAAATATGTAGAATATACTTATAGACCTCCATTACCACCATTGATTAATAATATTTTCCAATATTAATTTTCCACATATCCCTTTAATGTATCCATTCCCACTTCCAAAGAACATGTATCCACTTCTCCTCATAGAATCAACCTTATTCAAATAATTCATCTTCTCTTAAGTGGTCCACTCCCCATCCACCTCCATATTCTCCTCCTAAATATTCCACACCCGTCTACATTCATCTAGCCATATCCATATCTCATCATCTCCACCCTCCACTTCCAAATTTGTCTCGATTCCTCAAGTCACAATGACTACTCCTCATCTTTAGGCCACCCATACCATAATTTTGGATTCAATAACTCAGTTGGATATACAACAAAAATTGGTCCTACCATAGGTGTAGTCACCCTAAATATTACACACTATATTTAATTTAAGGGAAAAAAATCATACTAGCCTCATTCTTCATTTATTAATCAACAAACCATCATTATTTAATTAATTCTTTGCTCTTGATACAAATTAATGACCTTTGGATAATTAAAATATTCTCTCGCTTGATAATTAATAACCCGTTATTAATTATCTATTTTTCCCCTTCATATATTAATTAATGAACTTTCATTAATTAAATCCTTCTTAAATATCTCTAAATATCGGTACATTCATCTAAATCCACCACCAAATAACTTTTACAAGCTAATATATGCATATTAATTAATTCCCAATTGATTAATTACCCCCTTTCTTCCCATCTAACTCCCCTAGAGTATTAATCCCACATAATTAATCCTAATACTAATAAATAAGCCTAATCCTAAATATCCATCATCCCACATTATGTACACACTCAAATTTTGTAATTTGCACTTTGTCAACTCTTGATTTGACTATGCACTCTTGCTATGATAAACACAACTCTCCATTACGACTTAACACTTAGCAAGGTTCATTATTTAACTTGTTTATCCTTACACACTAACATGTAAAAAAATTCTGAGAATTCAATGTATAAAATCTATATATAAATATTAGTTTACTAGTTCCTAATATCATTCATCATGTTCCTTACTCCTGTCTATGACTGTACATTATGGTCATAACCATACCATATGGTCCTGACCTCTTTGTACAGTCTTGAACCGACATGCCTTCCAATTAAAATTCCGATTTTAAATCTTTCGTTGGGTCTTATAATTCCTATGGGTTGGCATTTCTTAGATAAATAATTTATGTAAACATATATAAGAAAGCAAACACTACCTCATTTACTAACCTGAACTCCTAAGGCAATACACTAGAGCACTCACTTCATACACTTACAAAATGCATCCAAAGCTCTCTAAATCTCATAATTACACATCTACAGTCATTAGGGAAGTACCCACATCAGTTATGAAGCTACAAACAAGGTCAAAGAAACCATATATATCATCTACAAGCATATAAACATCATCTCTCCAAGTGTTTAGCAAGAGCCAAGTCAAAGAAAACAAGGTCAAATCACTTTCTGAATTTGATTGATCTATCTAGATATCACATGCGAGCTAAAAATGACATGTGGTTTGAGGCCTCTTCAGAGTAGTGCTAATGTCGGTGGTACACGGGGGTGCTCACGACCATTTTTATTTTTATTTTTTAGGACTCTTCATCGTTGGATAGGGTTTGAGATGATGATTAGTTCACACAGAGATCTTCACTACACGTGAAACAACTAGTTTGATAACAAAAAACAAATCTAGGAAGGAGATAACCCAAATAATTGCACAAAGAGTCTCAAAGTAGGTCTAAGAATTTACATAAGCTCCTAAACAATACCATATAGTCATGACCGAGTTGTAAAATCTTGACCCAATAAGATTTAAAATTCCAACCTAGTTTGTGAAGTTCAGTTGGGTTTAGTTCTCCCAATTTTTGTGTTTCACAGTCTCCCAGATATTTTTAGAAATAAGTCAGTAGAAAGTTATGTGAATATATACCCTTCTTTTTACTTTTAATTACATGTTAGGTTAAGTGGTGTGTTACAACATTTCTTATCGACCAGAGTTGTAAATATGATTTTGTGTCCATAATGTATCATCATTGCTAGATCAATAATCAAATCTTAATATCTCCCACACCTAATTAAATTGACCTATACATTTAATTTAGGGTTAAATTTTTTTGTGATACTTATTTTGATCAACCCCTTAACCTAAACTAGGACCCATTCCTTGTGTATTAGGCCTACTAATCTTTAAACCTTAACTGATTTCAGTTTCCTTATGTCTACATTCTTATCTTTCTAAGCATATGTTTTTTTTTATCATCATACCTAGTTCTACTGGTCCCATTTCCTTTATTCTTTCCCCGATTCATAAGTATTATGTTAATCTTGATGGATTTTTTCAACTACAATGGTTCTTTCCAACATTGTTCCTCACTTGTTTCAAAAATATGTGCTTCATGATTTATGCCATAAAATTAAATCAAGTATCTTTCCTTAAGTTAACAAGTTCTCATAATGTAGCAATTATACCAAATCCTATTCATCCACATATTGTTTTTCTTGTGATAATCTTAACACCACCCTTACTAACCATGACCATGATAATTTTTCCCTTGCATCTCAATAGGTGGCCCCACTTCTTACTGACCTTCTACCAGTCACCATAAATGCTACCATCATAAAGTATGTCACTTGTGATATTTCTCTTCTCCCTCATGCTACTAATCCAACACATGATCTATTCATCAATGCTTATTTTGATATCGCTTCGATCATGGTCAAGCCCAGGGATCCAATTCTCAATCTGACCAACATGATTAAGGTATCCTTGATGAGGATGCCCAAAAATTTGATCGATTCTTACATGAATATTCCTCTAATATCGATCTCCTCCTATATGCCACACAAGATCAACTCAAGACCATTTTCTTATCACCCACCTTGACAACTATTGTCCCACATCCATGGTGCCTACCTATTTGAGTATAACTCACCTACCAATGCCTAATGTTTCCATACCTTTTCTTACCACTACAATGGTCACTACACATCTTGTATATAATCCTCATGGTTCACATGTATCTTCTTCTATCAAAAAAGGTCATGAATCCCTTGTTCATACTTTACAAGCATAAATACTACAATTACAAAAATTACTTCACAATCCCCTTACACCCAAAGTGGTTTCTTACCCGCTACCTATTTGGTTTGTTGCTCCTAAATTTACTATCTATAATGGAAAAGTAGATCGTGCTAAAAATATTCTTTGATTTCATGTTGTTTTCTTTGATTATTCTTCTAATGACATCTTTCTTACCAATATTTCCCTCGAAGTCTTAAGGACTTCACATTAGAGTAGTTTTACACTCTTCACTCTAATTACATGTACGTGCATTTACTACTCGTGGAAAATATTTTCTTGGAGTAATTCTCTATCAATATTCAAGAAAAAAATTATTACACACAATTGGCTCAAATATGACAAGGGTCTATTGAACCTCTTAATGGTTATGTATTGCGTTATAAGACCCTACTAACAAAAATGAATAATATACTAGCGGTTAATGAATTACAAGATCTATTTACTCAAAATTTATTTTGTAAGATTCATCATGTTTGATATGTTTTGATCTTTCAACCATATATTCCATACATTGAAAGCGTATGAGGCTAAGTTATTACATTTAAAAAGCTCAAGTATGTTGTTATCTCTCCTCCCACATCTAATGTTAATTTTTTAAATAAACCCTCATTCAAGAGTTATTCTGATGATGTCAAAACTACTTCTAAAGAAGATGTTAATTCCATCTCATAAACTATTAAGATACAATCACAACCTATGTATTGTAAATTTACTTACTTTCCAAGTCCCCACATTGTATTAAAACAAATTATTGAGTGCAATATCATACATCTCCCTCCACCATTTGAGGTTGATATGAGTAGAACTCATGGAAAGAAGTTCAATGCTAATTATCATTGTGATTATCATTGATTGATGGTGTGAGGGATATTATTTACCTTTATTTTATTAATTGGGTGAATTTACCTCACCCATGGTAAGTCACCTCACTTAGGTTAGTCATAGGTCTCTAGGTTGTCATTAGGAGTTATATGCAACATGATAGATTATATCATATGCGTCAGTGAGCATCGTATGTCATACAAGAGTTACATTCAATTTATAAATTATAACTCCTTTCTCCCTTATGAGGTGTTAATGAAATAATTTGTTGCCATGTAAATTATTGGTTTTCAACAATGGTCATGGGGCTAAGCCCCTCCTTCATGGGTACAGGGAGGCTCCCATTATTGATTATAAACTAACTAAAAATAATGGGTGGCCATTATTATGGGGATCACACATGAGTACTCCACTAAAATTGTGGCAAAGTGCTTATAAAATTTACAAGGAGGAATTTGATGTGAAGGGAGGAAAAAGGGAGTAGGAGAAACATAGAGAGAGGGTTAATGTTGTGAGTAGGAACTATCATATTTTCACTAACAATAACCATAGTAGGTCCACATTCAATTATAAGAATATAAAAATGTAAGAAATCATCAAGACTAACAAACTAGAGACACAAATTTCTGCAGATTCATTAATCAAGGACACAAAGTTCCTTCTTGGTTATACAAGATCACCATACTTACAAAGTCGGAGAGTAGAGAGGATAAAGGAAAATAGAAAAGGACATAGAGGAAATGTATCTCATTATTTCTATATGTAGTGGTGATATAAATCTCAACAACATACAACAATACACAATTTACGACCCTTTGGAATTGATAATCCATTCCAATTTATAACACTACAACATTTCTTTTTATCTCCCCTATATGACCTTTCACCTTTCCTCATCACTTATGACCTTCCATATTCCTTGGAAATGAAATATATTATTTTTCTTATTGATGGAAGAGGACTCTTACAATATTAAAATTAAAGGTCACTTAAGTGAATAAGAAATAATAGGGAAAAAGTACATTTTAGTGAAGAATTAGAAGGGTTGACCAATTTGATGAAGATGCAGCCTTTACCAATGAAGAAATTGCTGAATTGAATAATTTTGATTATAATCACCTTATTTTATGAGATATGGAAACATTCTAGAGTATCGAATAGGTGTTTGGAAACACTACTATGTGATTTACATGGTGATAGGAACATGATGATATATTCTGATTATGAGGAAGGAGTTAGGATATGATGATCACTTTCCTACTTATCTAGACTTTCACAATTCACCTCTGTGATAAAGAATTAATTCCATGATGCTCAAAACTTTTTGTGATTGTTTGTTACTTATTGAGAGAGGTCTTCACCTTGCAGATAAAAGGATTAATCCCTGAATGAGATTCTTGTCCTATGGCCATCCATTGAACTGAAATGAGGTGATTGTACATGCTTCTTCCTTTGAGGTGTTATCACACTACCAGGTGTTGAATGAGTGTTTAAGAACACTACTATGTGAATTGCAATAGGTGAAACTGAGATGGTTTCTCATTCTTGTAAACATGGTACTCCAAATGAATATCATCCCCTTTCCTTTTATTTATCCAAAATCCTTCTTGAATAGAATAAAATTAGAGATTCCCATATACCTTCTTAGTCACATGCTTCTTATGGAAATATATGACTTCTTGATCCTACTAACATGATGGTCCTAGATACCTCGATAGCCTAAGTAGTTCATTCTAACTTATTCCTCGAAGAGATTTGGACATAATGGTAGAGTCAACATATGATGATCATAAAATTACTCGTTGAGCTTCACATTTCACATTTGAACATGATGGAATATTATGATCCTCACAATTCACCTCCCTAGCCAAGATATCACTTGAGTGGAAACATACTTATGGTACCTGGGCATGCTTTTTCTCAATCTCTCCTCATGGAGATAGGTTTCCTCCTCCAAGTAGAAGAATTATCCTAGTATGGAACCTTAAGGAATGATTGAGAATGAGTTCCATGTTCTTGAACTCCTAAATACATTGAAAAACTATGTTTTCACCTCCCTGACTTGCAAGATGTGAGAACATTACAAAGCATTGATTAAGTGTTTAAAAACACTTTAATGATGCATGCATTATTTATGAGCTTGAGATGATTGTCAACATTAATCATGATGATATTATATTATCATGATATTAATGACCATTCCCTCTATGAATTGAATTTCTATGAAGTTCTTGATGTTTCAAATCCTTCACACACCTCATGATGTTCTTGATTTTAACTGTTGCTTGAGTGACTATATTTCACACACATTGATTCACTCTGATTTGTTCCCTATTACAATGTGATTCATATAATGCCCCTTTTATGAATGTATTTAACTAGGATGAATCTCTTCTACCATAACTGGGATGGGTTTAACTATCTAGCTTCCCGCATCGACTATGCTATGAAGAAATTGTTATCCAAAATTCACCCCTCAAGGTAATTTTGATAACATGCATCAAATTATTCAGTCCTGAGCAAGTAGATTGATTCAAGGCCCGAAATCATGTTTTTGGGGCCCCTCGGCTTCTCTCTAACTCTCCCATCCAAGAAGAAATCCCAACAAGTTAGAAAAAGGAAAAAATGCAAAAATAAGGTTGCAGGATTGTTTTAAAGAATTTCGGTCCAAGGGTTCGGTCGTACCAAGGTTCGTCAGTATTTAAGCTCAAGGCGCCGAAATACAAAGAAAATCGGCTAAGTCGACATTTTTGTCCTGTGGTCCATAGGACAAAGGTACGCGTGGGACACGAGGGATGCAGCTGGCAAGCCAAACGGACGAAAGTAAGGAAAATCGTCAAGTTTTTGTTTCGTGCAGTTTTGGGACAGCCGGGACAAAAGTACGCGTGGGACATGAATCGACCGATTTGCCGATAGATTACCCATTTCAGTGGTTGAGATATTTGTCCCAGTGCAATCCAGACGCTTTAGGACAAAAGTACGCGAGGGACGCGAAAAGGTGAAAAAGCTGCAAACAGGAACAAGGAAGCCCAAATCAGCCAAAGCAAGAGATTTTCATCCGGGACAGCCGGACAAAGGTATGCGCGGGATGCGAGGGACGTGAAAAGCCGAATCGGCCGAAGGCAAAGAAGAAAAGTCAATGTTTGACCCGTGAAACTTCAAACAACCATAACTTTTGACTCCGAGCTCTGATTTTCACAAAATTGGACTTCTGAACGAGCACGGCGTCCCTCTACACCAGCTTAATGCTCTAGTCGCTTAATGCTCATTCCCGTTAAATGACGAAAATGCCCGCTGACCCAAAATAGCTGCCCGCACTCATAAGGCCATAACTTTTGCATTTCTCAACGAAATCACACAAAATTAGTACCGTTGGAATCGTGGCTCCAAGCCCGACAGATAACAATCAAGAAATTCTATATTTGATGAGATATTAATGGAGATTTTTTATAAAACATGGCCGGGTTCATAACAAGTGTTGTATTTGGTGGTTGGGAGTGCAATTAAGAGGCATGGTCATCATTCTTTCTCTCACTTGCAGACTTTGGGACAAGTATGGGAGCCTTTTACAAGTAATATATAATAATTTTACTCCATTTAATGCCTCTTACAAGTGGTTGAAGGACAGATTTCAAGATTTTCATTTTTCCCCCTCTCTCTCTTCTCATCTTTTCTATAAATTGGAGTGTTGTGCTCATTGTAAAAGGGGGTAGTTTTGTAGCAAAGCTCTGCCAAAATTGCTTTGTGAAGCCAACGTGTTGCAGGCCCTTGTTGTGGACTCCTTGCATGGTGATCCAGGCCTTTATCTTGTAACCGATTGAACTGTGCATACAAGGAAGCAATAAAATACAAGTTTGTGGATGTATCTTCCCCTGCTGTGTTTTCTTGCATTCTTCTTGCCCCTTCAACCTCTTCTATAAAAGAATATTTTGTCTATTATTATGTTCTTGCAGGGATCCATTATCATTGTGTATGTTTGAAATATTGTTGTGAATGCATTTTGCTAGATTATGGAGAACTGTCATCACCTCTTCTAGTGTGCACTTTGCTTTTGTATTTCACGCATTTGGAGACTACTCTCACACCCTCCTTTTTTGGTGTATCACCACTTTAGTGTAGGCTTTCATTTTATGCATTCTCTCTCCCTGGTCCCTTGGAAGGTTAGATTAGAATAGTTAGTTTCCCCTACATTAGAGTAGATTGTGGCAGGTAGTTTAGGAGCAAGAACCAGCTTTCTCTGGAGGTCTATCTCAAGTAGCAAGTCCCACAACTTGGAGACAGTACCCATGTTATCCAATCACACCGTGAGTTCAAGTATATGCACTTGTGGAAACATAAGGGTGTTGTGATTTGGTGATAACAGAAATCACCCATATACCGATGCTTTGAGAGCATGCAGGGGATTTTCTTTCTCGTTTGGACCATGAGACAACTTCCCATCCTTGTAATGATGGGAAAAAGCAATGATATAGGTAGAATGGGAGTTGTCACAAATTTTGAGTGGAAATCCAAATTTTTCTATTTTTAGTAGGCCCTATACAGGATCATTATTTTAGTAAGTTTTCACAGTTTTCTCATTTCGATGTTTCTATCTTGTTTGGAGTGTTGTGGATGCCAAGAATTCACCATTTTTAAAAAATTACTATTTTTAGACATACCTAGCTCTGTATATGTGCTATTTTTATAAATTTTACTTATGAGTGTCGGGTTGCAATGAAACCAATGTCAAAATTTTCTTTTTGCACCAATACCTTCTATTATGAATTTCATGGTTTTTCATTTGATAGATCTCCGTAAAATTGAAAAAGAAACTTTAAGGGTTTGGAATATTCATATTATTGCTGTAAAAATATGGGGCATAAATGGATTATATTTGATAGTCTTCCTAAAGGTGTTTTGGAGAGGATATCACATGTAAAATTTCAAGGGAAACGGGTGCACTGGATGAGGAGATATGATCAAATATTCATTTTTCTAGCTATGGAGGCCTGTAAAAAATATGGCAGCATGTATGGATAAAAATGGGGTTTTGGAGAATGTTGTAACAAAACTTTTCATGAAAAATGACTAATTATTTGAGAAATGGAGAGTTAGTGAAGTTTTAATGTGATTTTTGACTCACCTGAACCGCACTACTTAACCATGGTGACCAAGAGCTGCATGAATGATATGGGTCAAAATTTTGTGTCCCCCTTATCCCTTGGGGTAAAAAGGGGACAAAGGGGACACAAGGGTCTCCAAAGTGTGACCTAGGAGAAGAAAGGAGGTCACACTTTGGTGTCCCCCTTATCCCCCTTGCACCATGGGGACAGAGGGGACAACTAGGACAACCGGGAGTCCAAAGTAAGACTTTAAGGAGAGAGAGAGGTAAAAATTTGGTGTCCCCCTTATCCCTAAAGGGACATAGGGGAAAAAAAAGTGTCCAAAGTGTGACTTGGACAGATTAGGAAAGCAGATTTTGCCTCGGATGTCTAAATTGGGACACCGAAACTAATTTTTTACCTCAGAAGCATAGGAAGGTTTTGGGGGTCAAAAATTATATTTTTTTGACTCAAAAATAATTGATGAGATCAATGGAATAATTATTGAGACAAAATTCTTCCTGAAATTTCAAATTTAGGGCCTATTCTGTTGGGGTTAGCACATCGGTTGTAAAAATGATCTAAGCATAAAACAATCAATACAAAAATAAACAAGAAGAAACAATACACAAGATTTAACATGGTTCACCCAATGTGGGCTACATCCACCAAGAAACAACCAATTTATTATCACATATGAAATACAATGAAGATTTTCTATCTTCCACACCTTCTTGGATGTCTTGTACTTTCTTCTCTACAATTTTTTCTTTTCTCTCAAAAGGAAACTCTTTTTTATTCTCAATTGAATTCACCTTTCTAAACCCTAGATTTGCACTCATATATGCATCTATAATCTTAGGGCACTTTAGCTATGCAATTACAACCATTATATTCACTTTACAACTAAAGATAGATCTAATTCCCGTATCTTAATTAAAGTAGTCACACAAAGACAACCCATGCCAAGTTAGCCTTAATTGATGCCATTTAGCCCTAACCAACGCTCGGTTCCTCCTTGCCTCGACCAATACATGTCCATGAGTGACTCGACGTAGGTTCATCAATCAAACCGGTTCTGTGTATTCCAACAAGTCTCGCAAAAGAATTCTAGTGAAGAGATTAAGCTCCACAAATCAACTATCTCTAACTCGAGATAAATTGCTGCACCGCACTATATAACTCCATCCTATGATCCTTTCCTTTGGCCTGTTTCTCCCTCTTCAAGTCTCAAAATTGAAGACCAATAGAAGTGGAGTGTAGCTCAAACTTCTCCTTTTCCAATGGCTTCATTAGCATATCCACGGGTTCTCATTTGCATGAATTTTACCTAACTCTACCTGCCCATCCTCTAATTCCTTCCGTATGAAGTGATATCTCAATTGAATGTGTTTCATTCTAGAATGGAATGCTGAGTTATTTTCTAGATGAATCACACTTTGACTATCACTGTACAATCTACAATCCTATTTCTCCTTTACCAACTATTCCATGAACCTTATCATCCATATCATCTCCTTGGTAGCTTCTGTAGCTACAACATACTCAACTTCTGTAGTAGATAGGGCCACAACCTTCTACAATCTAGAAATCTAGCTAACTACCATGCCACCTATTGTGAAAACATATCTAGTGGTGCTCCTCCTACCATCCAAATCACCAGCCATGTCTGAATCCACATAGCCACGTAAAGAAGTATCTGATCCTCCATAACACAACTGCATGCCGGATGTCCCTCTCAAATACCTGAGAATCCATTAGACTACTTTCCAATGCTCTTTACCTGGATTAGCCATAAATCTTCTCACAACTCCCACTACCTGTGCAATGTTTGGTCTAGTACAAACCATAACATACATCAAGCTCCCAACTACTGAAGCATACAAAAATTGTGCCATGTACTCAACCTCCTCGTGTGATGTAAGAAACTGATCTTTGCTCAATTTGAAGTGTCCAGCCATAGGTGTACTTACAGTTTTGAATTTTGCAAATTAAACCTTTCCAACACCTTATTGATATAATGCTCTTGAGACAAATACAACTTCTTGTTTTTCCTATCTCTATGAATTTGCATGCCAAGGATTCTCTTTGCAGCTCCCAAATCCTTCATTGTAAATGTGTGAGATAGCTTTTCTTTAAGCTCACCAATGTCCTGCATACTAGATCCTGTAATAAGCATATCATCCACATATAGTAACAAAATAATATAACTCCCATTTCCAAGCATCTTGAAATAAACACAATGGTTAGATTCACATCTCAAATAACCATGCTCATGCATGAAACTATCAAACCTCATATACCATTTCCTTGGAGCTTGCTTGAGCCCATATAGGCTCTTTTTCAATCTGCACATAAATTATCCTTACTCTTGACTTCATACCCAAGCAATTGATTCATATAAATCTTTTCCTCTAAATAACCATGAAGAAATGCCATCTTGACATCAAGTTTCTCTAAATGCAAATCCTCTACTACAACTAAACTCAATATAGTATAAATAAAAGTCATTTTAACAACAAGAGAAAAGATTTCACTAAAGTCAATACCTAATTTCTATGCAAATCCCTTTACTACAAGCCTTTTCTTGTATCTCTTCTGTCCACCCTCTTCTTCCTTGATCCTATAAACCCACTTGTTCTACAATTCTCTTTTACTTGTTGGAAACTTAACCAAATTCCATGTTTGGTTCTACTCTAAGGAGTCCATCTCCTCATTCATGCCATGCTCCCACTGCTTGTGGGCTTTATCCTGCATTACTTCTTCAAAGATTTCTAGTTCACCATTATCAGTCAATAATAAATAAGACAAGGAAGGTGAAAATATTTATGGAGGTCTATTTACCCTTTGTGACCTTCTCACTGAGATTTGGGGTGTCGAGGCTCAATATTCTCACCCTGTAGATTTGTATCTACTTCGACAGCTGACCTAGTCACCTTTCTACCGATGTCGGTTGGCTAAATCGACACTAGTTTGTCTCTTCAATGAATCGATGTTGGTATAGGGGATTGATGCCGATCAAGGTTAACCTAACATCGATTAATGTGTAAACCTGTAGGTGTTAATTTTGAATATGAGAGTTCATTTTCATCCATAAAATTCTCCTCCGGTTCACCTTTGGGTACTAAAAGTTGATCCATGTACATTCTCTTTTCATTCCAATTAATATCACGAATCCTAATTTTGTTATAAGCTTCTAAATCCCAAAACTAGAATCCAAAATCACCAGAGCCATAACCAATGAAAGTACATCTTTTGGATTTTGCATCTAATTTATTTCTATTTTCCTTATCAATATGCACAAAAGCTTCTGAGCTAAATACTCTAAGAAATAAATATCTACCTCTTTTCCACTCCAAGCTTCTTATGGTATTCAACCATTCAAATGCACTTGAAGGTCCACAGCTAATCAAATAAACTGCCATGTCTACTGCTTCCAACCCAAACCGTAAGGGAAATCCAGCATGTATCCTCATGCTTCTAGCATGTTCCATGGTTGTCCTATTCATTATTTAGACCACACCATTCTCCTGTGGTGTTCTAGGAACCATCCTTTCTCTGGGTATTCCATTTATTGAACAATAATAATTGAAAGCCTTACTGCAATACTTATCACCATTGTTAGATCTAAGGCACTTTAATTTTGAATTCGATTCATTTTCAACAAGGGATTTCCATCTTTTAAAAGTTTCAAAACATCAGATTTATGATTAATACAATAAACCCATACCTTTCTTGTCGCATCATCAATGAAATTAACATAGTATTGGGATCCTCCATGAGAAGCTACCTGGTTGGTCCCCACACATCTGAGTGTAAAAGCTCAAATTTACGATTCTTCTTTGTTGCCCCAAATTTGAGAAATCTCACTCTCTTTTGCTTTCCAAAATATAATTCTCACAAAAATCAAGATCTACACGTTTAAGATCTGATAACTTACCCTTTGCCTTTAAGATCTATTTTCCTTTTCACTCATATGGCCTAGCTGATTATGCCACATGCTTGTATATGAATATGAAGTAGATAGAACAGAAAAGGAATCCGTAATATAGGTAGAAAAATAAAATGATCCTACCTTCTTTCCTCTTTCTATAATAAGATATCCTTGGTAACTTTCAAAGATTCGGCCGTGAGTGTAACCATGCAATCAGGTTTCACACAATTGTCCTGCAAAAATTAGATTTATTTTAAGGCTTGGAACATGCCTAACATCTTTCAATATCCATGTATTTCCATTCTAAAATTTACGATGAACTTCACCTCTACTAGTAATATTTCATGGTTCATCATATCCTAAATAAACATGCCCAAAATTACCCTAGACATAATTTCTGAAATAAACCTTATTAAGAGTTGCATGGAAATAAGCCCTGAATCTAAAACCTATGATTTAGTTTTATCATCCAAGGAGAGAATTAGGGAATCTTACATTACCTCTTTTATAGCAACATTTGCCTCTTTACCTTTCTTTGGTACATTATCTTTGTTTTCCTTGAACCACCAATCCTTCTTTGCATGACCTTTTTTTCCACAATTCCAATGATTATACCTCTACCCTTGGATTTAGATCTACCATTCTTAGAATTTGATTTCCCATTATTCTTGCTCTTGGATCTCTCCTTCTGATTTCCCTACTTTATACATTCAAAGCATTTCCAGATGATGATTCTTGTACATTTCAAAGATATTTCTTCATTTAGGATTTGTAGTCATTTGAATCTACCCTCAATATTAATATTTACCCCCAAGCGCACCGGCCTATCACACAACGTGTGTTGGGTGCTCAACCAAGGCACGCGTGAGCACCGAGACCCTCCTTTATGTGAGAAATATGAGAAGTTTTTTCCATTTAAGGAGGATGATTTAAAGAATGATAAGTATAAACATTTACTCAAAGGTAAAGTAGAAGGGGTAACTTACAGATCCATATATTAATGCATTACAGAAACTTAATAACAATGTAAAAAGCATAATAAACCAGATCTAAACCATGACAATCATATAACACAAGGGTTTGCACCCTTAGACATGATATACAGAATGAACCCTTATATATATATTCATTGGTAGCCACATTACATTCAAAGGAGGTCATCACAGACCATACCTCTTAAATAACAGAGACTTAATCCCTACATATCTTCCCTGATGAGAGATCCTATCTATACCCTCCTATTTGGATCCTTGTTATAGACCCTACTGCCATACAAAGGCCTATTACATCCTTTAGAACCCTTAACACTAAGTGCTCCAAGCCCTAGAATTATTGCAACATTCTATTACTCAACATTTTACTCTCCATGCATTCTCTTCTCTCCTTTTCACCTCTTTTTCCCTTGCTTCCAAGAATCTCTTTTTATAGGATCAACACCCACCACCATGCCTTCCCTCATGGGTAGATCACATGCCAAGTGTCAATGTGGTCCTCCAATGGTGAATGCTTATCCCTTTGCAAGCCCTCCACTCTCTGTAATGATGTCTTTTGGGAATATTCCCTGTGTGGAATATTATTTCCTTGACCTTCAAGGTTCCAGGTTGGCACCTTATCCACTCAGCACGCCTAGTCGGGTCACGTTTTTCCTCAAGTGCCTCCATAATGTCGAATATGGCTAAGTCCTTTGAACCCAAGGCTTTGCCTTTCATGCGTGCCTTGATTTCTCCTAAACCCTTCTTAAACCTTTCTGTCTTGTACGCTTCTCCCTACACACCCTTCTCCTTACTGGTCATATGTGTGCACGCTCTTTGGTACTTAGTCAATATTCTAAGGCCCAACATCACCCCACACTAAGATTTTTCTCCATCCTCGGAAACATACTGCTTCTTCAAAGAATAAAGAATAGAGGGACCCTAATAATTTGAATGAAGAATGAAATAATGGAAGAATGAAGAATGGAATAATGAAAGAATCAAAGAACTTGCTACTACTGCAAGAGGAGTGGGAACTCCTTCCTTAATATCGCCTCAATCTTCTCCCAGGAATCCACTTCACCCTATTCCTATTGAATTAGGTCACCCACTAGAGTGCTCACCTCCCCAAATCTTAATTCATCGCCCTTAGCATTCAGTGTATCTACAATTCCTTCTAGCTGCTTACTAAGGTCATCCACCATGTCCATTCTGCGGGTGATCTGGGGATACAACTCCTTAAGCCGGTTCTTAATCGAACCCCACAAGGATTTGATAGATTCCATCTTCTTCTTAACCTCGGAAAGGATTTTATCTTGTTCCACCCTATTTCCTTTTTTTCTTCTCTTGGAACTCTTTCAAACTCACCTCATGTGTAGCAACTAGTATGCTTGTTACCCTGTCTCTATCAACGCAGTTATCATACATGACCTCAGCCATTTACATGGAGGTCTTCATAGTGGAAAGGAGCTTAGAATACCGAGTAATTGTTTCCCTAATATTTAATTTCTCTTCCTCCTTTTGGTGTGCTAATGCCTCCTCTACTATCCAATGCGAGTGACTTCCTTTCCACGGTGAGGATGTGGATTAATTCTTCCAAGTATTATAAGGTCGACTCATATTTTTTTCTCAAAGGGGCTAGGTCTAGGTGCTTCAATATTATGGTTTCCATAATCATCTATATATTCTTATACACCTCATGTACCTTCACCTTTTCCTCCCTCAATTCATGCCTTAATTGCATGCTGATCAACTCCTCCTGCTTCAAATCCTTGATTTTCTCAATGATTTATTCGTTCTTCTTCTCTAGTTCTTCCTCTAGAACCCTTACTCTGTCATTCCTCCTAAAGAATCTCACCTCAACCTCCACCGACACCTTGTTGAATGCATTACAGACTTGCTCATTGGATAACTACTCAACATTCACCAGAGGGATCACTCCCTTAGATTTTGGTATCTTCATTAGCACTTCTTGGTTGACTTCGAACTCTGGCTCATCAACATGGGACTCAAAATCCCAAGATAACATCTTTCTTGTATGAGGGTATGCACCTTATTCTTTGAATGAAGAGTAAACAAGGAGTTGGCTGGAAGGTATGATACTTTGGAAGCATGCACATAGTACCTTATTTGGATCATTGATATAACCCATTCCTTTCTCCTGCGCCACTACCACACCTTTTCCTCATGTGTGCGCTGCCTTAGGAAAGCTTACTGTCAGGATGGGATCTCCACCCATACTTCCATATTCCCTCTCTACACTCTCCTTTTCTATATCCTTGAGCACTTTATCAACACTGCACTCCACCTCCTGTTCCACCAAGTCCTTTATTATGGCTCTACTTCCCTTTCCACAACATCTTCTATTTACTCCTTGGTTAGGCTTTGGGTCCTTTTATCCTTGGTATTTACTTCCTCACTTCCCCCCTTGTCATCAACACCTTCTTCGTCCTCATCCTTCTCTTCATCCCTTTTAATTTATGAGTCGTGCACATCATACACAAGATGGTCCCGAGCCGCACTCATCATCATCCCTATTGCCTTTGTAAGCCTTCATGATATCTCTGCTTTTTCTGAGTCCGCCTTTTCTACTACCTTCTGTTTCTTCCTAATTGGTGATTAAAGTATAAGAGATTCTTCCTTCTCTTCTTCAGCAGGAGACTCCTTCCTTACTGGTGATTATTATTTTTCAGGGGGATTTTCTTACTTTGGAACCTCCTCTTCAGGTGTCTTTTATTTTTCCTCTATGGGGGACTTCTTTCTCCTTGCATAGGTGCTTGGATTTGTACTCAACTCATGTGTGCCTGCAGATTGCACTGTCTATATACTCGGTGCCTTTTTCTCAAGAGCCTCCTCCCTTTCGCTCTTCCTTAGTGCAGCCTTATTTCTTATGGTAGGGTCTTTTGGGATTGAGACATAATTTTCCACATAGGTGCCCTTCTCATATTTTGGCCTTATGCATAGGTATACCCTTGTTGTGGTTCTTCCGTAAATAGGCAAGGTCACTAGATTCAACTTGTGCACATCATGAGATATGTACTTCTCCACATAGATGCACTTTTTGGGTTTATCGATTCTGCGTAGCTTGTTGTATTCTTGGTCCATTTCCCGAGTTCAAACCTCACCTTTTTCCTCCTCAAGTGGTTGACCCTGACATAGATGTATTGCATAGTGAAGGAGAAAGGTAATTTGCACCATGGGATTTTGGTGTTGTCTGCCAAAGTGAACCTACCAATATAGAAATGCTGGTATATTACAAACTCAACTTCTCCTTGCATTAGGGCTAAAAATTTCTTGGGTATTCTCCACTCGGCCCCGAATGCATCATGCATTTAATTATACCATTTCTCTAGGTACGACTTGTGGGAGGCCATCATTGTTTCACAAGTATACTTCTCAAATATCTTGGTAGGGGAGGGGTTCTCATCTGGGTACTCCCATACAAATTTTTCTAGCCCATTAGGCACTCCAATTTATGAAAACATGATGGTAAGGAGGACATTCCCAAACATGATTTTCTCTCCGTCGTGTGTGGTACTAATGATATCCTCTTCTATGAACATTGAGAGGTTGTAGATGGTCCCCTCTGAGATCTTCCGACAAACGTTCAACCATGCCTTGTTGATCTGGGTCCATATTTCCTGTCCATTTAGTTTTGTGACCAAGCGTGTGGCCATCCTCATTATAGGGTCTGAAATCGTAGAG
Source organism: Taxus wallichiana var. yunnanensis (assembly GCA_018340775.1). Lineage (NCBI taxonomy): Eukaryota > Viridiplantae > Streptophyta > Pinopsida > Cupressales > Taxaceae > Taxus > Taxus wallichiana. The sequence continues at coordinate 655,944,803 of CM031238.1, read as the reverse complement.
ATGTTGAAGTACCGTGACCCCTTCTTGTAGTCATAGGCCTCCACAGTTTTCTTTATGGCCTCCTTGTCATCTAATTCATCATCAAATGAATCTCCTTCACAGGTAAGACCAATAAATTTGGAGATCAGTTGGGGAGTTATTCTCATCCTTTGTCCTGTGAAGTAGAAATGGTCTTCATGCACACATGACATTAGCCATTGGTACAACTGCTTGGGTTTTCCAAAATAGGGAAACTCATAGAGTTGCAATAACCCAACCTTCTCCATCTTCACCTTTACTTCATCATCGTAGATGGGCATTCTGTCTGGTGTCCTCTTGTCTATAGGTCTAACCATTTCCAATGCCATCTCTTTTTCTATGGTGCTTGTTCGATGGTTGTAGTCACTTACGGCCATTTTTCTCACATGAAACACCCATTCCTTTCCAAGCAATATGTCATCTAGGTATTGTATCTCTGCATACCATTCTTCGTTGAAACTAGTGGAAATAACTTGTTTCCCTTTTCCCTTGCCCTTCTTTGGTGAAATAGTGGTTACTTTCCTTGGTGCCATTTCTCCTGTCGGGTTATTAAAAATTCTTTCTTCCTTCGATTCTCGGCTCTACTCAACTCTGCAGCTTCTACTCTTATGTGAAAAATCCCTTTAATCATGTGCCCTAGCTATAGAACCCTAACCTAGAAAAACCCTTCCTTCCACTGATTTACATATTCCTCGGGTTTTAAAAACTTCAACAACCCTTTCCCTCACACCTGTGTACTTTTTTTCCACCCTGGTTTGTTAATCAAACTTATTATGCACTTAGATATTCACAACCTTCTTTTGCACAACTTTTTTCAAGGATGACCTAGTTCACAAGAGCTCTTCGATATCACAAACACAATGTAAAAATAATATATCCCAACCTCTTGCTTATGGTTTTTCTTCTTTTCTACAATAAATGCAATGCCACCTACCCTCATACCTTTATAATAAAGGTATCTTTTTCCTCATAAACCGACCTTTAGCACTTCACCCCCACACCCAATCCTGCATGAAAAAATTCAACCTTTTGGCGTGAAAAAATGCTTACTGACCGAAGATCCTTACGCGTGTTCTCATAACCTCGAAGACACTTCTTCTGTCCTTACCTTGATTTTTGACATCACCTACCTCGTGTTGTTCTTGTGCTTTTCATACTTATATGTGGTATTTGTAAATATCTCCTAACACCAAACTCCTTATGTCAATCTTTTCTATGTGTGCTCTTCCAAACTTTGTGCTTTTGATTCTTCAATCCAGGCCATCGAAACATAGCTTCCACTACTAGCTTCATTACTTGTCGTGTTACTCCAACCCACAAAAATGGATGCTACTTGTCCTCTGTAAATAATTTTTTTGAAAATAATAAGTGGCTACTAATGCACAACATGCACAAGAAAACAAAATGAAAGGGAACAAGCAACGATAAGGGGAAACACAAAGAAAGAAAATACACTAAAGGAAACCCTAGGCTAAATGGAAATACTGCCTTATTTATAGTAGGGCTTCAGCCTACTCCCATAGAAATGGCCTAGTAATCTCGTCCCATCCAAAGGCTTGAATCGACATGCACTTGAATCAAGGAATATACGAGATGATATATGGCCCTAACCAATGGACTTTTGGTATCCTACAATGGTGTAGAGTCATAAAACAAAACCATCTTCCCAACCTCGAATTGTTTATTTTTAATATGTCGATCATGTCATGCTTTTTATCGCACCTTTTCGGTCTTTTTATTTTCCTCCTTTGCATTCAAGTGTTGATATGTGATTTTCCTTATATGGATATGTTCTTCTGATTATTAGAAATCATGCTTGATATGGATAAGTCTTTTCTGATCTTAAGATCCTTTGATCGAACTGGTATGACTTCTTTGAATCCATTTTTCACTTTTGGTAGGTGATTTGCAATCTAGTTTAAGAGTTGTAAACTTGTCTTTTTATCTGACTCATCCTTGGATCAATTTCAGTGATCCAATGAATGTTTTAAAAGTGCTCTATGTTGAATGAATGGTAAAATCAACATTCCATGAGTTAAGCTACACACTGGACTGAACTTTGATGTTGCATGTTCTTTGACTTCTATGTGAATGCACTTCCATTCAGTAGGTTGTTTGGTTTGGGTCCTTGAAGATCGACCATGACAGGTCATTACTGATAAAGATGGGAATGCAACTTGTTCACAACACAAGAGAAAGATATCCGGATCCTATTGAGGACTAACCTATGATCCTAAGCTAGGTGAAAGTACTTCCTACCTAAGCTACGTTACTTGATATAATTCTAACTCTAACCTAAACTTGGTACTAAGGAGATGGAAGGGTTGCTAGGTAATAAAACTAGAACCTAATACTACAGGGTTATTTGGTGATCTAACCTAGTTCCTAAAGCTATTGTATTTTGATTACTTACCTATGTTAGGGGTTAGTGGTTAGTGTTATATCCTAAGGTATAAACTTTAATCTACCTAAGATCTAACCTAAGCCATTAATCTATCCTAAGTTATTGGCATGAAGGGGAACCTAAGGGGTCGCATGCACATTGGCGATGGTTCCTAAGGCATTTATGAAGATGATAAGGTTTATTAATTCATATGGACTACCAACTTTGGCAGGGGTTAATTGGTTTGGTAGAGGCTTAGGTGGCAGCATCTCTAAAAATGGAAATACATGTTATTTTCAATTTGAAGATCGCCAGAATTAGTAGGTGGTGGCAAGGAAGAATAGGCGGGAGATATGGAGTAAATGACATTAATTGTTTTTGTTTGTTGAACCCAAACCACCTAGGTAGGCATGCCAACGGATTTTTGTTGGGTTGTTTCATTTTGCATGCTCTCTCGATTTTCTTTCTACATGCACTCTGGTTTTTCAAACCAACAGTTTAAACTGCACTACATGGCTATTATGGAGGTTTCAAATCTATTTTCATTTCGTGGAGTGTATAAAAAGCATTATGGAAGAAGTATCTGGTTGTTTGATCTTTCATGGAGGAGAGGAGAAGAAGCAAGTTTGACTAGAGGTCTTCTTCGATTTTACAGCGACACTATTAGGCATGATAGGCCCTAACTATTAAAATCTATTGCTTTCCTCTAAGTGTTTTCATTAAAACAACTTTTCTCTGATGAGTTCTGTGCATTCATGCTTTAATTGGTAAATTGATAGATGGGTTTTGTAAAACTTGTATTCTGGGTTTTGAATCTATGTTTTACATGATTTTGTTGAAAGCTTACTTTGCATTGCCTTTTTCACAAAGGAACCGTGTATATGTAAACAAAAATGGTAACTCTTGTTTAGCTTCTTCAGTGGTTGGAAATAGTTGTTGGTTTTGACTCCTTTTTGACCTAAAAATTGTTACTGAGATCTGTCTGTATTGTTGAGTTTAGTGTTTACAAACTTGTTGTGTTTTATGAACTCTGAGCTGGTAAGCAACTCTAGTTCTTATTGATACTTCAAACAGGTTCGAGCTATTTGTTGGAAACGTGTTTTGGTGGATAGAACCATTGTAGATTTCTTGGCTCTATGGTGTTAACGTGTTATTTCATAGTTAAATTAACTGGGAATTAACCCATATATGGCTTGTTGTTTTTGTATCACCTTGCGAAAAATTTGACTGTTGCAAAGTTTGCATGCACTGGATAAGCCAGTATATGGTTTGGTTTTTATATTTCACCTTGCATAAAACATTGACTGATATTGAAACTTGCATGCACAGGAAAAAATGTATATGGTTTAGTTTGTATTTCATCCTGTGAAAACTTGATTGTTTTTGGAACAGTATTGAATTTGGAACTTGTGTTTGTTATCTTGGATAGATTGTATTGTTGTTTCGAAGCCACTTTAGGCAGGGTGCTTGTGAACTATTTCCTTATGACTATTTAACTATTACTGTAGGTTCGTTATGAACCCAACTTTCATGTTTTGTAGTTGTTTGGTCTGAACTCTGTTATGTATCTTACATTCAGTATGGGAAACTGGGTTTGAAAGGATCTTAACTGAAAATGGAAGCTAGTTGTTCATAGAATGAACTGTTTTATAAGAAGTTTCTTCTTACTCAATCTAGCTTTATGATGCTGGTGTATTTAGGGATTTGTGATTGTGATATTGTGATACATCCCTGTATAATCATTTTGTTACTTGGTGTTTGTAATTAAAAGGTAACTTGAACAATGTGTTGGTTCAGATATTATAATCTTTTGATTATTTTATAAACTATTGAGGGAAAATGTTGTTACCTAAAATTGGTGACAAGTATTTAAATGATCTTGATCCTTCGATGGAATTTATGCTTTAGCATTATGCCCGATGGTTCCACTTTGCCCTTGAATTGTTATTGAGTCTTGGACCGTATGTATTATTTTTGATGTTTGATCTTGTCTTTTGTTGAAACCCAATCTATAGTTCTTGTAAATAGAAATGATGCGTTGGCATTACCGTTGAGATGGTTACACTTTTCCCAACTATTGGGAAGTCTTGAGTGTTAACAACCACTTAGATTTCTTACCTCTTGTTGGGTCCAATAAATGAATGTTATGTCTTGGAAGATTGATTATGTTTCAAAATTGATTGTGGGTTGTGTTTGAACTTAAACTTGTATGTATGGGAGAAGGTAAAACTGTTTAATTAAGTTGTAAAGAAATGATTAAATTGGGATCATATTCTGTTAGGTCTCCTTTTCTAATACAGTTGGGTTAAGTTCATTGGTTGGAACCTCCTGAATTTATTCTTATTGAAAAGGAAATCAGTGTTTATTAGTCTTGTATACTTTTCATTTGACTGAAATGAAGTAGAATGAGATTGAAGTTAGGTTGGAAAAAGAAATTGTAACTTGTTGTTAACTATTAATCCATCACTTCTTCTTGGATTTCTTCCATATGATCTGTTTTGATGAATACCTTAAAATGTTGAATTTTAACATAGAGGACCTTTAAAGGAACAATTTAAATCATGATATACACCTGTTTCAGCCTTGCTTGATGATTATGTACTTTGGAAATGGAATGCTTTCTCTTCTTCTTTACTTGAAAGTTGGATGAAACATCCAAGAGGGAATATGCTGTAAACACTTCTGTATATTTTAGTATAGACAAGTGTTGTAATTGGTAGGATGGAAACAATGATATGTTATGTTTTGTTGTTTGGTAAAGATAATTGATGGGGTCAATTATACTTTGATTTATATGACAGGTATTATAGATCATATTTTGTTCTTCTTTTTGTTAAACCTGTTTAGTATTGCTCTTCTTTTTATTGATATTACTTATGCTTAGGGAGTATGAATTACTTGTTGTTCATTAAAGCAGGTTGTTTTTATTGGAACAATTAGTGGAATGCACTTCATTTTAAGGATTAGTGCTTATCATGCTCAGTTCATTGAACTGACCCGTGCTAGCAATTTTTGCAGATGGACTTTGTAAGTGATAAAAGAAGGCAAAAACTTATATGATGCATTAGGCTGATCTAAGTTGATTCTTGTGAAGAATTCTGATCTGTTCTTAAGTTGTATTGAAAAGAAAAGTTATTTTCTTTTGAATGAAGGCTTCATGTAGTATGTCTGAAATGCATAAGTTGTAAATGTATAAGTTTTGAAAAGGAAATGTAGAATGAGAATTTACTTGCATGGATTATGTAAATTATCTTGTACTTTTGCAAAAAGTAATGGAATCCTATTCTGTTGATGTTCTTCATGTTATTTATATGTTTCAATGAGTGTTCTTGGATAAGTAGGAAAAAGGGAATTAGAGTATTTTCCCTAAACATGAAGCAACTAAATAAGTTGTAGAAAATCAATGTTCTTATCTAAACAATTCATATTATTAAGGTAACGTGTGATGAACTTACAATGAACTCTATAGAATTTATAAAGGATATAAAGGGTGTGTAAACCCTAAGAACTTAACTACGAAGAGGAAGACTCTTCCTCTCTTATGAAAAAGTAAACAAGAAGGAAGATATGATATATACTCATTAGACTTCATTTAATAAAGTCTACTAAGTTACAACCTCGGTGGTTGTTACACTTTCTTGAATAGTTAAGTCACACTAAATGGAACTTAAGAAGTTGTTGTCCTTTCTTCATGGTAGTTGCTTGATAAGCCAAAGTTAATGAATATCGAAAGCAATCTTAAGTTAAGGAAGTTCTGCAAGGGTTAATGGAACCTGATTTGGAAAAGAACTTAGGGAGAGTTGGATTAGAGTTTGGGCAGGGTTGCTGAAATCTATCTTTAAAAATCCAAATTAATTTAACTTAATAATCTCCTAGGGGTATGTATATCTCGATGAGGTTGTTCTGTAGGATGCTTGGCACACACCGAATTGTAGAGGGCTGTACCTTCGAGAAGATTAGGATCTTCTCGAGGATACAACACTTTGTAGTTGACATGTGGCAACACCCTTCTACATTGATCATCTAGATCTACACACTTTTAGACTTGAACTTAGTTTCTCTCCGGAATGGGAAGTAGTGTAGTTACGATACGAAGTAGCCCTCTAGGACTTAGGGTACCTTGGCACATGGGGTTGACTTAGGTTGACCCAGTATGCCAATCTATCCTAAGTCTTTGTGAGCTCCTTCCTATCATAACCTATGTTGTTAACCAGAACTAGGGTTAAACTTTGGGCAAGAGGACTGACGGAAGTCGGTAAAGGACATTCTAGATAACAATAGAGTGGGGTGAAGGACGTATTCTAGATTGATGAGTATGCCATCAAGGAATAAGTAATATGAACAGTATGTTAAAATCTTTGGCCAAAGTATCGCAAGTTGTTGATTGATTGCATTGTCCTATGTCACCTAGTCTAAGGATCGTGATGCAGATGAATATTGGTAACAACTATTCAGTTAGGTTCCTTAGATAGATCACTCAATACCTAGATCAGGGTAAGAGAACCAAGTATACGTAGTATACAGAAAAGTATTCAATACTTAGTGTTAAACATGAATAGATCGGTAGTTTACTGAGTCATGAAATGAATAGATCGGTAGGTTACCGAGTCATTACAACTGCATATGGTTATCTGTTATAAGAATGATTGTTTTTGGAATGTGTGTTCTAAATTACGTATTTAGAACAGGAACATTACTCAAAAAAAAAAATTCCCTTGTTTCTAAAGTCTTAAAATAGGAATGTTACATCTTGGTATCAGAGTTGAAGGTTGCATCTCTTGGACCTATTATGTCCATAATCTGATAAAAACTTGAATTTTCTTGTAACAAAAAATGGTTAGGACAAGAGGAAATGTTGCGAAACAATGCTCCACCTGAGGAAGGAGCAACAACAACCCAAAAACTTGATGAGATCCTTGCTGCCCTGTTGGACATAAGAGATCGTTTGACTGTGCTCGAGAAACAAGTGATGGGTAATGAGGAGGAAGAAGAAGCTTGGTAATAACAATCAGCCACCTCCTGAGGACAACCCCAATATGGGTGTTGATAATAACAATGTTAATGTGCTTGTCCACTAGCTAGAAAACAAAAAGGCTAGGTTGGCTACTGAACTCACTAATGATATAAAAAGGATAAGTCCACCTAAGTTTGATGGCACCACATTAGGTGATGGAGCTGAGAATTGGCTCAATGAGATGGAGAAGTACTTTGCAATAAGGAACTTCTCAGAAGAGACCAAAGCTATTTGGGGAGCATATCAGCTTTCCCATAAAGCATCTTCATGGTGGGACAATCGGAAGGATGAGCTAAACATTGATGAAACTAACATCACTTGGGATCAATTTAAAGGTTATTTTAGGCAACGATGGCTGCCACAACTTTATTATGATCAGAAAATGACTGAATTTCAGAACTTAGCTCAAGGGAAGTTAATTATAATTGAGTATTGGGAATGGTTTACTGAAACTACTCAAGTATGTACCTCAGTACCAAATTGATGAGAAGTTCAGGATATAAAATTCATCATGGGGTTGAATCCCATTATTGGGGGAGAGGTTGATGTTCACAACCCAACCACTATGGAAGGGGTTGTTGAAAAATCCATAAGGTAGGAACAAAAATTAAAGGCTATTTCTGCTCACAAGGAAGAAGTACGGAAGAAAGTTCCAAACTCTTCTTCAGCTTCTCTTGCACCTAAGAAAGGACCATGGAAAAATTTTGGTAATAAAAGTAAGTTTCCAATGGATATTAATAAGAAAACAACAATGAATAAGACTATGGAAATACATGGAACAATTTTGCCAAGAATAATAATAATGGGTGAAAACCCTATGGAGGTCGAATGATAACTATAAGGCTGGAAATAATTATGAGCCCAAAAAGGGACCAGTAGGAGGCTATTATAACTATGGCAAAGATCATTACGTGAATCAATGTCCTTTGAAGAAGGATGATCGTAATCAGTAGCACAAGATACATGCTGCAGTAGCTAACAAGCAAGTTGAAAAGCAAGTTACACCTATAGAAGTTCTTGGTAAGTTATTCGACATACCTGTAACTATTCTTTTTGATACGGAGCTACTAAATGTTTTATTTCTAGTAAACTTGCTTCAAAACTTAAAAGAAAAGATGGAAAAATGGATAAATCATGGACTATACATTATGGTAATAATTTTGTTCATACATAGTTAGTATGTGTCTTTTCGGAGCAGTCCTTGACTTACCTAGCTTTTCCACAGAAGTTGATCTCTATGTAGCACCTTTGGGATCTTATGATATAGTCATAGGTGTAAATTGGTTAGCAGAGCATAAAGCAAAGGTAGACTATTTTGAAAAACATATTAGTTGTTTAGATGATCTGTAGAAAACAACAGAGATTTAGGGTGTAAAATGAGAAATTTTTGTTAGAAAATTGTCAGCTATGCAACTTAAAAAGGCCAAAAATAAGGGCTATACCTTATATGCAGTAAAAATTTCTGAATCTATGGAAGAAAACAATGATTTCATGGAACATTATCCACTTTGTTATGAACTACGGTGATGTGTTTCTGGAAGAATTACTGGATTACCACCCAAAAGGGAGTTTGACTTCACAATTGAAATCAAACTAGGTACTAAACCTATTTCTAAAGCACCTTATCGAATGACTACCATAGAGTTAGTAGAGCTTAAGGCTCAGTTACAAGAACTTTTGTCTAAGGGTTTGATTAGACCAAGTGTTTCACCTTGGGGAGCACCAATGATCTTTGTGAAAAGAAGGATGGAACACTCAGATTGTGCATTGATTACAGGATGTTAAACAAAGCAACAATCAAGAATAGATACCCACTTCCTAGAATTGATGACCTATTTGATCAGATGCATGGAGCATCGGTATATTCTAAGATAGACCTTTGGTCTGGATATCATCAATTACGAATTAAGGATGAGGACATTCATAAAACGGCTTTTAGGACAAGGTATGGACATTATGAATTCATGGTTTTACCCTTTGGATTAACGAATGCACCTGCAACTTTTATGAACTTAATGAATAATATATTTCAAGAATACTTGGACAAGTTTGTGCTTGTATTCTTGGATGACATTCTCATATATTCTAAAAGTGTGGAGGAGCATCATGAACACTTGAAAATAGTTTTGGAAATTTTGAGAAAGAGATGGTTATATGGTAAGCTGTCCAAATGTTCTTTCTATGACACTAATTTCACTATTTGGGTCATGTTATAAGTAAAGATGGGATTGTGTAGATCCTTCTAAAATTGTAGCTATAATCGAGTGGCCTACACCAAAGAATGTACATGAAGTTAGAAGCTTCATGGGCCTTATGTAGTTATTATAGAAAATTTGTTAAGGATTTTTCTAAGGTGGCTGCACCAATAACTTCATTGTAGAAAAAGGATAAGAAATTTGTTTGGGATGATAAATGTGAATCTACTTTTAAAATTTGAAAATTCAGTTGACTTCAACACCTATTTTAGTTGTACCTAATCCTAATGGAGACTTCACGGTTGTAACAGATGCATCTGGGGAGGGTCTTGGAGGTATTTTGTTACAAAATGATCATGTCATAGCTTATGAAAGTAGAAAACTTAAGTTACATGAGTTGAATTATGCTCCACATGATTTAGAGCTTGTTGCCATAGTTCATGCACTTCAAGTTTGGAGGCATTATCTACTTGGTAAACCATTTGAGTTGAAAACTGATCATCTTGGACTGAAGTACATTTTTACTCAGCCAAATTTGAATGCAAGACAACAAAGGTGGTTAGAGTTTTTGTCTCAGTATGATTTTGACATAAGTTACATTAAAGGAAAAGAGAATAGAGTGGCTGACACTCTAAGTCATAGGAAGCACATTTATGCTCTTATAACACTAAGAACTTAGTTTAAGGATGAAGTAAAAAGTGTTATGGAATCTGACTCTTACTTTCAGCAAGTAAAAATAGCGCTTGCTGTAGATCCGAAGGATGAAAAGTATAAAGGTTTTCACTTTGATAATGAGGGAATCTTACGATATGAAAATAGAGTATACGTACCCTTACCTAATGATTTGAGAAAGAAATTGTTGATAGAGTTTCACAATTCACCTTTTTCTGACACCCTGGCATTACAAAAATGCTTGCTAATATAAAACAACAATATTTCTAGAAAGGAATGAAAAAGGATGTTATAGATTTTGTGACTCATTGTCTGGAATGTCAATGAGTAAAAGGAACATATGCATCCAGCTGGTTTATTATATCCTCATAGCATACCATACCATAATACAAATGGTAGGTAATAAGCATGGATTTTGTACAAGGATTGCCTATGTCAAGAAATAAACACGATGTTATTTTGGTAGTAGTTGAAAACTAACAAAAGTAGCTCATTTTATTGCTTGGAAATCTAAAGGATGATTCTCCTGTTTTGGCTAAAATATTTGTACACAAAATTTTCAGATTACATGGAGTACCTGAATTAATCATATCTGATAGAGACCCTAGAATGACGTCAAGGTTTTGGCAAACGCTTAATGCAGCTCTTGGAACTAAATTGAATTTCAGTTCTACGTATCATCCGGAAATGGATGGACAAACTGAAAGAGTAAATCAGGTTTTGGAGGATATGTTACGGATGTATTGTATGGATCAACAGTATAAGTGGGAGGAGTACCTTCCATTAGTTGAATTTGCATACAATAATACATATCATGCTTCTCTTAAGATGGCACCTTTTGAGGCGCTTTACGGAAGGAAATGTAAAACCCTATTAGTTGGGATAACATTGAGGATAGAGAGGTAATTGGACCTGAAATCCTTATGGAAATGGAACAACAAGTTAAAATGATTCGTGAATGCTTGAAAGAAGCAGCAGATAGGAAAAAGAGTTATGCTGACTTAAAGTGGGTTGATAGGAAATTTGAACTTGAGAAAAGGTTTTTTCTTCGGTTAAACCAAAAAAGAGTTCCATAACCTTTAGCAAGGCTACCAAGTTATCACCTCATTACATGGGACCTTTTGAAATAGTTGAAGTAATCAACCCTGTAGCTTATCGTTTAGCACTACCACCTGCTTTGTCACGAATGCATGATGTTTTCCATATTTCTTTGCTTAAGAAATACATTTTAGATTTATCACATGTGTTAAATTGGAATTCCTTAAAGGTCTAAGACCCAGGAATAATCATGGTTAAGCCCATTCAAGTGCTGAAACTCACTAGTTGCATTTAAGAAATAGAGAAATAAGTCAATGTAAGGTCCAATGGGACCAGTTTAACAAGGAGAGTGTAACTTGGGAAAATCTAGAGGATATGAAAACTACTTTTCCATATCTATTTGAACAGAATTGAATCTATTGACTGATAAAATTATATGAATTTATCCTTTATGACATTAAGTAAGCCAGTTTTGGGCAGATATTTACTTGATTTGAATAAAAATTTATTTAATACTGATTTTTGAACTATAAGGTTTTGAAATATTTGACTTAGGATAAGAGAAGTGAATGAATTGACTGTCCTTGATGTAAATTGTTAAAAGGATGTAATCATCGGGATGATGATTCTTTTAGGAGGGAAGCATGTAACACCCTTGACTATTGTTATTTTCCTCCTTTGCATTCAAGTGTTGATATGTGATTTTCCTTATATGGATATGTTCTTCTAGATTATTGGAAATCATGCTTGATATGGATAAGTCTTTTCTGCTCTTAAGATCCTTTGATCAAACTGGTATGACTTCTCTGAATCCATTTTTCACTTCTGGTAGGTGATTTACAATCTGGTTTAAGAGTTGTAAACTTGTCTTTTTATCCGACTCATCCTTGGATCAATTTCAGTGATCCAAGGAATGTTTTAAAACTGCTCTATTGAATGAATGGTAAAATCGACATTCCATGAGTTAAGCTACACACTGACTAAACTTTTTGTTGCAAGTTCTTTGACTTTTGTGTGAACGCACTTCCATTCAGTAGGTTGTTTGGCTTGGGTCCTTGAAGATCGACCATGACAGGTCATTATTGATAAAGATGGGAATGCAGCTTGTTCACAACACAAGAGAAAGATATCCAGGATCCTATTGAGGACTAACCTACGGATCCTAAGCTAGGTGAAAGTACTTCCTACCTAAGCTACATTACTTGATATAATTATGACTCTAACCTAAACTTGGTACTAAGGAGATGGAAGGGTTGTTAGGTTAATAAAACTAGAACCTAATACTACAGGGTTATTTGGTGATCTAACCTAGTTCCTAAAGCTATTGTATTCTAATTACTTACCTATGTTAGGGGTTAGTGGTTAGTGTTATATCCTAAGGTATAAACTTTAATCTACCTAAGATCTAACCTAAGCCATTAATCTATCCTAAGTTATTGGCATGAAGGGGAACCTAAGGGGTCGCATGCACATTGGTGATGGTTCCTAAGGCATTTATGAAGATGATAAGGTTTATTAATTCATACGGACTACCAGCTTTGGCAGGGGTTAATTGGTTTGGTGGAGGCTTAGGTGGCAGCATCTCTAAAAATTGAAATACATGTTATTTTTGATTTGAAGATCACCATAATTAGTAGGCGGTGGCAAGGAAGAATAGGTGGGAGATATGGAGTAAATGACATTAATTTTTTTGGTTGTTGAACCCAAACCGCCTAGGTAGGCATGCCAGTGGATTTTTGTTGGGTTGTTTCATTTTGCATGCTCTCCATTTTCTTTCTACATGCACTCTAGTTTTTCGAACCAGTAGTTTAAACTACACTGCATGGCTATTATGGAGGTTTCAAATCTATTTTCATTTCATGGAGTGTATAAGAAGCATTGTGGAAGAAGTATCTGGTTGTTTGATCTTTCATGGAGAAGAGGAGAAGAAGCGAGTTTAGCTAGAGGTCTTCTTCGATTTTACAATGACACTATCAGGCATGATAGGCCCTAACTATTAAAATATCTTGCTTTCCTCTAAGTGTTTTCATTAAAACAACTTTTCTCTGATGAGTTCTATGCATTCATGCTTTAACTGGTAAATTGATAGATGGGTTTTGTAAAACTTGTATTCTGGGTTTTGAATCTATGTTTTACATGATTCTGTTGAAAGCTTACTTTGCATTATTTTCACAAAGGAACTATGTATACGTAAACAAACTAATGGTGACTCTGTTTAGCTTCTTCAGTGGTTGGAAATAGTTTTGGTTTCGACTCTTTTTTCGACCTAAAAATTATTCTTGAGATCTTGTTTGTATTGTTGAGTTTAGTGTTTTGCAAACTTGTTGTGTTTTTACGAACCTAAGTTGGTAAGAAACTCTCTAGTTCTTATTGATACTTCAAACAGTTCAAGCTATTTGTTGAAACATGTTTTGGTGGATAGAAACCATTAGCAGAGATTCTTGGCTCTATGGTGTTAACGTGTTATTTCATAGTTAAATTAACTAGGAATTAACCCGTATGGCTTGTTATTTTTGTATCACTTTGCGGAAAATTTGACTGTTGCAAAGTTTGCATGCATTGGATAAGCCACTATATGGTTTGGTTTCTATATTTCACCTTGCATAAAACATTGACTAATATTGAAACTTGCATGCACAGGAAAAACTGTATATGGTTTAGTTTTTTATTTCATCCTATGAAAACTTGATTGTTTTTGGAACAATATTGAATTTGGAACTTGTGTTTGTTATCTTGGATAGATTGTACTATTGTTCGAAGCCGCTTTAGGCAGGGTGCTTGTGAACTATTTCCTTATGACTATTTAACTATTACTATAGGTTCATTATGAACCCAAATTTCATGTTTTGTAGTTATTTGGTCTGAACTCTGTTATGTATCTTACATTCAGTATGGGAAACTAGGTTTGAAAGGATCTTAACTAAAAATGGAAGCTAGTTGTTCGTAGAATGAACTATTTTATAAGAAGTTTCTTCTTACTCGATCTAGCTCTATGATGCTAGTGTATTTAGGGATTTGAGATTGTGATACTTGTGATACATCCCTTTACAATCATTTTTTTACTTGGTGTTTGTAATTAAAAAGGTAACTTGAATGACATGTTGGTTTAGATATTATAATCTTTTGATTATTTTATAAACTATTGAGGGAAAATGTTGTTACCTGAACTTGGTGACAAGTATTTAAATGATCTTGATCCTTCGATGGCGTTTATGCTTTGCATTATGCTCGGAATTGTTATTGAGTCCTGGACTGTACGTATTATTTTTGATGTTTGATCTTGTCTTTTGTTGGAAACCCAATCTATAGTTCTTGTAGTGATGAGTTGGCATACCGTTGAGATGGTTACACTTTTCCTGAACTATTGGGAAGTCTTGAGTGTTAAAAACCACTCAGATTTATTACCTCTTGTTGGGTCCAATAAATGAATGTTATGTCTTGGAAGATTGATTACGATTCAAAATTGATTGCGGGTTGTGTTTGAACTTAAACTGTATGTATGGGAGAAGGAAAAACTATTTAATTAAGTTGTAAAGAAATGATTAAATTGGGATCATATTCTGTTAGGTCTCCTTTTCTAATACAGTTGGGTTAAGTTCATTGGTTGGAACCTCCTGAATTTATTCTTATTGAAAAAGGAAATCAATGTTTATTAGTCTTGTATATTTGTCATTTGACTAAGATGAAGTAGAATGAGATTGAAGTTAGGTTGGCAAAAAGAAATTGTAACTTTTGTTAATTGTTAATCCATCATCACTCCTTCTTGGATTTCTTCCATATGATCTGTTTTGATGAATACCTTAAAATGTTGAATTTTAACGTAGAGGACCTTTAAAGGAATAGTTTAAATCATGATATACACCTGTTTCAGCCTTGCTGATGATTATGTACTTTGGAAAATGGAATGCTTTCTCTTCTTCTTTACTTGAAAGTTAGATGAAACATCCAAGAGGGAATATGTTGTAAACACTTCTGTATCTTTTAGTAGTAAAGATATGTGTTGTATTATAATTGGTAGGATGGAAACAATGATATGTTATGTTTTGTTGTTTGGTAAAGATAATTGATGGGATCAATTATACTTTAATTTATAAGATAGGTATTATAGATTATATTCTGTTCTTCTTTTTGTTAAACTTGTTTAGTATTGCTCTTCTTTTTATTGATATTACTTATGCTTAGGGAGTATGAATTACTTGTTGTTCATTAAAGCAGGTTGTTTTTATTGGAACAATTAGTGGAATGCACTTCATTTTAAGGATTAGTGCTTATCATGCTCAGTTCATTGAACTGACCCGTGCTAGAAATTTTTGTAGATGGACTTCGTAAGTGATAAAAGAAGGCAAAAACTTATATGATGCATTGGCTGATCTAAGTTGATTCTTGTGAAGAATTCTGATTTGTTCTTAAGTTGTATTGAAAAAGAAAAGTTATTTTCTTTTGAATGAAGGTTGTTGTCATGCAGTATGTCTGAAATGCATAAGTTGTAAATGTATAAGTTTTGAAAAGGAAATGTAGAATGAGAATTTACTTGCATGGATTATGTAAATTATCTTGTACTTTTGCAAAAGAAATGGAATCCTATTCTGTTGATGTTCTTCATGTTATTTATATGTTTCAATGAGTGTTCTTGGATAAGTAGGAAAAAGGGAATTAGAGTAATTCCCTAATTGTGATGCAACTTAGTAAGTTGTAGAATTTCAATGAACTTATCTAAACAACTCATATCATTAAGGTAACGTGTGATGAACTTACAATGAACTTTATAGAATTTATAAAGGATATAAAGGGTGTGTAAACCCTAAGAACTTAACTACGAAGAGGAAGAATCTTCCTCTCTTATGAAAAAGTAAACAAGAAGGAAGATATGATATATACTCATTAGACTTCATTTAATAAAGTCTACTAAGTTACAACCTCGGTGGTTGTTACACTTTCTTGAATAGTTTAGTCACACTAAATGGAACTTAAGAAGTTGTTGTCCTTTCTTCATGGTAGTTGCTTGATAAGCAAAGTTAATGAACATCAAAAGCAATCTTAAGTTAAGGAAGTTATGCAAGGGTTAATGGAACCTGATTTGGAAAAGAACTTAGGGAGAGTTGGATTAGAGTTTGGGTAGGGTTGCTGAAATCTGCTTTTAAAATCTAAATTAATTTAACTTAATAATCTCCTAAGGATATGTATATCTCGATGAGGATGTTCATGTAGGATGCTTTGGCACACGCCACTACGTAGGGTTTACCTTTGAGAAGATTAGGATCTTCTCGAGGATACAACACTGTAGTTGACATGTGGCAACACCCTTCTGCATTGATCGTCTAGATCTACACACTTTTGGACTTGAACTTAGTTTCTCTCTAGAACTGGGAAGTAGCGTAGTTACGATATGAAGTAGCCCTCTAGGACTTAGGGTACCTTGGCACATGGGGTTGACTTAGGTTGACCCAATATGCCAATCTATCCTAAGTCTTTGTGAGCTCCTTCCTATCATAACCTACGTTGTTAACTAGAACTAGGGTTAAACCTTGGGCAAGAGGACTGACAAAAGTCGGTAAAGGACATTCTAGATAACAATAGAGTGGGGTGAAGGACATATTCCAGATTGATGAGTATGCCATCAAGGAATAAGTAATACAAACAGTATGTTAAAATCTTTGGCCAAAGTATCACAAGTTGCTTGATTGCATTGTCCTATGTCGCCTAGTCTAAGGATCGTGATGCAGATGAATATTGGTAACAAATATTCAGTTAGGTTCCTTAGATAGATCACTCAATACCCAGATCAGGGTAAGAGAACCAAGTATACGTAGTATACAAAAAAGTATTCAATACTTAGTGTTAAACATGAATAGATCGGTAGTTTATTGAGTCATGAAATGAATAGATTAGTAGGTTACCGTCAGTCATTACAGTATATGGTTATCTATTATAAGAATGATTGTTTTTGGAATGTGTGTTCTAAATTACATATTTATAAGGGAATGACTTGTTTTAAAGTCTTAAAATAGGAATGTTACATCCTATACGTAAGATACAACTAAAACTTTTCAAATAATGTCTTCCCACATCATTTTTTTATCGAAAGTGACTCAAAATTTTGTTAAATCCCTCAACATTCCATTATATTGTGGGTGATAAGTCTTATGGTGGGAGATCACGAGTTTTTCCAACACGATTCCCTATCATTTAAGTTTCCCCTAAAGTCTATAAAAAAACCTAGGAAAGTCCCTTATAGGCACTACCTCTACCATCCCACTTTGTGCACTTCGTTGATGATTGCAACGCACTCATGTTCCAAAACACATCGGTGCAAAACCTCATTGCGGGCTAGTTTGTATAAGTCTCCACTGATTAGCATGTAGGGCATGACGCGTATGGCTAACTATTTTCTTTCCAGTCTTCATTCCCTCCGGCGCCACACCCATTTTGAGAAACACAACAATATCTTTGAAATTTGAGGGTGCACATAGTGATCTAAATAATTATGCATCTGACATTTTATCCTCAATGCTCTGCGCATCATCCCCTAAGACAATCCTTGACAAATGGTCAAGCCCTGAGTTACTCTTTCCTGGCTTCACAACAACTGTAAACTCAAACTCTTGGAATAACAAGACCCATTGACATATGCACCCTTGTAAAAAGGCTTGTTCACCAAGTAATTCAATGCCATGTGGGTCGTGTAGAATATGAAGGTTGTTGCCAATAGATACTACCTGAATTTGTGTAGTGCATAGATTATTGATAGTGCCTCGCGCTTAGTAGTAGTGTAGTTCTACTCTGCTGGTGTCAACTTCCTGCTAGCAAAACATAAGGTGTGGTAAAAAATACCTTCCCTAGGCTGTGTTAAGACCACCCTAATCACCATCCCTGAAGCATCAACATGTATATGGAATGGCTTATCCCAAGAGGGAAAATGTAATATGGGTGCAGTGATAAGCCTACTCTTCAATGTATCAAACGTTGTCTACTACACCTCTCCCCAGTGAAATGCACTTTTGTGTTTTAGTAACTTCTCTAATGGCACGGCGATCTTGGCATACCCATTAATAAATTTTTGATAGTACCTCGTATGCCCAAAGAATCTATGCATTGCGCTCTAGCTAGTAGGCTCCCCCCAATTGGTGGGATCCACCAAAAGCCTTCCTTACATATGATGTGCCCTAATAGGGTTCTAAACGGAGTAGTGAAACAACATTTGTTGATGTTTAGGGATATGTGAAACTTCCTACATTTTTTAAACATCAACCACAAATTTTCACAATGGTATTTCACTAGTCCATACACCATCCATTCATCAAGGTAGACCTGAAGGAAATTATGGATAAAATCCTGAAATGCTTGGACAACTATGCGTGAAAATACAATAGACATGTTCTTTAGTCCAAAAGGCATGACCATGTAGGAAAACCTTTCCCCATTCAAAGTGGTCAAATTTGTCTTTTCTGGTCTTCGTTGCGCAATTCTAACTTGATGGTATCCTGAGAATCCATCTATGAAGTAACAGATTTCACACCCAACCTCTCCTTTTAGGATTTCCATGGTAAAAGGGGTTGGAAAAGGATCAATTACACATACCACATTTAAGTCCCTATAGTCAACATAGATCCTTATCCTTCCATCCTTCTTAATGCTTTGATGACTATGGGGCTTACCCATTCTGATTCCTCCACAACTTCAATGATGCCTGATGTGATCATTTTGTCTATCTCCTCCTTGACCTAGAATGTGTAAATTTGGATTCATTCGGTAAGGTCTCTTCGAATTGGGTGCACACCCTCCTTTAACTTGATTTTCATTTCCCCCAAGGAGTGGTGGACTCCTTTAAGCTCATGGCACCTACGTAAGAATACATCTTAAAACTTGCACAACATGTTAATGATCTTTGAAACCTCCAATTTTGACCAATAGTCCCCAATTTTAGCCTCCTTAGGTTCTATTTCCGAACTAATGTTAACTTTATTTGTTATGAGGGGTTCATGATAGGCGCACACTTTCTCATTAGCACTATCCATAACTTCACACGTACCATCAATATGGTTAACATCCAAATTTTCCATCTCTTCGCCATCTATCACATAGACCATTTTCCCTTTTTCTTTCTCCATGATTGCATGCTTGAGCTACATCTCTTCTGACTCTTCCTCATCAAAGTGCACTTCAAACTAGGTTCACCCAATAACTCCATTATTATATCTTCTACTATGGCACTATCTCCCAAAAACTCAATAGATTCATGGACTGAGATGAAGAATGCTTTTAGATTACAATATGATGATAAGATAGGCCTAAGGTTCCTCTTGTCTGAATTTGAGAATATAAAGAAGAATCCCAATGAGTATGTCTAGGATTTCAATACCAGGTTCAATAAGAATTTAAATAGACTACCTATAATTTTGAGGCCTAGTAATGAATCCTTCTTAATAAAGTACTCTGATGCTTTTGACAAAAAAATTACTTATTATTTGAGAGATAAGAACCCTGGAACTTTAAGGTAGAATTTTACAATGGCCTTATCGATAAAAAATAATATTAAGGCAGCTCAAAAACCACCTAAGAGGGAGGGTGTCAAATTGATTAATCTTGATAGACCTCAGTCAAACAAGGCAGTGGATCTAGAGGAGGTTGTGAAAACTTTGGCTGGAGCAGTTAAAGAAATATCTTATAAGCTTGCCAGTAGAAAAAGAATAGTACAGAGTTCTCAAGGTCAACACAAACCACATGGCCAAGATAGATTTGGAAATCATCTTAGGAGTGATCAAAAATAGATGAAAGAGGAAAAGGACCCATGGGGTCAGGAAATAAACAACAACCTAGAGAAAATAAACAGATCTCTAATCCTTTGATTGCTAGAGTTGTTGTGGTGGAAGAAGATCATGCTATTGAATGGTGTGATAGGTTTTTTTGCCACATTCCCCTTGTGAGCCTATTGAGAAAATTGAAGAGACAAATGATGATGAGACTTATGGCGATGTATGTATGATGGAAAACCCTAAAAATCCACAAAGAAGAGCCACTTCAACTGAGCTGATAAGTGCCAACCGTAGAAAGTTTCTGGGATTGCATTTGTTGGGTATTACCTTTTCCCCTAATGATGATGTTGAAGTTGATATGGTGCAAGCGTTTGATTTACCTAATCATGATTTTGAATATCTGAGGGATTTAATGATCAAGAAGTATGATGGGGGAATTCCTTCTGAGGAAGACATGTAATTACTCATGAATTTTGTTGCTCAAGAAAAGGAATACAATCTCAGAAGTCGAGTTGTTAAAGGAGGAGGACTATAACCCAAACCCAAGACCCCACTTCTTACCAATATCCCAAATGAGTCTCCTAGAAAGGATACACCAACTAAAGGTCTGATTATCCCAAATAGAACTTGTACCCTAGTTCATGCCCAAACCTTGAAAGGTCTTGTACCACCAGAAGGAGTTGTTACCCTTCCTCCTAACATGATCTTACCCAAATATGTCCCATGTGACGTTGCCCATATTTTGAGTTAGATGAAAGTCATGGTTCCTATTGTTGAATTAATTTGAATCCCTGAACATAGAAAAAGAGCATTTGAGTACTTGGGATTCAAAGAGGATGCATTTCCCCATGTAAAAATATGAATCATGTGGATACTCCCCCTGTCATTGCAGAATTGGAAGTACCTCAAGTATTAGAATATTTGGGAGAACCACCTGAGGTATATTTGGGCACTTCTCTTGTTGAATCCTAGCTTGATGTTGACCCTTTTTATACTACTTTGATCATAAAGGATAGGTTAGTGCACAACTGCATGTTTGACTCGGGGCCTCTTGTAATGTGATGCCCCTTGAGGTTATGAATGAATTGAATATCAAAGTAACAAATTTTTTGGAAAGTGCATTGCTATGGATTCATGAGAAGTGCCAGTGATTGGGTATGTCAAAGGTTTGGTTGTATAATTGGTGGCTTATCTGGGTAAGTTTTTAACCCTAAATGTGGTCATTATGGATTGTCCTACTAAATGGGGAATGTTGCTTGTCAAGGAAATGGGCTGCTAGTGTCGGAGGAAGTGTGTAGATGGATTTTTCATATGCAACCATACCAATAGATGGAATCCTTGTTAAGCTATGTGGAGAAAAATAATGTTACATCTCATTGAGGATCCTAAGAACGCATCTTATGAGGTATTATATACTTGACGTAGATGTTGATAATTTTATGGGTTATGTAGATTTTAAAGAGCATAACATGGATGAATGTAAGTATCCTGGGAAACTGGGTGACCCTTGGAATTTAATGTTTGATGGATCTTGTTCCAATTTAGGGAATGGTGTCGTGGTTTTCCTTATATCCCCAAATCATGAGACTTTCAAGTTTTCCTTTAAACTTAAGTTTGAATGTACTAACAATATTGCAGAGTATGAAGCGTTGCTTTTGGGTTTAAGGATTTCTTGGAGGTACGGTATCAAAGATGTGGTTGTCAAAGGAGATTCAAAGTTGGTGGTTAAACAAGTTAGGAAGCTCTATGCAACTAAGAATCAAAGGATGAAACAATATAAGCACACGTATGGGAATTTATTGAGTTGTTTGATTCCTTCAACATATTATATCACAATAGAGATCAAAATGCTTTGCTGCAGATAAGTTGGCAGTATTAGGATCCATATTTGACAATTGTACAATGTCCCCTTACTGTGAGTATGATATAAAACTATTGAAAAGATCATCATCCCATGACAATGTCAAACATTGGCAAGTTTTTGAAGATGATGCCCAGATTTAGAGGTTTCTACAAAATAAAGGAGAATTTACAAATCAAAATATGGACTGGGAACCGATGGTTTCTATATGTGATGGTAAGGAGACTCTTTTTGGCTAAGAGGTTATTCAATTGAAAACAAATACAATTCCAAGAGGGTTAGTGGCCTTGGAGTCAAATTTTGACAATGTTGATAGGGTTGTTCACATGCACATCTATGTTTCAAGAGATGTAGAAGAACAAAACTTGGGGACTGTTGATAAACCTAGAAAAATATGGTTGGGTAGTAACTTGAGTAAAGAAGAAAAGCAGTCATATGTCTAGTTGTTGAAGAGGTACCAAGATTTCTTGGCGTGGTCATATTCGGAATTAAAGGCATATAGGGAGGACCTTTTCCAACATGAAATACCTTTAGAACCCAATGCCAAGCCATTCAGACAAAAATAGAGGCCAATTAATCCCCTCTTATCCTTAAAGATGCAAGAAGAACTCAAGAAACTTAGGGATGGAGGTATTATACAACCTACAAGGTATTCTTCTTGGGTGGAAAATTTAGTACCAGTCAGAAAGAAGAATGGGGATATAAGACTTTGTGTAGATTTTAGAAATTTGAATAAGGCCTCAATGAAAGATAATTATTTGTTTCCTAACATGGATAATATGTTGCAATTAATCACTGGGTTAGAGTTGTTGTCCACGTTAGATGGATTTTCGAGATATAACCAAGTGGTTGTGAAGCAATATGAACAAATAAAAACTACTTTCACTACTCCTTGGGGTACTTATGTGTACATGAGAATGTCATTTGGTTTAATGAATTTCGGTGACACATTTAAAAGAGCTATGGATGTGGCATTCACTAGATATATAAGTGATTTTATAGCTGTGTACCCCAAGATGATGTGACAATATTTTAAAGAAAAAAGGGTGATCATTTGAAACATTTGGAAAATATGTTACAGAGGTGCAGGGATACGGTATCTCATCGAATCCTAGAAAATTTAATTTTGGGGTTCAAAAAGACAAGTTGTGTTAGGAAATTAATATTAATGTTTACTATGATTAAGAATTAATGAGTGATTTGTAATAACAAATCACGTATATATTTTGTTAGTATATAAGTTATTATTAACAACTTATATTTATGGATATATTATTTGGTGATATATTGTTACAACAATATATCACGAATAGATTATTGTTTTAGAAGAAGTTGTAGGAGATATTTGAGGAATTGTAGTTCCTCATATTTAGAAGCAATCTCTCCTATACATATGCATTGTATGTAAAATGTAATGTATCCGAATGAATTGAAAGTATATTATTATTACATTGTACATTAATCCAATTACTATATTTGGTATCAGAGCGATATCTATCTTGATGAGAGTCGAGAGAGAGCACACTGAAAATGTTTAGAAATTTGGCACAGATCAATTTAATTTGTTTTAGCATTTGAATGCTTAGTGTTGGATATCATCCAATTATTTCAGGTTTCATAGATTTGTGTGACCTGTGTAAAATCTGTGTTCACTGCGCTATAGAACTGCATGTTGGTTGATTCGAAGATCGTAAATTTTCCAAGGTCGTATTATAAGTTCTGAACAGATCTGTAGACCCATGTCATTCTTAGATGCATTTTGATTGCATTTGGAAAAAATTGCATCCTACGTGGAGCTGAAGCTGATACACTAGCAAGGATTTGGTCGTTTTATCTAGAAGTCTTTGCCACGGCTCGTACAGTCAAATATAAAATGTGTATTAGATCTGCTCATCAGTTTGGTGTATGGTAAATCGACTATTGTGACAGTATTACTACCTCAGAGATCTCCAACGGATTTTCTACATATTGATCTATGTGTCTACTCTTCCTCGTCTAGATTTCCACAAAGGTGACTCCGTCTCCAAGCTACTCAAAATTTGGAATTTGCATCGGACTGGTTTGCACTTGAATTCGTCACATATCAAGCCATCAGACTTTATGCGTGCAATCAAATTTGGATTATAAGATCATTCTATATACATCAATTCAAAGCATAGAGGTGAATATTAGAATTGAGTCCTCCCTCAATTCCCACACCGCCGCCAACAACACCTCTAGATCATTAAATCCGGTTGTTCTAGGATTTCATTTTGCTGGTAAAAGTTATCTTTCACTAATTAGCATACATTTAAATTGGTCAAGTCGTGTTTAGGTCTGTTGCATGTCATTTTTAGTCACAATAAGTTTTTAAAAAAAAATTATTTAAAGTAGAGGTCATGGAAATTTAAAAGTATTCTGATAGATGTCAAGTTTTTTAATTTGCAATTTTATTAGTATCAATTTTTTGGTGAAAAGTCAACAAGGTGTGTTCATCGAATATTAATTTGAATTCCATACTCAAGTTGTTTTTTTGTGTCAAAATAGTTGAAACAAATTTTCAGGTCAAATATGTCTTTAGTCAAGTTGTGTTGTCGAAGTTAATAGTCAAATTGTTAAAAGAGTCGAAACATTTTTTGGTATTGTCTTAGTCAATGTAATTTTCATTTAAAAAGTAATCTCAATTTATTACTTTTTAAATTTCTAGTCATTGTCAATCAAATAGGTGATTTAGGATATTCGTGTCAGAGTCAAAATTTTGAAAAATAAAAAAACAATTTGCCTCACGGACGCATTTTCGGTGTTACCCGACGTCTGAAAAATACATGTTTCACATTGCGGGAGGGAAGAAAAAAATAAGGTCAATGTGGAAACAAATGTGCTTCATGTTCACATCTTGCTTTGAGTTAGCAGCACACATACAATGGATGATGGAGGCATCGAGGAGGATGGAGGTCGAGACAACGACCTCTCGTCGACCACCAATTTGAGCGGGGCCGCATGAGAATGATTTGGTGGCACAGTGTGCGGTTTGAGTACTTGTTTTTGAGTTTTGCGGTGTTCTAGATTCATTTTACATTGTGTGGTGTGAATTTCATCTTGGTGTGATTATTTTTCAGAGTTCCTGTTGTGTGTTGAATAAGTGAAATGTTCACATTGAGGGGGGAACATGATCAACATGATCCAATGTTCCATTTTCAGTTTTTCAGTTGAGTATGTGGCTGTTCCTATTTCCCCAAATGAAAAAAAATAGTGTAGAACAAATAACATAGTGAAACGCAGCATCATGAGGCTTGATGAGGTAGAAACAATCGGATGTGTTCTGTTAAGGTACCTAGGTTTGTGGTCACCTCCTAAAAACCATTGAAGGTTGTTCGATGTGTTCCTACTTGAGTTCCCACACCTTAGGTCGGATGTGTTCCCTAGAGTGACTAAACAAAGTAGATGATTCTGAGCGTGTTCCCATCCTCGTTGGTCGATGTGTTCTGACGATTATTGGTCGATAAGATGTGTTCCTTCTTCACCTTCAAAGGTTCAAGTGTGTGCCAAGATCATGAGCGCGCGAGAGGCGGTAGGTTGCGAAAGGAAGTGTGAAAGTTAGTTTGTTACCATGTAAACATTAAGGGGGAATGTTAGGAAATTAATATTAATGTTTACTATGATTAAGAATTAATGAGTGATTTGTAATAACAAATCATGTATATATTTTGTTAGTATATAAGTTGTTATTAACAACTTATATTTATGGATATATTATTTGGTGATATATTGTTACAAAAATATATCATGAATGGATTATTGTTTTAGGAGAAGTTGCGGGAGATGTTGTAGGAGATATTTGTGGAATTGTAGTTCCTCATATTTAGGAGCAATCTCTCCTATACATATGCATTTATAAAAAATGTAATGTATCCTAATGAATTGAAAGTATATTATTATTCATTGTACATTCTGATCCAATTACTATAAGTTCTTTGGGGCATATCGTATTAAAGGAAGGGGTCATGATTGATCTGAGAGAGTGGAAGCTATTGGGAAAGTTCCTATCCCCAGGAACAAAAAGGGTATCCAGTATTTTTAGCCAAATCAATTTCATAAGAAGATTCATTTCTAATTTCATGGAGATGACTATCCCCATCAAAAGATGTTGAAGAAGGATCAAATTATTAAATGGGAGGACAAATTTATCCAAGCTTTCATCGAGATCAAAGAGGCATTAAAAATGCTCTGTTTCTATAGACCCTTGATTATAAAAAGATTTTTCAAATTTTCTCTTTTGCATATGAAAACACCATCGCATCTGTATTATTGCAAAAAATGAGGAAGGAAATGAAAGACCAATTGCATTTTTCAGTAAAGCATTACGGGAGCTGAGTTGAAGTACACCATTATGGAAAAACATGATTTTTCCTTGGTCAAAGCAACAAAAGATTTCAGGTCATATATTCTAAGCTCAAAGGTCATAGCTTATGTTCCTCATACAATGGTCAAAGACATTTTATTAGAGATGGAGGTTTCCAAGCAAGAGATGCCAATGGGTGAATAAATTGTAGGAATATGATATGGATGTTTAGACCACTAAATTGGTTAGGGGTCTAGGCTTAACAAAGCTGATGGCGAAAGCAACTTACAGGTGATGGAAGTAAATGAGGTAGAAGGAAGAGATGTGGAGGTACATGAGAAGTTAATCAATTCTATATGGTACAAAAATATCATATTCTACCTTAGAAATTTGGAATGTCCAAGGCATTTGGATAAAAATCAAAGAAGGACACTTAAGTTGGATTCCCAAAAATATGTCATCATTGATTATGGGTTGGCTTGGAAGGGGTCCTTCTCAGATGTGTAATGGAGGATGAAGCCCCGGGTTAATTTCAGACTTTCATGAGGGAGTGTGTGGGGGCATTTTTCCAGAAGGGTAACTGCCCATAAGATATTGAGGGTGAGCTATTGGTGGCCCACACTCTTCAAAGATACAACCTTGTTGGTAAGAAAATGTGAAAGTTGTCATAGATTTTTAAGAAAAATGAAGGCTTCTAGTGCTCTCCCTCTACAACCAGTATCAATTGAGGCTCCTTTCAAACAATGGGGCATGGATTTATAGGAGAAATGTCAGAACCTTCCACGAGGCCACAAATGGATATTGGTGGCTACTGATTATTTCACCAAATGGGTTGAGGCTATCCCCACCAAGAAGGTGACTCATCAAGTTGTTATTGATTTCATCTTGAATCATATAATTTGTAGGTTTGGTGTACCTGTGAAGATAGTTGCTGATAACGCCATGAGTTTCGAGCCAAACCATTAGTTGCTATGTGCAAAGAATATGGTATAAACTTAACATATGCATCTAATTATAACCCATAGGGAAATGGATAGGCTGAGTCAAGAAACAAAAATTTACTAAAGATAATTAGAAGGACATTAGAAATCAACAAAATAAAGTGGGGAGAGTAGTTGAAGTTTGTTGTTTGGGTAGATAGGATTACTGCTAAGAGAACCACTGGGAAAAGTCCATTTGAACTAGTTTATGGAGTCCAAGCTCTCCTTCCTTTACACTTGCAATTACCTTCTTATCAGTTCATCCAACAACTTGAAGATGAGGAAGTTGGCCCCTATAGTGCGAGAATAAATCAAATCATTAAGTTGGATGAGGAGAGACGGAGTCCCACCAAAGGCATTTGAAGTTTAGGAAAATATCAAAAATTATTTGACAAAAAGGTAACTCCCGAATCTTCAACATTGGAGACCTTATATTGTTATGGGATAGTAGACATGAGGATAAGGGAAAACATAGAAATTTCGATGCATTATGGATGGGCCCTTATTCCATTGATATTAGGATTGGTAAACATACTTTCTTCTTGAAGGAACTAGAAGGATATTTTATTGAGTTACCTTTCAACCGTAGACACCTAAAGTAATTTATTGATTAGCTTTTAGAGAAAGGTATGAACCAATGTATATTGTATAGTCTTCCTACTTTGTTTTTGCATTTTTGTGTGTGCTTTTGTTTCCCTTTTCGCCCCTGGTCTTCTGTGACCAGTTGCTTGGTTTCTCGGGTTGTTTTTTGGAGGATGGTTTGTTATCACTTGACCTGGTACATATTATATTCGACTCCATAGCCCAATGGATTTTTGGCACATGGTCTACATTGAATAGTTCTTATGGCACCCATAAGGGGTACCCATCCCGATTCAGAGCCAGCATTGGAGATCAAATAATCTCACCTCTTTTCTTTGATTAATTCCTCTAATGTTTGCATGTCCAATTATTCCACTTTAAAATATGTTGAGGGAAAATTCATGACTCGAGACCATGTGGGACCCTATATCTATCTTTGTAAAAATACCTTTTTGAGGGTCGTAAAGGTTACAAAAAATTTCCATAAAATTGGCAGAGGGATTAAAGAAAAAATTTGGGAACCACTAAAAGGGAATCCCCCATGGAAGATGAGAATAATGTCCACATGTTTCCTTAGCACACCTTTGAAAAGGAATAGCAAGTTGGTCCTCCCCCAAGATGCGAGCATTCACCACATGGCTTATGCATGGCAAGGAAGTTCCAACAAATTGAAAAGTCAGAGAAATGGGTAGGATGTGGGTGTTGTCATGTGTCACCCAGGTGAAATTTGAAGAAAAGAAAGGCCCGTTGAGGGAAGGAAATCCCCAAGTGATGATTGGAGGTGTGCAGCTCATAGTGTTGCGAACTAACAAGACAGTGCGAGGAGGATTGCAAATCACCATGAGATGAATCATCTATTCTAGATGAGTTGCAACAGGTTTGAGATGATGAAATACATTAAGAGGTTGAGGAAAAGTACATAATCATGAACCATTGAAAGCACAATACTAGTTTCTTTTCATTACTGGTGCTAGTACTAAGCTAAGGAGTCTGTAATGTGGAAACAAAAATAATTGCATATCAGAAGGAAAAAATATAAATGTGACATCATTTGAAAGTTATCTCACACATAATTCAAAATGGGGATTCTATGGGGCCCCATCCCATGGTAAAATTGTCCTCTTACATAACTGAAAAAAAAGGGTTAAGAGACAAACATACTGCTCATAGACCTCTCACTCATTCGTAATC
Source organism: Taxus wallichiana var. yunnanensis (assembly GCA_018340775.1). Classification (NCBI taxonomy): domain Eukaryota; kingdom Viridiplantae; phylum Streptophyta; class Pinopsida; order Cupressales; family Taxaceae; genus Taxus; species Taxus wallichiana. The sequence continues at coordinate 655,915,795 of CM031238.1, read as the reverse complement.
TCTCCCACATAGAAGAGACAGCTTTGTTCGAAATCTTATTCTTCCTCAAAGCATGAATTCATCGGATCCTCAGTATTATCTAGATAAAACAATAGACCCCGATAAATCTGGTGACATCTTCATAACCATTAATGACTCAAGAATCATTTGGGGTTCATGCATGATCTTCTCTAGATCAATCTTCTTTTGGTAGGAAGACACCCAGTCTAGAAGATCTAGGCCACCTATGAAGAATGTTGTCTTCCCCTTCCCTTTGTGAAGGGTAGACTTGTTGAGAATAGACTAATGGGAATGACTAGAGTGGTTGGAAGACCAAGGAATACATCATGGGGGATAGAAGGAACAAGAGACTTTGAGCTAGATTTGACTTTCCATCTCCTTGAAAAGGGTGAGTGCTCTCTTGGAGAAGGGATTGGATGAGGACATGAGAGGCCATGCCCTAATGAATGAGCATAGTGCCTTGAGTGAGTGGAAAACCAAACTGTAAACCTACCCCTATTATCCCGAGTAGAGGATATTTCGTTCTTGAATGATGAGCAGATAAAGAAAACTCCTCTCATCCATATGAGATAATGATTGGGGGCTGAGACCTTGATCCGACGATGGTGCCGGCATTGAACTTGTTAGTGAGGGTTCAGATCTCATTTTCCCCTTATCTAGAAAGGTAATCCTATGATCTAATTCATCCATCTTATGAGAAATGGCAGGTGCCTTTGTATCAATAGAAGATTTTGTCATATAACATATATGATTCCTTGGGAATCTCCTTTAATAAAAATTATTCATCACATAGGAATGGACATTGAAATTTAATTTTCCCAGACACTTGGGGCCTCCTCTCAATCCAAAATTTCTTCAAGTTTTCAGGATTCTTTAGATGTTCCCATTGAAAGAGATGAAAATACATGAATTGGAAGGTTGCGAAGACAAGACTGATCCTAATTAGCCTTGTGAGAAGTGCAAGCGGACTTGTTGATAAGTCAAGGGCCCTTTGGTGTCTCTTGCACATTCTATGTCAAACAAGGCCCTAAAAAAGCTTCATCGGACCACACAGTCAAAGATTTGATTCAAATCTTCTGAAAAAATTTCCTTCAAACTATTTTCCACGGTACTCTCACCATGTCATTGGTAGAAGGTAGTAAAACATTTCCCACTTACAAGATAAGAAAAGTAATGCATCCTGGTGATGGGATAAAGTCTGGGTTTTATAGTAGAAGTAGCACATATTGATTGAATTGAAAGAAATCATTTTCACTTGATGAGGGAAGATCCTGCTCAGTTCACACGAGGATAATTTAGAGGTTGAAGTGAATCCGAAATAAGCATGGTTGATGAATTAACTAGATTTGACAAGAACCACGTGGGATAGTTGAACCAAGTAGATGTGAGAAGGAATGCACAATACCCAAGGTGTATTTTTAGATAGTAGATGAAAAATCATTTGTCACCTCAGGTCACCTCGAGTGCTCAAAGGATATCAAAAGCAACTATCCAATCACCAGGTGGAGGGAATCATGAAAACATTAATCACAAGCAATGACATGGTATTCTAGTCATATATGATAAGAGTAAAATGAAGAAGGCCCATACTCTTCACACCGATAGAGACAGAGATAAAGTATTTTCATAAATAGTGTCATTGATACACTTGGACTTACAGTAAAGCAAATATACTTGTGAAATATCCACATTTTTGGGGAAAATTAAAAATAAAATGGGAATGAAATTGTATAAAGGTGATGAGAACACTCTCAAAGGGGGTTAATATTTCTATGAAATTAAGAAGAGAAAAGAGAGAAGAGACTGAAACAAGCCATTTTTCCAAAAGACTTGTCTAAGAAACCTATTAATTTTGGAGCTTTCAAAATAAATCATGTCAAGATGGTTGCAAAGTGTACACCATTGATAGGCATTAAGATCAAATGAAACTTTCCCTTGTTTGATGAATTTGACGAGCCCTGAGTTAATTGTGTTAATCGTGAGCATTGTTGTGTCTAATTTCAATTCGAAGATATTTTAAATATTTATTCATGTTTTTGTCACAATCTTATGTTAGAAATTCCTATGAATAACACTTACTCAATAATACCACAAGGATAATATCTAGTGTTATTGGAGGAATTTCTAACATAATATTGTGACAAAACATGAATAAATATTTAAAATATCGTGAGCATTGTTGTGCCTAATGTCAATTCAAAGATATTTTAAATATTTATTCATGTTTTTGTCACAATCTTATGTTTTCAATTGTACTTATGAGAAGAGATTTCATTTCATTACACAATAAACAATTTAAATTCACCTTACTTCCATTTTGTTGATACAAATTGTTTGTTATCTTATGAGTGTATCTTAGGCATGATGGACCAGGGATCTTTGATGTTTAGTTGAGTCTTTGACATGAGATTTTATGTTAAATTCTCAAAGAATGTGTGAAACTGTGCATCTTTGGGCTTCCATGGGTGCACACCTTCTGGTTGAAGGTTCATTGTTAATTGTTTGAAGTGTTGTTATCATCTTTCTTGGAAGATTTTCAAACATTTGTTAAAATTTCCCAAGAATTGGTATAATAAACTTTATCCTACTTAATTCCCCCAAAAAATCCATCTATAAATGATAAATCCTACAAGACTTATCCCTGCTTTCACTTTGTTTGTCCATAAATGTTAGGGAGATTTGTTGAATTTACCCATCTCTTACTCAAAACATGCAAGAGCAATCAGGTTTTATTGTTTTCTTTAGTAACCTAAGCCTTGTTTAGGAGATATATTCATTCTCTAGTGTGACAACTTGTGAGAGTTAAATTATGTTGCATTGACCATGTATTCTTCATGTTTTCTTTCAAAATCATAGAAGGAAAGTCAAATAATATTGATCCATTACAAATACAGGTTACAAAACGGGTCCTCTCACCCTGGTTAAAGGCACAACCTAAAGTAGGAGGGTAGGTCATACCCTCAGCACAATGCTATGCAATTTCTCCAAGATTGAGTGACAAAGAGTCGATTGAATCTATCCTGTTACAAAATGCCCGAAATCTTGATCTATCTATCTCTAAGTATCCTACTCTTCCTATTAGCATTGCTCAGATTTTCAAAGGGAAAACCATTTTGGGTACTAACAAGTCTTGTGCACCCAATTTTCACACACCACACTAGTTGTATCACTCATATATTGAGCATCTTCAAACTATATAACTCCTTCAGTAGGATTAATCACCTCAGGGTCCTTGATAGAGTGCACATAGATCTTGTCAAGAACTTCCTCACCCAAGGACTTAGTATAGGGTGTTGACTTCCCATCAATCAAGGGGATGATTACTCATTCTTCCTTGTTCTCAGAACTTATGTACCCTTTAGTGAACCATAGGTTAGCATTGTTATTATAACACTAGGGAATCCAAGTAATGCTAGAAGATTGTTCTCCTCAGCTAGTGCCAAGACCTCGAAATTTCCAGTGAATTTCACCCCTTGGATAGTGATAAAAACATATTTCAAAACACCAATAGGCATCTCCTTTGTCTTGTTGGCCATATAAAACACATTTGAAGATGAATGTAATGGGGGCCTTCCCATTTTGTTCTAGGTATCTAGGGTGAGAACATTGACTTCCGCACCCATGTCAATCAGAATATTTCTTAGGAGCCATCCATCCACAACAACATTTAAGGTAATCTCCTTATCATAGTCAAGGCTGTTGGGAGAAAGGTTAGCATACAAAACCTACCTCTCACACTCTGCTATGATGCATGGTAATTTCTCCTGTAACCATTCCCCTAACAAAGGAATGATATTCTCCTACCTCAACATTTTGCATACTTCCCTGACCTCATCCAGATCCTTCTGTGGAGCTTCAATGCTCTTCCTTTGTTCTAACCATCTTGACTACTCCTTCAGGCACTAGATTTCTCCTTGTAGGCTCCAAATCACATCCATGGTCTCTTGATACACCTCTTTCGATGAGTAGGGTTTGGATACTTACCATACACCACATATTCTCTAGTAACCAATGGCTTCTACCTCGGTGTCTCCCTAGTATGCACAACTTTAACTCGTATCGTCACTAGTAAAGGTTTTAGTTCTGACTCGCGTGCCACCCTTAGCATCCATTATAATTCATCCTTCTTTATGCTTACCATTCTGGTGCCTTTGTCTTTCCAGTGTTGTTGGATCATATGTTCAAATATCTCTAGGCACTCCTCATACTTGTGATTTTTTCCACACCAAGAGCATTACAACAGATCAAGGCATTCACACTTATAGTGCTCCGTAGATCCACAATTGTAACAAGTTCCATGTGGGAACTCACTTCTCCCTCCTCCATGGTTTCCACGACCACAAAATCCTCCTCTGAAACCTCTTCCACACGCCCCTCCATCTGCATGCCCTTCATAGTGATGACCATCATCCTTGGAACTGTTTGTGAGGTGGTTTGGTTTGGCACACCAATATCAATGAAATCATGTATTTGGTCAATCAATCTATAATCCTTGGTGTCATGAGTAGTAGAGGTGTAAATATTGCAATAGCAAGACACATTCTTACGGATCACGCACTGCAGTAGTGGACATTTACTTACATCATGATCTCCATGGAAAATCTCACAGATCCTTTGTCACCGTCATGGCGGATGTACCGATCTGCGGGAAAATTTTCCTTTGTATGCACATCCACCTCACAATCATGCACCATAGGCCACTGTGAGTATCATGCACCGAGTTCGTAGATAGTTTCTCTAGCTTCTTTGTCATTACAACAATTTGTGCTTCAAGAAAAGGGCTAACACTAGTATCTATGCTTCTAACACCTCAACGTGTAGGGAAGCTTCCAAGGCCTCGTGTGGGTATGTGAAAGTATTATGTGAAAGTGATCTCCTAAAAGGTGTTATCAACCCTCCACAAACCATTGAGCATGCTAGGAAGGGTGAATATCATAAGACAACTTTGACAAGAGAGTCTTAAAATGTGCGTCATATTCCCGCACACTCTCTACCATACCTTGTTGAATCTCCTTCACGCGTCTAATGCTCTTCTGTTCAAACTCATGGATATGAAATTCAGCTAAGAAGGAATTCCATAACGTAGTGTAATCTACCACTATATGATGGGGGTCATAATTCTAGTACCAACTATGGGAATGTCCTTGCAATAGTGTTGTAAACTAACTTGCCTTTCATTATGGGGTAGTGATCCCCTTCGCACACCATAGCAGCTCACACTTGTGTACATGCTTTGCAACATCCTCAACACCTTTGTAGTCTGGTAGATGCAAAGACATTTCAAAAAATACTTGTTGAGGTGGTTGAGGCCCGTGTCTGCTTGATCTAGAACCTTGATTTCCTCCAGTGTTGCCTCCACCACTAGATCCACTAGATCCACCGGATCCTACTCCTCCTAATCCACCGATCCTTCGGATCTATGAGGTCCTTTAGATCCACCAGTCCACCAAGTCCACTAGCTCCTATTCCACTAGATCCACCTCACGTAGCTGGTAAATGCCCTGAAGTGGTTGTGCCTAGTGTTCCTCTTTCACACTGAACTACGCGCCAATAGTTTTTGATATTGCACCACCACTAGATGTGTGTCCTATGCCACTTCTAGACATGATACCCAAGCTTTGTGTACCCATACTTTTCCCAAATGTTGTTCCAGACAATATACCTCCAAACACAGGAAATGATTGTGTAGTCATAGATGTGCTAAATGAAAAGTTATACCTCCTTGGTGCTAATCGGTTACTTCCACCAATACCAACTGGGTTAGCAATACTTATCTCTTGATTTGGAAAAATAAGCACTAGGGGTTGGTCACCAAGTGGATTTAGATGTGTACCAATGGCTCTCCTTTCTCCAAGTGACAAACTCTCATCAGAAGCTGAAGGGGTCTCTCTCCCACACTTTCCAAGATGGGGTAGTATAGACTGCTCAGGCTCCACATCCTTTGCATGAACCTCAATTCCTTCCCACAACATCTACCTCCATAGATCCATCACTCCTGCAACCTCACGTTATCTAGCTAACTCCCTTTCCCGTGCTTCACTATAATTGAGTCATCTCTCTTCCCTCTCCTTTTTAGCCGCAAGGTTTTCCATCTCCATCCACCCTAGCTTCCTTACCCAATGCTTAGAAGAAGCTTAGCCAGCCATAGGAAATGCTTCCAAACTTAGTGTAATGATTAAGATCTTTATGGCTAAGGGAATAACACGCAAAAATGATCCTCTAGGCTCCCTCAAGAACTCAAACTCAACAAACTATAGACAATAATACGTATAAATGGTGTATTCCAGGGTATAACTGGTTAACACTCTTCTCCATCAATCATCAACAACACATGTCCAAGTTATATCAACATCTTGCAGCCTCTGATATTCATCTTGGGTCCACACGTGAGATTTATAATACCATCTTGATCTAGATGCATATGCCAAAATCCACCCATACAAATCTACTGGAAAGAAACAAAAGAAGGTCTCATACAACTCATGATACAGGTTCTCTTCTACCCATTTACGTGCATCAAACTTAGGTCCAATACTAAATCTCTGAGAAAACTCATCCTCCATGCTCTTAATCCATACTTCGACATTATCCAAGGTTAAGCGCTTTGTCATCATGCATCATTCTCACAACATCTTCAAAAAAAGGTCCCAAAATGAAACCATGATGTAGTTTTTTTATCTACCCTCAATATTACTTTTTACCCCCAAGCGTGTGGCCTATTACCCAGTGGGTCTTGGTGCTCACCCGAGGCATGCACGGGCACCGAGTCCTTCCTTTATGTGAGCATTTTGAGAAGGTTTTTCCTTTGAAGGAAGATGATTTAATGAATGATAAATACAAACATTTAGTTAAAGGTAAAGTGGAAGGGGAAGCTTACAGATCCATATATTAATGCATTATAAAAATTTAATAACAATGGAAAAAGTATAATAAACCAGATATGAACCATGAAAATCATATAACACAAGGGTTTGCACCAGTAGACATGATATATAGAATGAACCCTTAAATAAATATTCATTGGTAGCCACATTATATTCAAAGGAGTCCATCACATACCATACCACTTAAATAACAAAGACTTAATCCCTACAGATCTTCCCTGATGAGAGATCCTAGCTATACCCTCCTATAATTTGGATCCTTACCCTAATGCCATATAAAGGCCTATTACATCCTTTAGAACCCTTATTACTAAGTTATCTAAGCCCTAAAATTACTACAAAATTTTATTACTCAACATTTTAATCTCCATTCATTCTCTTCTCTCCTTTTCCCTTGCTTCCAAGCATCTCATTTTATAGGATCAATAACCACTGCTATGTCATCCCTCCTGAGAAGATCACATGCCAAGTGTCAATGTAGTCCTCCAATGGTGAATTCTTATCCCTTTGCAAGCCCTCCACTCTCTGCAATGACGTCTTCTGGGAATATTCCCTGTGTGGAATATTCTTTCCTTAACCTTCAAGGTTCCAGGTTAGCACCTTATCCAATTGACATGACTAGTCAAGTCACATTTTTCCTCAAGTGCCTCTATAATTATGAATATGGCTAATTCCTTTGAACCCAAGGCTTTGCCTTTGTGCGTGCCCTAGTTTCTCCTAAACCCTTCTTAAACCTTTCGTCTTGCGTGCTTCTCCCTGCGTGCCCTTCTCCTTCATCGTAATGTGTGCATGCACTCATTAGTACTTAGCCAATATTCCAAGGCCCAACATGATTATACTAACCACATCATCAAACTTTAAAACATTAGTAGCAAATGTTGTATTACTAACAACCATTACCAAGTTATCCCAACTATCTGGTAAAAAGAATAGTAATAAAATTGCTTTCACTTCATCCTCAAACAAAATACTAACTGATTTTAATTGATTTATAATAAACCAAAAATCATTCAAATGACTTGATGCAGATCCACTTTCTTGCATTTTTAAATTAAACATTTTTTTATTAAATAAAATTTATTTGAAGCACTTGGTTTCACATATAGATTTGCTAAAGATTTCATCAACTCTACCGTAGATCCCGCTTTAGTAATATTCAAATCCACATATGTTGTTAGGCTCAATCTTATAGATTCTAGATCCTTTCTATAAATAATTTTCCATTCTTCATCAATTATCTTTGCAAGTCTTTCCTTCTCATCCAATGATAAGTATAAATATTTCTCATGCAGATAATCCTCCACACGCGTCTTCCATTATAGATAATCATGACCATAAATTTTATCTACTCTAAAATTTCCTTCTTCTCCCATTTATTTACTCCCACTCAATTAGAAATACCTCTATGAGTAAATCTATCAACACATACAACCCTCAAATAAAGATGATCGATACCAATTGTTGGGGTTAGCACACCGGTTGTATAGATATATTAATCAAATTTAAGCATACAAAAATCAATACTTTAGAAATAAACAAGAAGAAACAATACACAATATTTAATGTGGTTCACCCAGTGTGGGCCACGTCAACCAAGAAACAACCAATTTATTGTCACAGAGGAAATACAATGAAGATTTGCAATCTTCCACACCTTCTTGGATGTCCTGTACTTTCTTCTCTATAAATTTCTCTTATCTCTCAAAAGGAAACTTGTCTCTATTCTCAATTGAATTCACCTTTCTAAACCCTAGCTTTATGCTTATATATGCATCTACAATCTTAGGGAAATTTAGCTATGCAATTATAGCCATTAGATTCAATTTACAATTAAAGATAGATCTAATTCAAGCAAAATAATTATAGTAGTCATGCATAGGCAACCAATGCTGATTAGCCTTAACTGATGTCGATTAGCCCTAACCGGTGTGAGTTCCTCCTTTCTGGACTCGATACTGGTCCATGGATGACTAGTGGTGGTTTGTCAACTAACGTGGGTTACTTGTGTATTCCGAAAGTCGAAAAGTATGCTAGTGAAGCAATTAAGCTCCACAACTCAACATATTCCATCTAGTATTGAGAGGGGTAGCTACAAAGTTTTGAACTGTCTTAGGAAATGATTAACTTTTGGAATAAATTTAATGTATCCATACTGTAGAGGGTTCCAATATATTTTTATTCCTATTTGTTTCCTTATTAATTCCTTCTAGAACTCCCCGGAATCATTCGATAAGTCAATTTTCACTGAGGAGCTTCCATTCCCTACACCCTAAATTACTCGATGTTGAATAGATTATTCCTAAATAAATTTTTCTTCTTTAAATTCTCATAAATTTCCTTGAAAACATTCAATGTTCTCTGAAATCACCCTTATATGCTTTATATTTTCCCGAAACGTTTATAGAGGGTGTTTAATTAGTCAAATGCCAAAAATGGCCTTTTTAGGCCTCTTGAGGAAGTTTTCTTTCATCAAAACTGAATGATTTCATCAATCACATTAGGAAATATTCCTACATAATGAAAAAAAATAAATATTCTTGTTAGTAGTTTCCTTTGAGCCTAGGTGAGGATAGCACTGAGGGTAGGTTGGCTAGAGGAAGGAAGCATAGTGATCGGGAAATATAATTTTTAATTATGGGCTTAGTTGTCATGTTGAAAAGTTTCAATTTTTCATACTACACATTTTGCATGACAATAGGAGGTATGATGAGTCCATGTATGGGAGTTATAAAACACTCCTATTTTTACTCCTTTCTTTTATCTATAAGAATGAGTAGACCCTTTTTATTACATGCACAATTTCTTGGAGGTTAATTGCTTGCCTATTTCTTGGAGCTACTTTGTATTTCCATTCAAGTGTAACTTCGTTGATGTGCTTGAATTCCATTTTGATAATCTTGCTCACACTATCTCATATGGTATAAGAGATTGTTTTCGGTAATTATGTCACCGAACTTCCTTTGTTTCTTACTAATCTCGGTTTCATGATTTCCTCAGTTTCTAGGTCAAGTTCTTAATCCATTTTTGTGCTATACTTGAATTAATCTAGGATAATATCATGTTTGTGGAGTTATGGTGTGTTTTTGGGTGTTAGGTGTTGTATATGTGGTATTTGGAGGTTCATGTGTTTTTTTACCAAGTTTGGTTAGTTACAACTAGAGAGAACATGAAATTTAAAATTTAGAGGTCTTCTTATGGATATCCTTCTCCCAAATCTCCCTGCTATAATTTTTTCTCCTAGCTTTCCCTATTACATCGTCCTCTTCCCTTATACCTTGGCCTTGTACTCACCCCTGCACCTAACCTCCTTCATACTAAGTTCATCTCAAAGCGCGACTCATCCCTGCGAGCTTGAGATCCTCCTCGAGATCCTCAAGCTTTCCCCCTTCCTAGCTTGACCCATCCTCCTCGGGATTGACACCTCACCTGCTCATTGGGATTTCCTCTTAGCTCTTCTAAGCCACCTTAGGCTTGGTCCCCAACTCACCTGGTCACCACCTCCTACTATGATTTGAACCCTTAGTGTTTTTTCCTCTAGTCTTCCTCCCTTTGTGCTCACCGTTCAAGATCAACCTTGATTTTTGTTGGGCTTGGGATTGTGTGTTTTGCATCATGATCCCACATAACTTGCTTTGAGCCTACTTCAAGAGCACCCACGCATGCATGATTGTCTCACCCTCTACCAACTTGTTGTGTTGCTGCCGCCACCGAGTTACCCCGTATATCTTTACAGAGATCACTTGCCCATGCAAACCAAAGTGTTGATTTCTTAGCTCACCCCGCTCGAAAAAGGACCATAGATAATAGTAAGAGACAATGTTTGGACAAGGATAATAGACAATGCTTTAAGGTTCTAAGAGGGCTGGAACGACGAGGGGAAATTTGGGGATGGTGGAGATTTGAGGTTATTTTTTTTTGGGGTAGGTGTGCAATATTGATCGTGATGGGTGAATTTTTTTAAAAGTAGTTTTTGACTACGTTATTTTGTTTAAAAACTCAAGAATATAGAAAAAATAGATTTAATACTAGTAAGGTAGGTGTGTCCTAGCTTGGTAGCTCACCAATATACATTAAGGGTATGTGGGGGTCTTATAAAATATTTATTTCTATCACTACCAAGTGAAACATTAAAAATAGGATCACTAAGCTAGGTTAGAAATGTTGCCTCACCAGGGATTTCTTGATACACCTTGTGTATGTGAGTCATGTAAGTCCATGTTAGATGAGTACTATCTAAGGTCAATACCCCGACTTCACTCCATGTAATTCAATATAGGTATACCAAATATGATATTTTTCCATAAAGTTATATATTCCATCTGCACATGAGATATAAAATAATGGACCATTGATTAAATCCAAGTGCCCCCAAGAGAATTAAACTATTTTTGATTCCTAGGATCACCTTGTGGCATGAGGGAAGAACATACAAAGTTATAGTCGAGATAAGAAAAAACAAACATAAAAATAAATTTTTTATTATTTTTCTAAAAATTATGTAGTAGTAGCCTAAGAAATTCACTTACATTTTTTTGTTTTATTGTAATTTGGACTTGCAAACAAAAAATTTAGACATGTGATAAAAGAATTATAAAAATGTAACAAAAGACTGTAAAATGTATTAAATCCTTAATATGTTAGACTCAAAGATAAAAGATTAGATTAATTCTAGATCAAGGCCCTATCATGGTTGCCAAAATGTATATAATGAAATGAGATTACATGTAAGTGTTAGAGATACAAATATTATAAAACTTATTTCTGTTTGATACATATAAAATGGGGCCAAATGCGCCATTGGTAGTGTTACAGGACATCATGTATAATTCTTATCCATAGAATGAAACAAACTTTACCTCTTTAAATTTGAATTTGCACAATCATAAACTTGGAAAATGTTATAATTTTTGGGTGTTTAGGGGACCTTCCTTAGTCATATCCCTAATATTTTAAGGGATTGGTAAAAGACATGATATATGATAATGATAAATGAAAACGTTACAATAATATACATGATAGATATTTTATTGTAGTCGCATAAGATCAAATGGGAGTCACATGCTAGTTAGATGTGTGACTTACACCTATATGGAAACACTAAAAATCATTATGTCATGTTACTTTTATATTCAATGTGATTTTTCTTCACCTATTGAAATTCCTACTAGAAATAGGTGTAAAGAAAGAGATTGAACAAGTGATTAGGGATTCTAGTAGCCATAAGGATCAACGGCCATTCATTTTAGGTAATGGATGGTATATGGGATTTATATGTGCATAGTCCATTAGAGATGTAAATGATTAAGTGATAGTGATAAGAATGATTAAATATTTTTGGTGTAAATAGAGAGGTGTGAAATGATTAAATTTTGGTGGATGAGTGGATAATATTAAATGTTATGTGGTATCTTTTATCAACCTTTACTGGGTTTTAATGATTTTTTAGTTGGTTTTATATTGTTTTAATGGTATTTAAGGATTTATATAGTATTTTTGTATTTTATTAATGAAACCTTATGCACAAGTTAAATTTTCTAGAGTATAAAAATATTATTGACCAATATTCAAAAGAAAATGTTTGATTAATAAATATGTGGGACTATATATATAATGTTTTACTTAATAAATTTTAGGGGTCATTGTTGTGATGATACCTTTGATTTTAATTAATTAATTACCCTCACAAGGATTTTGAGAGACCCTATGTGTATAAACCACATATGTAACATGATATTATTACAATACAAAACCAAACTCAATAGAAAAACCCATTGCATAAATAATTTGTTAGATATAGCTAGAGTTACACACAAGAATCAAAACACATTACACAAAGTATATACAAATAATATAAATATTCATTACCCTATGCTCAACAAAACAAGGAAAAATTCGATCTCCATAAGTTTTATCTCAATAATAAATATCAATAGTGGACTAACCACAAATAAGTAACATGTCTACAGGAATAGGGCCATTCAACATCCAATTGGGGAAATCCTCTAGTGACACACTTTGATTTCAAAGTATTATGTTGGTTGGAGTAGTAACTAATCACAAAACAACTACTTATAATCTAAAAACATTCACTATACCTTGATCTTATGTTGTTGTACATGGTAATCCATAGGTGATGAGATCATTGGATAGTTTTTTAATATACCCGCATGCTCTGAATATATATCATATGAATCTAACTAAGATATCCTAAACCTATTAAAAATTAAACATTATTAACATATTTATCTATTTTCCATAAACAAAAGTTATCTACATTTAAATTTTTCCCTTGACAAATTTCATAGCATTAAATGATACTGAATATTCAAGATCAGCCTTTGACATCATCTCTTACTCAATTTCATATTGTGTTTCCTAGACCTACATAAAGAGAATTAGTATTACTTTAGCCTCACGAGCATGGACCATAATATACATTGATGCATTATCTTGATATATAGTAGAGGTGCCATATTATTATTATGAAAAATCACGACCAATGACTTATAAATACACATACTACTAAATAATTTAATTACTATACATTTTATGATCATTTCTCAAACTTTGATAATGAGTCAACCACTTCCATTACTCCTCATCCATTACATTTAAGATTTGCAATTACTAATCTAGGACCCTCATATGAGAATCCCATTGATGGGAACATAGGATAACAATCTATAATATCAAAACTAGGCAATATCTAATTAAAATATTTTAATATATGATTAATATAAAATAGAATAATAAATACATAAATTAAAGTAAATGAAACAATATAAGATTATCTAAGGATTTTTTTGGAACACTTATATGAAGTAGATAAAAGTAACTAGGGTTAGGGATTGCTATATATTTTCCCCAAATTATAATTAGTGTATGAAAGTGATCTAAAATTAGATGAGAAGGTTGGGAAGTGTGTCATAAATCTAATTATGAAATATCGAATGTGAAATTGGGTGTAGGACAAGTTCACCTATCTAGAGAAATGTTTTTTTTTCAAATGTATCCTAGTGTTGGTGAATGCAACCTCTACTACTATGATTTACAATCTACCTCTAGAACATACTTCACTTGTATATAGACTTTTTTCTATATCTATATATTTTTGGTAACTCTTCTATACATTTATATGTTTTTGTCATTAATCCATATATTTCCTCCTTTGGCCAAAAATGGGTTAGTATAATTTGAGATAGACTAACCTCACCATATCCCCACCAATACAATGAGTGTTGCACTATGTATCAATATATGAAGCGAGATCAAACCAAATGTATATTTTTACATCCTATGATCATGTGGAGGTCAGAAAATGCAAATAAATATAAATCCCTAATTCAACAATAAACATTTGACAATGAAACTTGGCTTGATTTTAGTACATAACCGTGATTAAGGGAAGTAATGATATGTTTATTGAAATTTGAGTAGATATGTTGTACTATTTTCTAAGATAAAAGTGCTTCAATACTTGACTAAATATCATTATAAGAGGTTCTTTTAATTTGTAATATATAGATGACTATAATAGGTAAGGGTGAACATGTTTATATAGGAAATTATTCAAATTATTTCCCATTCAATCAACCCTAATTCAACCAAGGTATATTATGATTTTCAAAAGATGAGTGTTCCAAGAACAAGGGAAAGGTTCATTGGCCATGGGATATATTCATTATTTGAATATCTATCATTGGAACATAAAGACATCCAAGACTAAGATTGAACCATATCTAATACATGAGATAGTTGTAGAGAGTATGAAAATGTGTTTTTTATACGATGCATTTATTCTTGGTGTTAAGTTGGATAATAAGTCATGACCTAGTGGGCTTAGAATATAGGATAAATAAAATATTTTAAGTCGACTCAATACATGGGTAAATGAGATAATGTTGGGGTAATTTCCAAGTATTATAGTTATAGCACCCAAAATTTTGTTTTAATGAATTTGGAAATAATCATTTTAAAATTTATCTCAACATCAACTAATTTACATAGTTATTAACTTAATGTAAATGCATCTTACTCAATTCCCATGCTCTAAGTTCACTAGGTCATCACTTATTCTTCAACTTAACAGATTTGGGTAGAATGCACCTTATAAAAACACATACTAAAACACTTAACTATTCACCTCAAATATACAATAAAGTTTTTATGCACCTAAAATTTACAAGGTGCAATATTTAAAAACCCCAAATACGGATCAGAGAAATCTAAAAAATTACACAAGATATTACAAAAATAATTAGACCCCATCTAATCCTTGCACCTACCCATGTTTTTCTATACTTGAGTATTTCACTTGTTTCTCTTTGTAGCTTTCCATAATTTCTAGGTGAGAAGCTTTTTCCTTGGATTTATTTATCCTTACATTTTTTATTTTGTGCATCCAAACCATTGTGTCATTTGTGTAACCATTGTGGTGGTATTATAACTATTTTAATAGTCTCAAAAATTTCCATGACAAATGTGCAATCTATTGTAGTGGTCTCACAACCTAAAAAAATCATGTAATCCTATATGGTGGTTGTAAAACCACCTCCTAAAAATACTAATGGTTCCACCAAAATACATATAATTTATATTTTTGATCCCATGAATCCAATTTTGAACCCTTTTTCATGATAAAAAAAAACTCCTTATAATCCAAGTAACCTAATTCCTAAAATCCAATACAATCATATGCATTCAATTATAACAATCGACCAAAACTCTATATCCATCCTAAATTTAATCAACACCACTTCAAAGCATTAGCTCTTTCTTTAAAAAAGTTAAGGTGCAATCATTTTAGGAAGTTAAAAAAGTGTATTTGAGAGATTTATTCTAGTTCTAAATAATTTAAATATTTATTTTCTTCAATTACATATATTAACAATGCTGATCGAGGATTAGTGGTACACCATCAACTTCGGCATCAATTACCATATAAATCAATGTAAAGATGTAGTTTTCTTGCCTATTATTACAAAAGGGATGTTGTAACAAAGATAAATCCAATAATTTTTTCATTTTAATCTATCCATTACACTAACGGAATTATCTCTTCACACCTACCCAATTACTTTCATTCATCCTTTAGTACTACAACCTTGATTCAATTGAGAAAATAAATAGATACATAAGAATGAGTGTGAATTGTAACAATCATTTTGTTCCTTATTAATGGAAAGAGGTTGGGTTTTCCTTTTATTGATTTCCTTTTCTTTGATTTGATATTTTAGGCTTGTTTTTAGATATTAGAAATATTATGAAAATAATATAAAATAAAGGACATATATGTTTAGCTTCTTAAATTTTAGTCACTTTAAATTAGATTCATTCTCTTATTCTGATCTAACCCTACATTAGGGGTTAAATTTTAGATTTTGTCTTTATTATTTCATTTCATTGCACTTGGGGTAATTTTAGTGGTAATTACATTTTCATATTAATTAAAGAGAAAAATCCATACTAAAAAGAAGCATTTAATTTATTTTTCACTCACACGAGAGGAAACTAAAAGTAGATTTATTGCATATGCATGCATATATGTAGATTTATTATATCATTGAACTATGAATCTTTCATTAATTTTTCAACAGAGCCAAATTAGGTTGCTTATCTCTTGCATGTATCATAAAATCATTCAAGAAATACAAAAAATCTACATTCATATTTATATTGAGTTTTCTTTAAAGTTTCCATTACATGTACATTTAAAATCTAAACTTAGTCATTAAAAGAATAAAACTTTAGTAAAATATAAGCTTCATATTTATTTTTGTAAACCTAATAAAAATAAAAATTACTATCCTATATTCATGTTTCAATTCAAAATTCAAGATACAAACCAATACTATCATTTGGAAAAATTAAACCATGCTCCTACATAATAAAAAAAACCGTTAAACCTATTGTAATTTCACCTTGCTAAACCAAAAACAAAAAGTAATGACTTTTCAAAACATTTTTGAACAACATCTTGAAGACACTCAAATTTGCTAGCTTATCCTATGACAAATGAAAGTTTGGTTATGTTCTCTTGCTAAGAAAATACTCACATTGTAAGTCCAATCAATACATATCTCTACCTCTTTCTTGACTTGCTCATCTCTACACTCTTCTCTTTCATTCATTTATGAATGATTAATTAATCAAAGTAGTAAATTAATAATGTGCATCATTCTAGAACTCTTGATTTTACATTACTTTGTCAAGCTAAGAAAACCGTACAATTTATCTCATAGTGGACTATGGTCCTGGGTGACTTGTATGATCCTGCCGCTTTCATACTCGACTTTGCTTTCAATTTGAATATCTTAAGTGTGTTTTTTAATCTTCCTAGGGATGACCTTATCATAATATTTCAACTACATAATATTGTATAAGAAATTTAATATAAATTCATTACTCATCTAGAAATTTCATAAGATCCTATTGTAAATATCAATACAAACGCTCCCAAGGCTCTCTTAGATATTCCACCATTTACAGAAGCCATTAATATAGGTATGTAGTTCTCAAATAGTAAAAAAGTCTAGATTCCACTATTTATAGGCATGCCAAGTTCTTAGATCCATGTTTTATCAAGAGAAAATTCACTCCTAGAGTTTTCAAATGTCTTCAAGGGATAAATGGTTTAGTATTGTAGTTGAATCACACTACACCACACTAGTACTATGCTAGATACATTCTCAACTCTATAGTTATCCCACTATATTTATATCAAGAGACATGAGGGCACTCGTAAGAGGTTTTCCTAGAGCACATTTACACTTGCACATACACCTATGAGAAACACATGAGGCTTGATCCCATTTGAGTGCATGTTATATGACACTTGAATATTTTTGGAAAGGATTTACCAACAAGGGTAGTCTAGCCTCACCACACAATGATTTATCCTTTTATTAGTTTATATTTTGATGAATGGTATTGCACATATATAAGCTTTCCACTTGTTAAAGTACATTATAAGTTTTATGAACAAGAGTGATATACATTAGAGGATATTTATAGACAAGTGAAGGGCATAAAAATTTACATAACCTCATTATAAGAAGGTATAAGAATATATATTACTAGTTAGGATCGTACAAAATAAGTGATAAATGATACAATAGTTATACAATCACACGCAAGAGAACTTTCTAGTTGAAATATTAGAAAAAAGAATATTTAGTCCTAGATCAACTTGTTTTCCCTATGTACACATCTAAATTTCCTTTGTTTCACTCTCTGATTAAACTAAAATGGAAAATGGAGGTATAATTTAGTTTAATCTAATGCTATGAAAACCAGTAACTAATAACTAAATAAATAAAGGAAATGACCAAAGCAACTACGTAAATGAAATGTGAAACCCTAATGAGAAAATAGGGTTAGAAAGGCCTTAGCTGATTCACATATGTTTCATGACTATCTCGTAGTGAAGACCCGATGAACATAATGAAGAAGCAATTGTACAAGAGCTCCAAAAAGTGTAGATCTGAGCTATTTGAGAAGACTGAGATGTTTGGAGAGGGAAGGAGGTTCTGGGGCACCTTGGTCTATAGAAATGACTAGAGAACATCCTTTGTGGTGTCACTAAGTGACTACCTACCTTCGCTTCTTGTCGCATGTATGTCGCTGAACCTCACTTTGGATGCCACTCAGTAAATCGAGATGGAGGAAACACCTGCAAAACCCCAGACAAAACATTAAAAACCTAAAAATGAAGATGCATATGAAGGGTTTAGACTGTCCTCAACTACCAAATGGATGGACATATCATTGAGTGCTGCACTACATCTTAGACCCAATGTGGTTCTAGGTGTGTGTGTGTGTGTGTGTGTGTGTGTGTGTGTGTGTGTGTGTGTGTGTGTGTGTGTGTGTAAAATGTTCTCTAAGTTCTCTTGTTCCAATCACACTTTGTGAGTAGTGAGCAATAACTAGATGTAGAATGTAAATAGATGGTGCATGGAATAGAATGAACTCCCCTCATATGAAGTGTGATGCAAAAACCAACCTTGTGTCCCTTGTGATTGAGCTAGATGGATGCAAATGGAGAAATATAAGCCTTTGATGGATGCAACCTTAGGTGATGGTAGTAGTGCTTAGTGCTTGGTCCCTCATTATGGTCTCATAACTTTATATTTATATGGTTTTCTTATTATAATTTTGTAATTAAATTTGAAAAGGCCGACCACTAAAAATATGAAAATATCAAATGGCTAGAAAGTGCCCAAAAGATGAGAGTAAAGTGTAAAGAGGATCAGGGTGCCCTGGTCTTGGTGGGCTCCTATTTAGAAATAGGATGAATGTAAAATGACAAAATAGACTAAGCAAGTACATGCAGAAGTTCATAAGTGACAACAGAAAGCAAAGTAAAATGGCCAAAGGACATGGGTTAATTAGTACTTTCTTCACTAAACCATATGAATATTAGTATGAGACCGGGACTAAATATTACCCAAAGTGCGTGATTTAGTGACTATATTTCCACCCACTTTATGTTGGTGAGTGGAACACTCTATAACATAAAAGTAGATATATATGCGTATCTGATATCCATGTAGAGTGATATATAAAGCATGCTTTGATGGACTAGACAAAGCGTGGAGTGACAAAAAGATGAAGTGTGGAGAATAAAATGTAAAAGTATAAAAAGTGATGAGAGTGAACCTAGGGAGGAACACATGTGTAGATGCCAATGTGTGTAAGGTACTTGCATGTTAGTATGAGGTACATAATTCTGAATGACACTATTGTTGGTGTTGTTGTTAAAACCTTTGTTATTGTTATTGTTGACTACTTTCTTCCCATATAGGCGAACGTGCAAAGGAGAAGATGATAAAGTAGTCAAATATGCATGTATACAGATATAAATATTGTAATGATAGTACTAAAAATGAAAAAGGAACATGTGAACCTAATCCATGATGAGAGAGGGTGTAGAAAGGATATCCTATAATCGTCGGTGAAATTCAAGTTTTTTGGGTGATCTCTATATTGCCTAGTTTTTTGTCCGATCTAAGTCCATTGGCCAAAGTAGTGTATGGAGGAAAGTCTAGTGTATCCCCAACCCGTAACTATTCCGAAAAAATGCTAAGGAAAAATTATCCTATAAAATCAACTGTGTATCGAGTTCTATAGATGGTCTAAACCCACTCACTATATAATCCACAGTGTCGTGTAATGCCATATTTTTTTTTCAAATGCAAGCACACTAAATTTTCAGATTTTATATGTAATGCACAACTAAATATTTCAAATTTTCAAGTGTATTGCATAACTATATTTTGCATATTTCTAAACAACAATTTCTTCCAAATGAATGACATTGAAATAAAGAAAAACTCATGGTTTCATTATGATCTCAAATGACAATCTTACAAGATTCTAGC
The DNA here is from genome assembly GCA_018340775.1 of Taxus wallichiana var. yunnanensis. Lineage (NCBI taxonomy): Eukaryota > Viridiplantae > Streptophyta > Pinopsida > Cupressales > Taxaceae > Taxus > Taxus wallichiana. The sequence continues at coordinate 655,895,532 of CM031238.1, read as the reverse complement.
AACAATAAAATAAAAGCTTTCTTAGTAGTGACTAATGTTTTTCAAGAAACAATAAGTACAAAAATGGATCTTTACAAAAGTGTGACACTTTACAAAGCCACATTTATTTACAAAGTGAAGGCAATGTCCTCCAAAGATGAGAAAGACCAAGATGGCAAGAGGCTCTACTATCTCCAACTTGAGCTCCAAACTCCAATACTCCTACAAGAATCCAACTCCAAGAGAACATGGCTTGTTTACCACCCAACCAATAGGCATCATCACATGCCTTTCCATGGTTGGAAGTCATGCTAGCCTCCCCAAAGCCCATGTGGAGAGGAACTAGCTTCCACAATGTGCACAAGTATAATGGGGTTTTACACACCACACGAAAAACATAAGACCGTTTAACCACTTACTACACATGAAAACAACAACATGAGGATAACAAGGTCAACCTCACAAGGGGGAAGAGAGGAAGTAGGATGCCCAAATCGAGGTGTCCAACCATAGGAGCACCAAAAAAACATGTATACAAAACTCCTTATACCTCCTAATCATTCATCCTCCTTATTCCTCCTTTATGCTATAGAAATCCTTCTTGGGAGGATTTTCAAACCCAAAAGGGTTTCCTCACCAAGAATGGGGAAAGGATCGATCCATTTGAACCTTTCTCCCACCTCAAACCATATGAAGGGATGAGAAGGGACCTTCATGGCTTGACCAACAACCATGAGGTTTGAGAGGAAATCCCTCTCTCTTCTCCTACATTCTCCAAAACCATCTATCCAAATGATGGTGGAGAGAAAACAAAGAAGACAACAAGAACAAACAAACAACTACATTAACCATACAACTCACAACACATCATTTCATACACACCATTCCATTGATTAAGCATAGTTAACAAGATAAGCACAACTAAGAAGAAGAAGGTTAAGTATCCTACCTCTATAATGCTTTCCAAGACTCTAAGCTTTTCCCTTTGTCCAAGCTCACCTCCAAGCTCCCAAAACCCATTCCTTCCACATGAGAAAGAATAAGAAGAGGAACCCAAAAGTTTCCTCACCAATGGGAAAGTGACAAGTGTCACCCCCTCTCCTCTCAAGAGTCAAAGATTCCAAAAACTAAATAAGTAAGAGTAAACTCACCTTTTATCCCTTATCACCCAAAATACCAAAAACTAAAATAAAACAAAGTGGAGCAACTTTTAACAATTTCACACAACCCAACCATCTTACATGGATGGTGACTAAAGAGGGAAAAATGGGAGGGAAACTCCCTCCAAACCTTGGAAATAGGCCCCCTACCTATTAGGTAGGGTCCAAGGGCCCATTTTCATGCTAAGGGAACTCCCAAACTCAAAAGGGGTCCCTAAAAATGCCCAAAATAACCCAATTTCGGGTTTGGCATGCTTGGGCACAAGGGTAGAGGGTGTGGGGTCCACCCAAGGTTCACATGTGGTCCCCAATCCCTTCTACCAACACACACACACTTTCCCAAAACCAACACTTAACTTAAGATAAGATCATTAAACCCCTAAGCTAGTTTACTTAATAAAACACACCCTAAACCTAATTAATTTTACAAAACATAATTACATTACAATTGAGGGGTTCACCCATGGTGCCCAATTAAATACATCTAATCTAAGGCCTCAAACATTTAGCATGGTTAGGACTCAGCTCGTGGGCCGCTTGTGCACAATTGCGTAGCTTCCCTGAAACCCATGCTCTCCTATACCTATCACCTGCAAACTCATTACACACATTAACCGAATTTGTCCAATATAATAAACATCATCTATACATCACAATATCAATCAAACTTATAATGTCTAAACATAATTTACAATTGATAGTGCAATGCATACAATTACCCACATAGTTTGCCATGAATCATCCACAAATAAAATTTGCAACGACATACACTTAGATTAACATGAAAATTACCATCATTAAATCCAAAACACTATATCATTAATCAAATCAACCACAAGAGACTAACATCTAACCAATAAGTCTATCATATAATCGAGTTAGTGTCATCAACATCATAAGAAATATATTAGCATATGAATCTAGTCTAATTGGGGCTACGCGCCCAAAATGCCATAATGTCCATGAGGATAAAATATCATAGTAAAATGTCCAAAGTCTATCGAGTCTCAATCAAAACATTTCTAGGAATAAAGGAACCAATAGATAATCTGGAGCTATAAAAATGTGGGCACTACATCCCCTCTCCTGGAATTAGACTTCCTCCTAGAAGTCATTGGAGGATATAGGGATATCTAGCCCTCGGTGGTGTAGCATCCTCCCGGTAGGCGATGACTTGTCATATCAGTCCCACCGCACTCTAACCTGGTCCAAATCTCGAACTTGAAGGGCTAACCTCCGATGTTCCAAAGATGCATACGGGCTCCAATCTCCACCGCCCTCCGTCCTCTACCATTAATGCCAACCAATCCAAAACATGAGAAACATCTGGTACATATATACATAGTACAAAAACATGAAAAACGTCATGGGCCCGTGCAAGGCATGGTGGAAAAGATAGACGATAGGCAACTGGACCAATGACCTCAAGAATATAAAAAGGCCCCACAAAACGAGGCGATAGCTTAGAACCCTTTCCATAACGGATCGGACTCTTGTGAGGAGGAACCCTAAAGAAGACTTTGTCACCCACTAAGAAGTGATGATCGATCCTCTTGGTGTCCGCATACGCCTTCTGGTGTGCTCTAGCCTACTCAAGACACTGTCGAATTAGAACAACCTACTGCTCTAAATCCTGAAGATAAGCTGGCCCCAAAATAATCCTATCACTAGGCTAGTCCCATCCCACTCAAAGGTGTCCTGCAAGGTCATCCATACAAATCTCGATAGGGAGCCATGCCAATGGAGCTATGATAACTGTTATTGTAGGAAAACTCAACTAAATTCAAATAATCCTCCCACTTCTTTTGCTAGTCCATCACATACATCCTCAACATGTCCTCAAGAACCTAATTAACCCTCTCTGTCTAGCCCATCTGTCTCTGGATGATAAGCCAAACTGAAATTAATCTGTGTACCCAAGGCCTCCTGAAAAGAAGTCCAGAAAACTGATGTGTAGATGGTGTCTCTGTCATTGATGATTATCTTTGAAATCCCATGCAATCGACAATATCCTCCATAAACACTTTGGCGATGGCCTATGCATTATAGGTAACCTTGGTTGGCGAGAAATGTGCAACCTTGGTCAACTTATCCACAGTGACCATAATGGCATCATGACGATAAGAGGACATAAGAAGTCCTACTATGAAATCCATAGAGATCACATCCCATTTCCACTCGGGAATATCATGACGGTATAAGAGTCCTGCGGGATGAGAATGCTCTGCCTTGACTCTCTGACACTCAAGACAATGTGCTACAAAATCTGCTATGTCCCGACGAAGACCCGGCCAATAATATAACTCTCTCAAATCGGCATGCATCTTCTTCACTCCTGGATGTGCTACGTATGGGGCTCGATGAGCCTTAGTAAGGATGAAACTATGCAGATCACCTACCTTAGGCACATAAATGTGCCTATGGAACCGAAGCAAACCATCTGACTCTAACATGCATCCTGAATATCTACCCTCAAAAGAACCCTGTGAATCCAACATCTACCTAGCACCCTCATAAAACCTGTCCTCTGGAAGATGCTCAAGTATCCTGCCTCTCAAATCTGACTGCAGTGTCAAAGAAGAAAGCACATGCCGTCATCTACTAAGTGCATCTGCAACAACATTTTCCTTTCCCTTGATATACTTTGGACCTCCATGTCATACTCACATAGGAACTCCATCCAACGCCGTTGACGAGCGTTGAGGTTTGGCTGAGAGAAGATATGCTATAAGCTACAATGATCTGTCCTCAAGATGAAAGGTCTACCCAAAAGGAAATGTTGCCAATGCACAAGTGCATGAACAACTACTGCAAGCTCTAAGTCATGAGTAGGATAGTTAAGCTTGTAGTCCTTGAGCTTACGAGACTCAAAAGCAATAACCTGATGCTCCTGCATAATAACTACTCCCAAACCCTCTAGTGATGTATCAGTGCAAACAACAAAATCCTCTGTTGGGTCTGGAACTGTTAAGATGGGCGTCGTGGTTAGCCTTTCCTTAAGCAACTGAAAGGCTTGCTCACATTTTTCTGACCAATCAAACTTCTTCCCTTTCCTCTGAAGAGAAGTAATAGGGTGAGCAATCCTAGAAAAGTCCTACACAAACTTGCGGTAATACCCTGCTAAACCCATGAAGCTCCTCACCTCAGTGACTGATGTGGGTGTTGGCCAATCCAAGATAGCCTGAATCTTAGAGGGATCTATGGAGATAACCTCACCTGATATGATATGACCCAAGTATCTTGAATCTCTGTCACGAAAGAAGCTTACATTTTCCAAGTTCCCATATAACTTCTGCTCTCTCAAAACCTAAAGTACCTACCTCAAATGCTCCTCATGTTCCTCCTCGGAACGAGAATAAATCAATATGTCATCAAGGAACACTAAAACAAAGTGATCCAGAAATGTCTTGAATACTCCATTCATAAGGCTCATGAAGTTAGCCAGGGCATTGGTCAAACCAAATGGAACCACTGTGAACTCATAATGCCCATAACGTGTGCAAAACACTGTCTTATGAATGTCTGCATCTGAAATGTGCAACTGATGATACCCTGACTTGAGATCAATTTTGGAGAACACTCTAGCTCCCTGCATCTGATAAAACAAGTCATCAATCCTAGGGAGTGGATAACGGTTCTTTATTGTGACCTTATTGAGCTTTCTGAAGTCTACACAAAGTCTGAGAGAACCGTCCTTCTTCTTCACAAATATGACTGACGCTCCCCAAGGAGATACACTATGGTGAATGAGACCCTTTTCTAACAACTCCTCTAATTGAATCTTGAGCTCATGAAGCTCTGAAGTCATCATCCGATAGGGTGCCCTAGAAACTGGTGTAGATCCAGGCACTAAGTCAATGGTGAAGTCCACCTCCCTACTAGGTGGTAAACCTGGAAGCTCTCCTAGAAACACATCTGCATACTCCCTCAAAACTGCGTGATCATCAAGGGGTGAATGCTCTGGAGTACTGTCTGAATGATCATTGATAGTGATAGAAAACAACTGGCAACAACCCTTACGCATGCTCCGCTTGAGTTGCTTAGCCGAGATCATACGTAAGGAAATGGGTTTTTGTATCCCTAAAATCACAAATGCACTACCCAAATCATCCTGACACTCAATGACATTCTCTCTACAATCTACCTTAGCTCGATGAGCCTCGAGCCAATCCATACCCAACACTACCTGATAGGATCCTAAAGGAATAACTCGGAGGTCAAGTGTAGTGGAGAAGACTCCCAAATCAAGTACACAACTCTCCACATACGAGTCCATGGCGAGTTTAGCCCTAGAGGCCAACTCAACCTACCAACTATTTGGTTGCCTAGCCACCACTAGCCCACACTGGTCTACAATAGAATGAGATATTAAAGAATCAGAAGCACCTGAATCAAAAAGTACTGAGATAGAAATACCCCTGATAGTACTGTCGTCTCAATCGTGGCTCGACATGCTCAGCCTAGCGGTTTTCAACCACTGCATACACACGATGGGCGTGTCCCATGTCACCCATCATCTGCTTAGATCTAGGAGCTCTCTACATATCCGTAGTAGTGGGCTTGTGCGGACACATACGCACATAATGGTTTGGAGCCCCACAAATAAAACATCCTCCTGTACCCCTCGAGATGGGGTCTCTCCTGTGCTCTGGCGAACTGAACCTGCTAGTCCAACCCTAGCAGACTGCTGTGAGCGAGCTGGCTATGAGTGATGAGTACCCAACCTCCTATCTCTAGACCCACCAAAACCACCTCTAGACCCACCTCGCTGAAAACTTTGAGTCTATCCACCCCTCTGATGTTGGTGTCCCTGATGCTGTGTTTGCTGTGATGGGTGTGAAGGATCTCTTGATGCTGCTTTGGAGAAGACCAGAATCCTCCTCTAGGGGGTGGTACTGCTCCCCATGCTCTCTGACTGGAATGCCTGAATCCTGTCCTAGAACTTGCTCTTGTTTCTATCTCTGTGCTCCTGAGCCTTGGTCCTATTCTCCTTAGCCAAGTAGGCCTTCTCAACGGCCTTCTCGAGCGTGGGAGGAGATAACATCCTAACAGCTCCTGCTATATCTGCATTCAGGCCCCGAATGAACCTATTTACCTGTAATTTCTCGTCTTGCAGGTAGTCTACATACTGCAAGAGATCCAAGAACCTACTCTCATCTGTGCGCCACTGAGCCAGAACCCTATCATAAGTCGTGAAACTCATTGATCCTCTTCTACACAAAATGCTCTGACATATACCGGGCCCTGAATCGCTCCTCGAACAACTCCCAGGTCACTTGTATCTCGAGTCAAATGGAGCTTCCGCTCCTCATTCCTCCACCAAATTCTGTTGCATCTCGGAGGAGATGTATGGCGAACCTAGCTTTGACATTGCTCTCATGAGAGTGTAAGCCAAAGCAGCTATCTAGGCTAAGGAGCCAGGACTCTACCCCAAAGCCATCTGTCGAACTAGTAAACGTAGGTGGCTGAAGGTGAAGAAGGTCTCGAATCACACTGCCTGTGTCTCAATCCTGCAATGTGGTCTAATAGGTGAAAGGGGTCGCCTATCTCCAAAAGGTCCCTCGAAGCTATGTGATCGGCTGTGTGAAATGAGGCCACCCTCTCGCCAAGGATGGAAGGGCTACGTGACCTCTCTCATCTTGGGATATCATGCTCAGGTGGCTCTGAATGTGCGTCCTCACCAATCAACTCCTCATCTCCCAACTGAATGTCCTCCTCTCTTGGCACTGCGGTGGTGGAAGACGCTCCTGTACGACACCTATCAGCTGCTGCAGGGTCTCTAATATCTGAGGCCCAAAATCGGGGGCCAGCGGCTCCGCGTAGGTGCACTACGTCCCGAACCTCGAGCCGATCGTCCCCTCTTGGGTGCCATCCTGAACCCGAGATAAAAAAATGTTTTATAAACTTTTTAAACGTTGTTAGGAAGCGTTATTATTATTATTATTATTATTATTATAATTATTATTATTATTGTTATTATCATTATAACACCAGATGCAATGCCCCTTTCCGTTAATAATTAATTTATAATAATAATTAATTTTCCCAAAATAAATTAACACTATCCTCACAATAATTTAATTATTTTACTCTATTAAGCTCCCTAGGGCCATGTTTAAATATCTACACCCCTAGCAAGTGAATAGTCTTCCTCCCTTTTAAATTTATTTATTTATTTATTTTTCTACACACTCTTTAAATTTAATTTTGTTTTCCCCCTTTTAACTTAGTTTATCCACACACACTCCCCCTTTATTTATTCATTTATTTATTTTATTTTTTTAATAAAATCCCCATGACTTAAGAGGGTTAAGATTAAATAGGAACCCTAGGATCAAACCCATGTGAGCCTTAGATTTCTACATTTGCCCTAATTCTGACCTAATCATCCTTATGTTATTTTCTTTTCTTTTCATTTGATTTTCCTTTTGTTTTCATTTTGTTCCTCCTTCTTTACTATTTCTCTTACTTTGTTTTCTTTGTTTCCTCTTGTGCAGGTGGAGGAGCTATAGAATCTTAGCTTCATGGAGTCTCCTTTTCTTTTGTGAAATCCATGTATTGTTTTTTTTTTTTGTAAAACTTATTGAGGAAAAACTCAAATTTTGAGTGAACACACACACACACACACACACACACACACACACACACACATACATACATATATGTGTGTGTGTGTGTGTGTGTGTGTGTGTGTGTGTGTGTGTGTGTGTGTGTGTGTGTGTGTGTGTGTGTGTGCGGCAGGAAGGTGAGGGGTTGGGTGTGGGTGGATGGGGGTCGCGCTTTGTGTGGTCTTTACAGGGGGGCGGGCGTCGTGGTGCGGTCTGTGTAGGGGTCCGGGGTAGGGTTTGGGTCGCGGGGGACAAGGGTCCGGGGCGCGGACGGGTGGCTACGAGTTGGGGGTCTGCTGGGGGTGCGGGGTTTGGGGGAGTCCGGGGCGTAGGTTGGGGGTCCGGGGCGGGAGGGATAGTTTTGGGCTGCGGGGTTACGGGGGTTCCGGGGTGACAGTCCCATGCGCGCGGGAACAGGGCGGTTCGCCTCCCCCTCCCCCAAAACAATCGGCCCTCTTTTTTTTTTTTTTTTTTTTTGTTTTTAAATTTTGTTTTATTTTGTTTTGTTATTTCTTATTTTATTTTATTTACCTTTTTTTTATAAAACAAAACAAACCCATTAAAAAATAGTTATATATATATATTTGTTTATTTTTCCATATATATATAATTTAATATAAATATATATATATACACACACACTATATAATATATAATATATATTACATAGTATTTAATATACATATTACATAATATATACTAGAATATATATTATATAATAAGTATAATATATGCTGCAATGAAAATCTATATATATATATTATTTATAAATTCATATTTATCAAATCTTCTCCATTTTTATTTATTATTATTATTACTTTTTTTTTTTAAAAGAAAAATTTCTAGAAGAATATTGTCATAAGTACCAAAGAAAATATAATGATTTGATTTCATTTCTTGTTCAATACTACTATCAACTTGCAAAACAAAATTGTGATATGCTAAAAACAATGATAATATAACAATTTTTAAAAAGAAAATCTTAAAACCCCATGAACACTAGCCCCCTTTTTTTTTTTCAAATAAAATAACTACATTGTATTTCAAATTTTTCTACATTACTAACTAAAGTAATATTTCAAATTTTTGTGCAAGGAAGATTATATTAAAGACATCCATGTATATTTTTTTTTGTTAAATGCAAGACTAAAACATCTACTAGTTACCCAAGAGTCCGCGTGTTTGAACCATGGCTCTGATACCAAAATGTAATGCCATATTTTTTTCAAATGCAAGCACACTAAATTTTCAGATTTTATATGTAAGGCACAACTAAATATTTCAAATTTTCAAGTGTATTGCATAACTATATTTTGCATATTTCTAAACAACAATTTCTTCCAAATGAATGACATTGAAATAAAGAAAAACTCATGGTTTCATTATGATCTCAAATGACAATCTTACAAGATTCTAGCAACAATAAAATAAAATCTTTCTTAGTAGTGACTAATATTTTTCAAGAAACAATAAGTACAAAAAAATGGATCTTTACAAAAGTGTGACACTTTACAAAGCCACATTTATTTACAAAGTGAAGGCAATGTCCTCCAAAGATGAGAAAGACCAAGATGGCAAGAGGCTCTACTATCTCCAACTTGAGCTCCAAACTCCAATACTCCTACAAGAATCCAACTCCAAGAGAACATGGCTTGTTTACCACCCAACCAATAGGCATCATCACATGCCTTTCCATGGTTGGAAGTCATGCTAGCCTCCCCCAAGCCCATGGGAGAGAGGAACTAGCTTCCACAATGTGCACAAGTATAATGGGGTTTTACACACCACAAGAAAAACATAAGACCATTTAACCACTTACTACACATGAAAACAACAACATGAGGATAACAAGGTCAACCTCACAAGGGGGAAGAGAGGAAGTAGGATGCCCAAATCAAGGTGTCCAACCATAGGAGCACCAACAAAACATGTATACAAAACTCCTTATACCTCCTAATCATTCATCCTCCTTATTCCTCCTTTATGCTATAGAAATCCTTCTTGGGAGGATTTTCAAACCCAAAAGGGTTTCCTCACCAAGAATGGGGAAAGGATCAATCCATTTGAACCTTTCTCCCACCTCAAACCATATGAGGGGATGAGAAGGGACCTTCATGGCTTGACCAAAAACCATGAGGTTTGAGAGGGAAATCCCTCTCTCTTCCCCTACATTCTCCAAAAACCATCAATCCAAATGATGGTGGAGAGAAAACAAAGAAAACAACAAGAACAAACAAACAACTACATTAACCATACAACTCACAACACATCATTTCACACACACCATTCCATTGATTAAGCATAGTTAACAAGATAAGCACAACTAAGAAGAAGAAGGTTAAGTATCCTACCTCTATAATGCTTTCCAAGACTCTAAGCTTTTCCCTTTGTCCAAGCTCACCTCCAAGCTCCCAAAATTCTCCAAGTGCTCCAAAAAAAAAAATGAACCAAGAAGACCCATTCCTTCCACATGAGAAAGAATAAGAAGAGGAACCCAAAAGTTTCCTCACCAATGGGAAAGTGATAAGTGTCACCCCCTCTCCTCTCAAGAGTCAAAGATTCCAAAAACCAAATAAGTAAGAGTAAACTCACCTTTTATCCCTTATCACCCAAAATACCAAAAACTAAAATAAAACAAAGTGGAGCAACTTTTAACAATTTCACACAACCCAACCATCTTAACATGATGGTGACTAAAGAGGAAAAATGGGAGGGAAAATCCCTCCAAACCTTGGAAATAGGCCCCCTACCTATTAGGTAGGGTCCAAGGGCCCATTTTCATGCTAAGGAACTCCTAAACTCAAAAGGGGTCCCTAAAAATGCCCAAAATAACCTAATTTCGGGTTTGGCATACTTGGGCACAAGGGTAGAGGGTGTGGGCTCCACCCAAGGTTCACATGTGGTCCCCAATCCCTTCTACCAACACACACACACTTTCCCAAAACCAACACTTAACTTAAGATAAGATCATTAAACCCCTAAGCTAGTTTACTTAATAAAACACACCCTAAACCGAATTAATTTTACAAAACATAATTACATTACAATTGAGGAGTTTACCCATGGTGCCCAATTAAATACATCTAATCTAAGGCCTCAAACATTTAGCATGGTTAGGACTCAGCCCGTGGGCCGTGTGTGCACAATTGCGTAGCTGCCACGAAACCCATGCTCTTCTATACCACACACTTGCACACTCATTGCACACATTAACCGCATCATCCAATATAATAAACATCATCTATACATCACAATATCAATCAAACTTATAATGTCTGAACATAATTTACAATTGATAGTGCAATGCATACAATTACCCACATAGTTTGCCATGAATCATCCACAAATAAAATTGCAATGACATACACTTAGGTTAGTATGAAAATTACCATCATTAAATCCAAAACACTATATCATTAACAAAATCAATCACAAGAGACTAACATCTAACCAATAAGTCTATCATATAACCCCTGTTAGTGTCATCAACATCATAAGAAATATATCAATATATGAATCTAGTCCAATTGGCGCTATGCGCCCAAAATGCCATAATGTCCATGAGGATAAAATATCATAGTAAAATGTCCAAAGTCTATCAGAGTCTCAATCAAAACATGTCTAGGAATAAAGGAACCAACAGATAACTGGAGCTATAAAAATGTGGGCACTACATCATGGATGAAAACTGAATCAACTGCACTGGTTAGAGTGTTGTATAGTGTGTAAATCTCAAATGATGCTCACCCTCTTTGGTGGTGTATGAGATGTCACAGAGATAGGAGGATTTGGCCCCAAAATAGGGTGATCATGTGAACTATTCCTTACGGGGAAGGGAATGCGATTGGCAGAAACCAAGGCACATGCAAACAAGTGGCTAGAAACAAGTTTTAGTATGAACACACATGCATATAGAAAAAAAGTGTAAGCTACATAAAAAATGTAGAAGCTAGTAAGAAAGATGATAATGTAAACACCAAAGAAGATAATCATAGACCACTAAAAGTGGGTTGCAAACATGGGACACCACTCGATGATGTCGCAATACACTCAAGGCCGTAGTTTCTACATATAAACAAACAAGTGTGCACACCAAACAAAGGGAAATGCCCGTAGACAATAGAAAACAAAGACAAGAAAGTATAAACAATAGATAGCCATAGTAGTAAGTAATCCTACAAAACAAATGCTATACAAGAATCTCTCATTAGCATGTTAGAAAGATAACCTATATGTCAAAAGAGTGTATAATCAATAGAGTAAAGTGCTAAGTATAAAATAAAAAAATAAAATTTGTAGTATACGAATGTAGATGCCCCCAAGTAGATGTTGTAGCAATGATAGTATCCAAACACCCACGATGCATGTAAAAGACTTGTATCTACGATCACAACTAGAGAAGGACATGAATGCGCATGTGTGTATGGTAAAGATCATGACATACAAGGAATCTCTCTAGCATGTGTAGTAAAGTGAACATATACAAGAAAATGCAAGCAAGAGTAGAAATAACCAAGATATGCAACATGTTGTGGATGGATGGAATAAAATGCAAGATGATGATAGGATCCGTGTGCCCTTGAGATAATGGAGCTATATGTAGTGAGGTTCATTTGTTTTTCCCACTCATTAGTAAAAAATGAACTGTAAATGAGAGTGCATCATCGGGAAATAGTTGAAATATGTGTTTTGTGTAGTGCACTTTGGTGAGTGTGTATGTGTGTTGATGATATGTGACCTAGAGATGATTTTCACATGACCCTATAGCCAAAGCGAATACCATGACAAGATGATTAAAGAAGTGATGATTTATCCAAAAGCATATATCACTAAAAGATGAATAGAGGGAGTGGTGATGTAGCCTAAAGCGTATATCACTACAAGATGATGGAAGAGGTGACCATTTAGTGTATGTCACTAACCTAGGCATGTCACATGATAGAGGGATGAAAGATGGAGACACACATGTGATAACATCCATTTTTGATGTATACACTCAACAATTTAATATAGACCGTGAGACTAGAGTGCGTCATAGGGTAGTGAGTACAGTGTGTAGAATAAAATGTATGTAGTATATGTGATGATGAGAGATAACCATATGATGTGTAAAAATGCGTAATATGTGATGTATAGTATATAATGCAAGGTGTTTAGATAGTCAAATAATGTGAATTATGCGTTATGTAGTATGTAGGATGATTAGTATGTAATTATAGACTCGTAGACAATAGGGGTGTGACACATGTATGATGAATACTAGTATGGTGTGTAGAGTATGTATGATGTGTAAATGTGCATCTATTAAAATATGAATTATGTAGAGTAACTTGAAGATGTAGTATGTAATATGTGTGAAGAGATGCAATGTGTAGTGCCTATTTTGTAGTGTGTAGGGTTCATGTGTAGTTTTCCCTCAATAGTTGAGTGTGAAATGAAGCACAAGAGTGTGACATCAAGTTATGACGATGCTAGAGTGTATATGAATATACCTATGGTAGGAGTAGGACTAGTAAGAAGATGTAGTATTCTTGTTTGTTGTTTACAAGAGGGAGAGGGATGATAAGCATCATGCCCCCTAAAGTATGTAAGTGATGGAGATTTATTTAAAATATGCTAAGTGGATTAACGTAAGGAGTATTTTACTTAAAAAAACTGATGGGATGATGAGGTGGTAAAGGTGTGTGACCATCAGATGGGTCTTCATCATAGTAATCTTCATTCAGGTCCCATTCATCGACATAGGTATGGTCTATAGCAGTTGGTGAAATTACAAATTTGACAATAGGATATGGTTGTTGAGCATGAACGTGTGATGTCGGAGACACCCTCTATGGAGGAGGAGTGAGATCAACCTTAAGAGGGGGTTTCTTAGCTTGATTAGGTAACATTGTAGATGGCTTAGTAGGAGGAAGATATGAAAGATGAACCTTGAAAGGTGATTACTTAGCTGGAATGGGTTGAATAGGTAACGCTTGATTGGTGAAGAAGACGTATTCTAAGCGGTGGTCGGATGCTCATTGGACATAGAAGGAGAAAATTTAGGAACCCATTGAGATGGATCATTTGTATATGGGCATGTGACGGAATGATGTGAAGTGAATGAGATAGATACCGACACTCAAGATGTTGGATTCTTCATTGTAAATCATAGTAATCATTTTTGTTATGTTCATTGATGTGATGATAACTGCAAAACAAATGACCTTGATATTTTTCTAGTTGATAAGGAGGATAGTAATGAGTAGGCAACAAAGTGATCAATTGATGATTAAGGAAATCGGTAAGGATTTCATGTTGCTTAGTGTTGAGATCAAATATGAAAGGTTCTGGTAATGATATAACTCGAGGCTCACTAATATGAGCACATGTAGTAGACATATCATGAGAATGAGGTGTAGAAGAAGAACAAACATGAACCTGTGAAGCGTCCTTAAGATGTTGGATTTCTGATTTGAGGGATGTAATCATAGATTCCATAGCCTTAAATTTGTCTTGAAATAAAGCATGTAAATATTGAATTGATTCCAATATGGATTGATTAGATGAAAGATCACGAGGACTAGGGTTGTCAATAAACAATCGAACATAGGACTTATTTTTTATGGCGGGGTATATTTATGAAGATATGTGGTGTCTAGGGATTTTTGAAGAGCAACGTGGCAATTGAGATGCATCTTAAGAAAATTAGATAAAGAAACTTGCACAACTTTGGGAGCCATGATAGAGGAAAAATGAGGATCCTAAGTGTGAAAGTGGTTAGGTTCACCAAAATGATTAAACTAAAATGGAAAATGGAGGTCTAATTTAGTTTAATCTAATGCTATGTAAAGAAATAAATAACATATAAATAAATAAAGGAAATGCACCAAACAACTAAGTAAATGAAATGTGAAACCCTAATGAGAAAAGAGGGTTAGAAATGCCTTAGCTGATTCAAAGATGTGTTAGGATTGTATCGTAGTGAAGACCTAATGAATAGATTGAAGAAGCAACTACACAAGAACTCCGAGAACCGTAGATCCAAGCTATTTGAGTAGATCTGGGCACTTGGAGAGGGAAGGAGGGGCTTGGGGATCCTTGGTATGAGATATGAGTGCCATGGTTAGCAGAAATGACCAGGGAACCTCCTCCGAGGTGTCACTGAGTGACTTCTTACCTTCTCTTATTGTTGCGTGTATGTTGTTGAACCTCGCTGTAAATCAGAGATGGAGGAAACACCTAAAAATCCCCAAAAAATATCAAAACCTTAAAAAAGAAAGATGCATATGAAGGGGCCGGACTGTCCTCACTTTCCAAATGGATGGACTTATTACTTGAGTGCTACACTACATCTCAAACCCAACATAGTTCTAGGTGTGTGTGTGTAAATCATGCCCTAGGTTCTCTTGTGCTAGTCACACTTTGTGAGTAGCAAGAAATAACTAGATGTAGAATGTAAATAAATGGTGCATGGAATATAATGAACTCCCATCATATGAAGTGTGATGCAAAAACCAGCCTTGTGTCCTTGTGATGGAGCTAGATGGATGCAAATAGAGCAATAAAATCCTTTGATGGATGCAACCTTAGGTGATGGTAGTAGTATTTAGTGTTTGGTCCCTCATTATGGTCTCATAAATTTATATTTATATGGTTCTCTTATTATAATTTCATAATTAACTCGGAAAAGGACGACCACTAAAAATATGAAAAAATTAAACGGCTAGAAAGTGCCCAAAAGATGAGAATAAATTCTAAAGAGGATTATAAATTAATTAATTGAGAATAACCTCATGTAGCAAATTGTTACATCCTATATATTGTTTTGCATATCATATTTACACATTATATTGATAGATTGTAAACACATATAAAAATTCCCACTCAAGATCATACATGTCTAGATAACTTATGTAGACACTTAATTCTCTCCACCGATTGATTAGTCAATTCCCCACCCTATAAAATTCCCATAAAAATTCATGAATTATTAATTGATGTTAATCATTTAATTAATCCTCATTATGATCCTCCACATCACCTTACCATATCACCTCTATAATCACCTTCCACATCACCTCCACATCACTTTCCATGCCACTTGCCACATCAATCTTCCATTACCCCCACAATCAAATTAAAATATCCTGATTTACCCACATTTATCCCACTATCGAAATAACATATTCGTATTTATCCTCATGTTCCCCACCATCAAAATAAAATATTTTGATTTATCCTCCACTACCCTCCACCATAAAATAAAATATTCCGATTTGTCCTCACTCCCCCACTCGTGTCATCATAAAATATTATAATTTATCCTCATTTGAATAGAATATTCTAATAAAATCTAGCATGATAAAATAAAATAATGGGGTCATTTTTCCACTATCCGTACACTTTAAAAGTTTATGTCCTATTTATGCACTATTCCAACACTATTCATGTATTATTCACCCATTATCTCTAAATCCTAATTAATTAGCTTCCCCTAATTAATCCCAATCCTAAAGCCTATAAATACAACCTCCCCCTTAAACAAGACATGAATTAAGAGAGCCCTCATTATACCCTTTTTATATTTTACTCCTTTCTCGAGCTCAAATCCACATCTCCACTTAGCAAAGCAAAGCAATGATGGGGACTGATCATGCATGGAGGAATACACATCATGGAAACTACATATTCTTCACCCATGGGCACATCCACTGACAGTTCGATATGAGGTGTATAATGTAAGTTGGTACATTGTATTATTTTATATGTATGTATGCATGTGATTTTATTTTAATTTTGCTAACCTTTTTTATACACATTATGGCTTGACTGGTGGTATAAAACCCACAATCGCCTGATTAAACATGCATATTATTTATGATCTTCATTTTAGTACTTTTTCCTTTATTTATATTACTTTCTATTTCATATTTTTAATTCGACATTTGCATAGATTTCATGTTTACAATCCTTAATTAATTGTCATTTTCCTATCAAAACAACGTTTCTTTTGTGTAATAATGTCGACTTACATTATTTTTTAGGAGAATTTAGGGCTCTTTATCAAAATAATTTAGTGCCTTTTCTCAAAATGCTAAAATGTATTTTGACTAAATTTGGTATTGTAAAAACCATTGGTGTACAAGTTTTCCTATATTGTCTATAATTTGAACATCCATATGATTTAGAAATACAAAGACATCATTTTGAGGGATATAAAGTATGTGCACATAATCTTTGAATTATATTAGGTCTCATTAGCCAAAACCTAGCCAACTCACCTTAAGAATTCGAGCTAGTTACGTCTATTAGAATGATCACCACTTGGACTCTCTCTCGGAAATAAAATACAATAAATTCTCTTGATTTCCTTTTAGGATTGATTTTACATCTAGTATTTAGCTTGTTTAAACATATCATCGTGGACTCATCTAAATCTAATATTATAGCTCACTATTATTAGGCCTTCAAATTTATCTCATACTTTTTTTTCATCAATTGCATTGCAATAAGATCAAAGAAATAAGAAAAATGCAAAGGAAATGAGGATTAACATGAATGAAAGTCCGTCAAAGAGAAAATAAATAGGCTATAAACATTTTTACTCGACTACTAATATACATCACCAAGTTAAACACAACTATCGATACCCAATACTAACTCTTCCCCCTATCGATCTCTCGGTCCATGCAAGCTCGACATCCCACTCCTCAAACTCACCAAGCCGATATTTTATCTTGGTGAGCTTGATCCTTCAACTCGAGAGAGCTCGACCGAGTGGGTCCTTAGAGACCCCTAATTAATAAACACCTCTTTTTATTGTTTTATTCTCTTATTTAACTAACCTTTCGTCTTTCATTATGATTTTTTTCTATTAACAATTCTAAATTATTTTCAACATTTCTATTCATTATTTTTTAATTTTAGATTAATTTTGGCTTGATATTATAATTTTAGAGTAATTTTGTTTAGTACTAGAATTTTAGATTAATTGTGTTTAGTTTTATCCGCACTTACATTTCACATTGTGTTATATTTAGAAATAATAATGTCACTTTGTATTATTTTTTATTGTGTTTCCTTTTTAACCACTTCACTTTCTCAATTGGACAAAACTATTATATCTATACAAACTCACAAAGTTCCCACTACAAACTTCCCCAACTCACCGAGTCCGATCTTTATCTTGGCTCTCCCACTTCTCTAACTCGGTGAGCTTGATCCTTCAAATGGTGATCTTGACTGAGCTTGGCCCTTAGAGACCCCTAATTAATAAACACCTCTTTTAATTGTTTTATTCTCTTGTTTTTAACCTTTCATATTTCATTAGAATTTTATTCTATTAACATTTCTAATTAATTTTAAATATGTCTATTCATTATTTTTTAATTTTAGATTAATTTTGGCTTAATATTAGAATTTTAGATTAATTTTGTTTAGTACTAGAATTTTAGATTAATTGTATTTAGTTTTATCTAGCACTTACATTTCACATTGTGTTTTTTTAGAAATAATAATGTCACTTTGTATTATTTGTTATTAGGTTTCCTTTCTAACCACTTCACTTTCTCGATTGTACAAAACAATTATTTCTCTACAAAATCACAAAGTTCCCATTACAAGCCTCCCAAGTCACCGATCCCGATCTTTATCTTGGCTCTCCCACTCCTCTAGCTCGGTGAGCTTGATCCTTCAACTTGGTGAGCCTGATCGAGCTTGGCCCTTAGAGACCCTTAATTAATAAAAACCTCTTTTAAATTGTTTTATTCTCTTGTTTTCAACCTTTCATATTTCATTAGGATTTTATTCTATTAACATTTATAATTAATTTTCAACATTTCTATTCATTATTTTTTAATTTTAGATTAATTTTGGCTTAATATTATACTTTTAGATTAATTTTCTTTAATACTAGAATTTTCGATTAATTGTGTTAAGTTTTATCTCGCACTTACATTTCACATTATGTTATTTTTAGAAATAATAATGTTACTTTGTATTATTTGTTATTATGTTTCCTTTTTAACAACTTCACTTTCTTGAGGAAAAACTATTATTTCTATACAAACTCAAAAAGTTCCCATTACAATCTTTCTCAACTCACCGAGCCCGATCTTTATCTTGGCTCTCCCACTCCTCTAGCTCAGCTTTTCTTGATCCTTCAACTTGAGAGCATGATTGAGTTTGGCCCTTAGAGACCCCTAATTAATAAACACCTTTTTAAATTGTTTTATTCTCTTGTTTTTAACCTTTCATATTTCATTAGGATTTTATTCTATTAACATTTCTAATTAATTTTCAAAATGTCTATTCATTGTTTTTTAATTTTAGATTAGTTTTGGCTTTATATTATAATTTTAGATTAATTTTTTTAGTACTAGAATTTTAGATTAATTGTGTTTAGTTTTATTTGCACTAATATTTCACATTGTGTTATTTTTAGAAATAATAATGTCACTTTGTATTATTTGCTATTGTGTTTCCTTTTAAACACTTCACTTTCTCGATTGGAAAAAAACTATTATTTCTTTACAAACTCACAAAGTTCCCATTATAAGTTTTCTAAATTCACTGAGCCCGATCTTTATCTTGGCTCTCCCACTCCTCTAGCTCGGTGAGCTTGATCCTTCAACTTAGTGAGCTGACTGACCTTGGCCCTTAGAGACCCCTAATTAATAAACTCCTCTTTTTAATTATTTAATTCTCTCATTTCTAACCTTTCATATTGCATTAGAATTTTACTCTATTAACATTTATAATTAATTTTCAACATGTCTATTGATTATTTTTTAATTTTAGATTAATTTTGGCTTAATATTATAATTTTAGATTAATTTTGTTTAGTACTAATTTTAGATTAATTATGGTTAGTTTTATCTACACTCACATTTCAAATTGTGTTATTTTTAGAAATAGTAATGTCACTTTGTATTATTTGTTATTACGTTTCCTTTTTAACCACTTCACTTTATTGATTGGAAAAAAACTATTATTTCTCTACAAACTCACAAAATTCCCATAACAATATTCCTCAACTCATCGAGCCCGATCTTTATCTTGGCTCTCCCACTCCTCTAGCTTGGTGAGCTTGATCGTTTAACTCAACGAGCCTAACCGAGCTTGGCCCTTAGAGATCCCTAATTAATAAACACCTTTTTTAATTGTTTTATTCTCTTGATTTTAAACTTTCATATTTCATTAGGATTTTTTTCTATTGACATTTCTAATTAATTTTCAACATGTTTATTCATTATTTTTAATTTTAGATTAATTTTGGCTTAATATTATAATTTTATAATAAAACCTTGTCATTTAAGATACAACTTTAAGATTTCACTTTGCTCCTCTCTAATAAAATTGTACACTTCGGTTAGGTTGTATAATATGGTATTGGAAAACTAATAAGGTCCTACACCAACACATTTTCCAACTCTATTTTCAATGAAATATCATTTTTTGGTTCTTTTCATGTTCCTTGGTTAGCCTTATCATGATAATTTACCTTCGAATCCTATATAAGCAATTTAACATCACCTCATTTACTCACTTTTTAATCACATGACATTTTATTGACCCGATCACTTGCATATAGTCATGAAAGGAACTCAAGGATCCCTAAAGTTTCCTAAATTTGAAGCACATCCAATAGGGCATCCACTACTATAGTTTTAAAGTACTCATCTAGGTCAAGGAGTCTAGCTTCTCTCATTACAAGGACACTAAATTTCCTCTCCAAAGTCTTAGCAAGAGCACAATTCTATCAAGAATGATCAAATTGGTTCAAGTTTCTAACTAGCTGCATTCATATAGATGTTACATGCTAGGTGGAGAACTACACGTGATTTGAGGCCTCTTTAGAGTAGTGTCGGTGTAGGTGGTACAAACATTACACTAACCTTATTCTTGTGTCTACTACCCATAATTAGAGTTTTTGCATGATTTAGTGATTATTGATGGTTTTGAGACTGCAAAAATTAGGTTTTGATGATGTAGTACGTTTTAATCCATCAAGGATCCAAAAAGTTATAGAACTCAATTTTGAAGGCATCCAAGACCATACAAAAAGGAAAGGACTAAATTATGCATTCTAAATAAGCTATACGGTCCTACACCAGGACATTTTTAGGTCATAACATTTTAAGTAAAACATATCTAGTCTTTGCACTCCTAGAGTCTCCAGCCTATACACGCATATCTCTCATGTACACTCATTTATAGATAACTTTATCTTCCTCTTGTGTATTTGAGTTTGTATTTAACTAGTTGTAAGTATTAACGTGTTATTTTAATGTTGTTTAACTAATATTGGAAGTGAATTAGTTAGAATAATACGCTATAATGAACATTCCAATAAATTTTATTGTTATGCATTCCTTATAAATCTATAAATCTTAAAATGGGTGCAAACATCTACATCACATATTGTGCACACACATGGATATTTAAATATTGAATTTTATGCACATTCCCTCATGTAATTCATTCATGAGTTATAGGATAAGGTGTCATAATTAGAACAAGATAGGTCTATAAACTCATCCACCATACATTCACATGCTATCCTTCATAATCCATTAATTATTGAATTTTATTATTAACCTTTACATATGGGTTTTAATCACTTCTAATAGTCCTAACTATGAAAGGTAAAGGAGATCCAAAAACAATATTCTCTACTTTCACATAACATATCTAAATTATGCCTACAATATTAGGATCCTTACCAAGATTTTCACATGGAGTCTCAAATATTAATACCTTATAATAATTTATGACCTTCGTATTCCACATATTAGCAATTTTAATCCATCTACTTGATTAAGTTTTAGAACAATTCTTAATTAATATCAACGAGAGTCTCATATACACAAATGCCAAAGATTATACAAGATTCTTAGCTCTAAATATGACATATACTGAGGTATATTTTGATATACTATTTGTAAATTTAGTCTAGAACTTTCAAAAATGATTTACTACATAGAATCTGTATGACATAAAATCACTTTAAAAAATAAAGTCATGATTCAAACTATAAGTTTGCTAATCGCTTTTAGAAATCTTACATAATTTGAATATAATAATAGATATTATACATAGTGAAAACATTATCTCCAAGGCTAATAGGTGTTATCTCTCAATATGACATATACAAAGGTACTTTAAAACCTATTTTTGAAAACTTTAGCATTAATATTTCAAGCATGATTTATTCACGATTTATTGCATGGAATTTGTATGAAACATAAAATACTTTCAGAAAGGGAACTAATAATTGGAAATTTAAAGTTTTCTAAGTTTTTATAGAAAATTTAGATAATTAGACTATGATAACAGAAAAATTGGAATCCAATCATCGCAATAATAAAACCGATAATAGTGATGTTGGATCCATTAATGGTGATATTGGAATCCAATAGTAGAAATAATGAAATCCAATATTTTAAACCCTAAAATTCCAACATTTCACCAAAATTTGAGACAATGGTTTTCCAAGTTCAATTAAATATGCCTATATTTAATGAAATGTTTGTTTAAATATTGAAACCTAGACTAGTTGTCTAAAGGAGTTTCATTTCCCTTAGTATTTTTACCTTAGTAATACAATGACCATTGATTTTTTTAATCCACAAGGGTTTCAAATGATGTTGGATTGCTTTAAGGATGAGTTTGAGTTTCATCAATGTAAACCACCTTAGTATTTTCATCCAAACCCTAGGAGAAAATGAGCAAAATTTTTACAAGATTGACCAAATTTTAACACTCATTGAGTTCAAATTTTAGACATAATTGATCTTGATAGCATAAAATATATAGAATAACAATGCACAATCAATATTACATAGACAAAAGTTAGGGATACAATAGTTGAAAGATAAAACAAATTATAAGATAAGAGGTGATAACAACCCTTAGAACGTGGCAAGTAAATATAGGATACATAAAGTGAAACCTTTGGCTAAGTAGGTTCATGTTCAAAGAGCGCATGTTAACCAAAATGTAGGTGTGGGAAGTGGTTTTAACACAATTATACTAACCTAACCACATCTAAACTATGAAATTAAGAAAAAAAACTAGTATATCATATCTAAATGTATGAAATGAAAGATCTAAGATAGAATATAGAAAATGATAGATAGTTGGAATAATATAAACAATAAAATAAACAATAGTGTTAAGGTAAAATTAGTGATTTTATTGAGAATACTCAATTACATACAATTTTGTGAGTGACTATTTAAAGCATTTTTCAAGTTATACATCAATGCTCAATACGCAACAAAGCATTTCTATGTTTGGAATAGTAATTCTATTTTGAGTCAGTTACATCCTATGTAACTGATGCATTCTCCACGACATCTTTATTTTCATTTACTACAAAGGGAGCATCTGATTCCATAAGTAGATGTCTTAATTTTTTTCTTTGTTAGTATTTATCATACAGGTAGATTTTATCTATTCCCCACATAGTAGTTAAAGTTTTCAGTTCATTCCAATCATCATGTGCCTCGTAAGTAGTTAACCATGCTTTATTTTCCCATACTACACCTCACCAGCCTAATCCGATGCCTCCACACTTTCCTTAACACATTTTTTTATAGCTCTCAATGCATTGAAATATTTGGTTGTCTTCTTATATTCATCAAATGTTAGGAATATTCTTATATTAGTGTTCACGCTATATATTTGTATGGATAGTTAATAATATATCATATTGTAATATGGGTGAATTGTTAGTAATAAAAATTGGTGTATATTATGTAAATAGTAGTGGTTGAAACCACTCACATAATTAGGATGATTTGTTGTAGGAGAAATTATATCTCTCCTATTATTTAGGTGGGGAAACTCATATATATTTGTATGTTTGTCAATTCAAATTATATATGATGTTTTTATTATTATTGAAGTTTTCTTGTGCGAATATGAACCAAAGTTCGCATTTGATATCAAAGAAAGTACTTGTGAGTTCAATGTAGAGTTATGAAGCTGGATAAGGGGAAATTTTGATTTTCTCCTGTCAATTAAATTTTTATATACTGTAATTTGTGAAGGTAGATTTATAGGAGTTTAGACCTGGTCATTTCATCCATTGTGTTATTCATCTAGCTAGTCAACATATTTCATCGAGTTCATTGCTTGCATAAATTGTCTCAATTGCACATTATTTTACATTTGAATGTATTTGAGATGTCTTGGAGTATTTACCTTCGCCTCAGATTCAACATATAACGAAGCTCAAACCTCTATCAAGTACTCCCCAAGGTTGCTTTGCTTCAGATTTCAACACACTAGTGGAAAATTGTTTATGTTGTCCCTTATATTTCTTTGAAATTCCTTAATGAAATATGCATGCAACTACTCTATTTGATCTTACAGTCATATATATGGATCTTCTATGAGATTATATGGTATCCCTAGAACCTATTCATAGGATGGAATGCATGCTTATAAACACCTTCTACAATCTCGGTTTTAATGACCACACTCATCTCTCTTGTCCATGCTCTCGCTTATGGCTGACACCATGTTAGCCCAAAAATGGTGAACTTGTCCTCCTTTTATAGTTGCATGCCCATTTATTTTTCCACTTCTCTCTCCTATTTGAAATTACCTTTTGGCATGCTAGCTCCTTCTAAACGCTTCCAGATTCTCCTGCTTGAATTCAAATTTAAATTGAAATAATTTAATGCTCCAACCTACCATGATTTTTCCATGTAGATCTGGAAGTCTGGATTTCCAAACCGTCAATACTTTTCATCATCCTTGTCAAGAAGTTTCACACTTTTTGTCATTTTTTACAACTCCATCTTGCCACACACTCATTTTATCGTGCTCTTCGCCACACTTATGTCTTCTTTTTTTTGGGCATTTCTTTTCCTGAGTTCCACCTCTAATATTCTTCTACCCATTGCTTCTAGGATTTTGGGCCTTATCCAAATATCCAAACGCCCTCTATCCCACTCCTTCGCAAACACTTGTGCGTCCTCCACAACCTCCCTACACATTCCTTCTCAAAACCTTATGTGCATGCCTTCTCTATTCTCCCCTCTTCTCCGACTCATACTTCAACGTGATTTTCTCCCAAGCCACAACACTATAATATTGTTCCTTTCTACACACTCTCCTGTCTATTATGTTGCGCTACTCATCTCCACTCCATGCGCCTCCATTCTTTCATGCACCCATGCTTAGCCAAAATTATGTAGGATTTCACTGGACCTTGGATGCTCTTACATCAACATCCTCCCAAATTAGTTTAAAAATTTAATGATTTTCTTTTCAAAATATATCGAATCATAGTTTGTGTGCAACATTAAACAATTTCATATCTAATTAGTTGACATTGTTATTCGACATGCATTATTTCACCTTGTTGTAACGTCTATATTGCATCTAGTTATCTAATATCTCATTGACTGTGTACATTCATATCAATCTTCATCATATCCCTATGTACATTCAACATGAATTCCTCCATAGTATTGGCTCCTTGGCTTGGTCAAAGTTTCATCTCCTTGGTTGATTCTTCACACCTATCTTAGGAGGATTTCTTCATATAAGTGTATGTGATCAGGAGAGGATGCCATTATGATTGGTAATAGCTGAGCATTTATTTGTATGTGATCATGACTAATAGTGGATGAATTATGATGAAGTATATGTCTTGATACACACGAGGAAGAGTGTATGGTTTGTTAAGGATCCCTTATTGAACACCTACACACAACGTGAAGGAAACTTATAATAAAGGAAAAGTACACATGCCACATGATAGGAAAGGGAAACAAAAAAACCTAAATCACCTACGATACATGTGGGGAACAACCCACTTTCACTATATTACTTGTTCTTCTCTGAATGTTACTCGTGCATAGGTAACACCAAATGATTTTTTTGAAAACCCATTGATTGGTTCAATGAAGTAAGACCCATTCCTCAACTACTTAGAGAAGCTAGGTGTTGTAAGAGATCTCCATATACTTGAGAAAGAGCAAGTTACATGTTTCTTATCAATAAAGTCTGAATAAATCCTATTACGAGTGGGGATCCACTTGGACAACTCATTGTATTCGTTATTATGAAATTCCATTTCCAGATGCCCATCCATTTTTAGATTTAACCCTACTTCTAATTTAATATTATTGATTTTCCCACTATCATAGGGTTGGTTCTTGATCATATTATGCTTTCTACGTTCACAATTAGGCTTGTTCTCTCCAACAAAAAATTATTCGTTTCTTTTCATGATCCTTATTATCATCATTTCTATGAGTAGGCTCTTGGTAGATATCTTGGGATTTTCAACACCATCACAAGCTTCTTGGTACTCCATGTTTCTCATTTTATCCAAATGGTTATATTTCACACACATTGTCTCATTCTTGATCTTTTTCTCATTATGATGTGACTTGTACAATGATTCATCCTCTTAAAAGGAGAATGAGCACAAGGTTGGGGTTGAAATATGAACAAATCACCTTCCTCATCTTGAACATCTTAAGCTACAATAATCATCTCCATGATGAAGATTCATTCTTCCCAAGTGGAATCATATTTGAGAGACTTAAGAACCTAATTATTTATACATTCATCATTGAGAATGTTGTTTTCTCTAAACAGAAAAGATAAAGCTTCATATTCATAATCATATTAATCAAAAAATTCCTCATGACAGATCTTGGGAGGATGATTGAAAAATTGGGAATCACCTTTACAGACCTCGTTTGACATCACTTTCCTTTCATGGTTCATATTACTTATTATCTTGGGCTATTTTGAAGGAATATGAGATACCCATGAGCCTCATCATCACCAAGTAGAGAACACGTGTCTATGCTCAATGAGAAGTATACACTATCAAATTATAGTTCCATAAAATCATCATGTTGTTTCTCAATTGGCTCAATCACGCCTAGGTACTCCTCCATCAATATGTGCATCTCAGCATCTTCCTATGAAGTTATTAAAAATTTTCCATATCTCAAATATTGATATAGGATGTCTGCCTTTGGGTCATTTTATTTTTAAATAGTATATCATATTTATATAGGAGAAATATTCTTCATTTTACCATTGATTGGTATGGTGGCATATGACCAATCCATCTTTATATATCCACCAATATCTCTACAGAAACTCTAGCTCAACAACATTCCATATGAAGCTGAAATGTAAGCTACAAGTATGTTGATCTTGACCTTCCTCTCAAGAAAGTGTACAAATGTTACTTGAAAATATTTGACTTGACCAACGAGATGTACTTCCTTTGTATCCATGGAGTAATAATGACCAATAACATGGGTGAAAGTTAGACCAAGGGAATTTACAAAATTTGCATGCATGATGTTATTCGAAGCACCAGGGTTAATGATATAATTACTCAGTTTATATCCATTGATCACTAAAGAGAGATAGAAGGGTTCTAATTTCTCAGAATTGGAGGATGTTGAAGCAAGAAGGTTCTGAGAAGGATTTTGCTAGGATTGGGAGGCGGTTTTTGGTAGTGCAATTGATGGAACCAAATTTTAAAATACTTCTTTTGATAAACTAGACAATTTTATAAAATTGATTGGGATGAGTTCTCATATACTCAAACTTATAAATTTGGAATTTGGATTTCTTAACATGGTCAATGATGTCAAAGGATGAGGAGGTAGACACATTAGAAATAATGGAAGCCTTGACAAGGGTAGGATTTGCATTCTTAGGAACCAAAGAAACAAAAGTATAAACATAGTTAACAATGGGATAGGAAAGAGACTTACCCGGAGAAGGAGATGTGGATTTGGATGAGGTAGTCTTGGTATTCTTCTTAGCTGACACCATGGAAGTGAGAAGTGGAGATCCTAATTTTATTTTCATTTTCTGTATATTCACATTTTGAGGATTCAAGTTCTTCACTTGGGAAATGGAGGGAAATACCTCTTTCTATTCTTGTGAGTAAGTGAACGATGCAAAAGAGTAGTTATTTATATCAGCCATGGACTCTTAGGAAGCTTCATCGATGAGTATCCAAAATACCAAATTCTTGCATATCCAACTTCTTCTTCTCTTTCAAGGTTTGATTCAACAAATTTAATCTTCTCCACCTTCTTTGGTTCCATTTGCCACATTAACAAGTGGAGCTTCCAAGGAAATCCTTTGGTGTGTTCTAGAAATTTGATTCCAGTTTTGGTATTGATATGGGGCACGCTAAGCCATTTTATTCTTCAATGTAGTCAAATCATTGACTAACTTTTGTAGTAATGAATCATTTCCTTCATCCTGGATATTTGGATTTTATTTCTTGTTGAATGATTCTTGATCTTTTCTGATATGATAAGATCATCAACCACCTCAATAGAAACTTCTTGAGGATTATCTAAAGTATTTAGTTGATTTATTCACAATATGAACCCAACTTCAAGAAATTGAGAATTTATGAAGAACCTATTTTGATTGTCTACGATAACACAAACACTAGTATGAATCTTGTTTATCAACTTTTTAAATTTGGCCAAAAACTATCTCATGGGATCGATCATTTGTTTATTTATTCCTTTGAGCCAATTGAGAAAAAAGGAAATGATTATCTTCCACCGACTTGAACTATGCTTCAAACTTAGCTTTCATATCTACCTGATCAGTGATTGAGTGAGATGGAAAATAGTAAAACCATTTTGCAACAACATCTTGTAATGACTCCATGAATAACCAAACAAAAACATCTTCATGTTCCACTCCAAGAACTCCATAAGTTGTGATAAAGGCTATAATATGCTCATCTAGATGTTGCTTTCCATCTCCATATAATTTGGGAAAATTCTTTCTCAATCCTAGGGGTAATTCATGAAGTGGATGAGTAAAATCCAACAAACTAGTGTTCTAACCCCGAGGTACAAGTGCAACCATTCATTCTTGTTCTTCTCTTTATTCTTCCAGAGGAGTAATATATAATGGTGTTAAAACTGTACCTTTAAGAGGTTATTCAAGACAAAATTTAGGATTTAATTTGGGGAAGAATTCTTGCCCAACTTGTCTTGTTGTTCTGAAAAAAGGGAGTATGAAATATGTTTGTTATATTTCTTCAAATGCAGGATCAATAATGCCACTTGCATGGTTATCTCTAGTGTATCTTCTTTCCACCATCTTGTAAAGGATTTTTCAATGAGGAATATGAAAATTTATAGCCATGAATATGAAAAGACACTACGGGATATGAAGGGTTTCTTGTAAAAATCAGCAATGGGTTTTCAAGAAATGAATTTCATATTTTTTGAGTTTTGTATTTTATGAATTTTTATGTATTTTGGGATATTTGATTTTTAGGATTTTTGGATCATATAGGTGCAAGACAAAAATATAACCCACCGTCGGTGCTAAAAATTGAAATGTGAAATGTTTTTTCAAGAAAAAAAAAATATGAAATTTTCCACCAATGCTCGGGACTAACTCCTCCTCTTGGGAATGGGGAGGCTCCCATTTATTGAAATATAGAAATATTGTACACTAATTCTATTCTCAGGGTGGTCAAAGATTAGGGATCACATAGAACACTCCACTGAACTTGTGGAAAAAATGTATGGAGGAAAAGGAGTGTGAGGTATGAGTAGGAGAAGAGAAATGGAGAAAGGGTTTCAAGTAATAAATATAAATGTTGAGTTTATTAACCACAAAACCATATCTATTTCCAGATTCAATGAGAAGACACCACTATACAAAGTAAGATGAAAACCACAATAAAAAAGTATAATTGCATTATATTCATCAAAATATTCAGTCTTTCCTTGGTTGTGCAGGATTACAATTCTCTATTGGAGTAGGAGTTGAGAAAGAGAAAAATATATTAGGAAAGTAATAAAAGAAATATAACTTGTTATAGGAGGAGAAAAAACTAATCATTTGGAATGGAGAGATCCTTAAAATTTATATCCAAAGACAATGAATATTCATATTTCCATGTGAATTTTTAACTTAAAGTACAATCTCAATGAATGAATAAAAAATTTAAGTGACTTAAGTCACTTTTACAAAATTTTCTCCTCAATGGAGAAATATAATTCTAGAGAGAGAAAGTGTGATTAGAATGAGATGCTCCAAGATGAAGTTCAACTTTTCCCTCTCTATAGATATGAGTGTTAAAAATGAATAGGACCTTCCTCAAATATTTTTTTGATCAAAGCATGTTTTATATGGGATTGAGAAATGATGCTCAACACCTTATCGTGATTGATAATATTTTTTCATGTCTTGAAAAACTCTCTTTCAACTCTTTGTCTCTATGAACAATAGTAGTATACCCAAATCATCTCTTTTTCATGAACATGATCTATTATCTTCCACATGAGAAAACACTCATCTTGAAATCATCATGAATAATGTACTCACACCATGCATATCCTAGACTTAGTAACCATGATATATCTTGATTTAATAAAGATTAAGGGTTCTTGAGAAACCTTGACAAAAACATAGTGATTCTCTGAAATAGAAACACCTCCTCTTTGTGATATAGAACCAAGAAATGACTGGATGGACAATGTCTTCATGAATAATATGAGTACATCATATCTTGTCTCTTGAATGGATGGTGGTGTGGAGATCTAGAGTACACTAGTACCATGGTTCATGTCGTAAAATCCTTCAAATGATTTAATTAGATGTTTCATGCTCAAAAATCCTCTTGTTCACGTTGAATTTGGTTAGAAAATGAGTTTTACCCTCTTATCAAAGCATCTTCAATGGTCACCATGCGTTCTATGTTGTTGTCTCCAATGTCCAAATAATCATACACTAGAACCGAAATGGGATCATATATAGAGTAAAGGAACTTAAATGTGTATTTTATGGTTTCAAAAGCCTTAGAATGATGGTGGAATTCAATTGTGTATGTGAAATGGGATTCCGAGACAGTTTTCGAAAATTGAAAATTTTGAATGGTTTCAAAGAATCGAATCTATGTTTAGGACATTCTAGGAGAAAATTGAATCCAAATTAGATGTGAATCAATTTTTTTAAAGGAATTCTCAAGATGACAAAACACTCTGAATTTGGTGATGATCCTTTGTTGGAATCAATGGGAAATGGAGAAACAATTTATGGATGAGAAGGAAGCTTGGATAATGAGTTTAATAAAGGATATGAAAAAAACACATTTCTTCATTTTAGGAGTGATACTCATCCAAATGGATTGATTTTTAATTCTTTATAGAGGTATTGATGAGGGGAATCATAACCCAAATTTGGCGAAGATCTCTTACGAAGTTTGAGAGAAAAATGAAAAATAGTTGTTAGTGTAAAAGAGGTTTCTGAGTGGTTTTAGAGGAATAAGTGGTTTTTATCATAACCCATGAATTTATCCATAATTGATCCATAGGTATCCAAAAATACACCACTTCATCAGTTCCATCAGCACCAAGAAGGAAAAGTGAAGAAAAATGAGGAAAAGGAGGTTTTGTTAGCATTTTAACAGAACTACTACTTTGTGTAGAGCGGCGGTTGTATAACCGCCACCCAACCCGGTGGTGATCTCAGAATCGCTTCCCAGCTAGGGTAGAAGTATTGAAACCACTGGTCTGCACAGGGTGGTAGTCCTAAAACTTATGGACAAAAAAATTGAGCATGAATGGATGAGAATTTGAAGTGCCTGACTGTGTCTCTTCCCTCCCCGAACCTTCCCATTCTCTAGTACATGGGAGGACATGGGAGAAGGCTATAAATATAAAGAGGATAAAGAGAATTGATCATTTGAAGATCCAAAGAGATCAAGATCAACGTTTAATTGTATGAGAGTAAGTGAGAAAAAGAATTTCAGAGTTGGAGTGGATTTATAGGAACAAGGTGCAAGAAAACAGAGCAAACAAGTAATCAGAGAGAAGGTCTACATTGCTGCTTCTTTTCATACTTATCCTAATCTATTAAATTTTGATTAATTGTCCATTACAAGTGGGAAGAAAGAAAAATTTACCTTCTCGAGTGGTTTTCCCTCATTGGGGGTTTCGTGGATAAAAAATCTTGTGTTGTATGTTTGAATTAATTAGCACTCTCTGTAATTTTTTTCTAAGCACTAAGTAATTCAGTCACTAAGCTCTAATTTTCAAACAAATATGTCATTTTCCAAAGTTGAAATTAGAACAACATAATTGTGTGATTTGTAGAGTTCTAAAGTATAAGTTTATGGATCAATCATAACACAAGTTTGATAGCTCAAAATGGAGGTTTTAATTAGGGGATCTTGTTGAGAAAGTTTGAGAGGTTTCCTCTGTTTAGATTTTACACAATTATCAACACAATTTTTGGTGGTTTTAGTAAAACAAGCTTGGAACAATTGAAAGTTTCATGAGATCATAGCTAAAATATATCCAACCATGGGAAATGATCAATGAATCAATGTAAAGGAATTTTTGGGAGGATTGTGTGGTTAAAATTTGGGAGGGATTCACCATGGGATCACAAGATACAAGAAAACCCACTTTTGGATGGGTTAGGGCACAATGATGGTTTTGGTAGCATGATGGGTGCAAGAATAAGTTTTTTTAGTGGTTTTGGTGCTACACTTTATGTTTTAATGAAAAGTGTAGTTTTATAGGGAAAACGAAGTTTTGAAAGTTATTTGCACATGTTGGTGGAAAATGGACTTTGCAAATGCAAAGTTTGTTTTCCACCTTGCTTGCACTCTACCACTCAAAAATACACTTCAAATAGAAAAGGGTGAAAATTTGTGGTGCAATTACACCTCCAAAGTGCACCTTAGTCCACTTGAGCTCCAAAAATGTGCCTAGGGTGGAGAAAATGGGACCCACATCCAAAAACCTCCCTTCATATGCTTATTTTGCCATTATTTTTGACTTTTGTCTCCACAAACGAGAGTGATGTGCACTTTTAAAGGTGGAGAATGTAAATTTCATTGCATCTCCAAAATTCTGCCAAGCTTCCAAAGTGTGACATGTGCACTTGATGACATCATCAAAACAATGTGAAATTAGAACTTGAAGTGCACTTTTTGCCATAGGGTCCAAACTTAACAATTTTAGGCTTTATAATATATGATTTTGATTTGAAATGGGATAAATAATCCAATGAGAGAATTTAGAAACTCTTAAAATGAATCCTTCATAAATTTTTCTCATATCACCACTATTTCCTAGGAAGGTGTGCTAGTGAGATGAACTGCCGAAAGAGTTTAGAACAAGTATGAACCAAACCATCACTTGGGTCATGAAGGAGGGTTAAATTTTACTCAAAATGGACCTTTTTTAGGATCCCAAATTTTCTCAAGGTTCCTGAAACCTTCAGGTGAATTTCTTGTCCCCAAAGACCACCATGCTTTAGTGTTATGCAGGTTTCTTCTTTTTATGGTCTTAAAAATTTGTCTTACGTATTCCATCATGTAATAGACTTTGTGAGCTTTACAATTACTAGGATTTGATATCCCAAAACCACACATAGTTGTTGATGCATTTCCCATAAGTTGACCCTATTGTATTTCTCACAAGATCACTTTCTCCAAAATGTGTCTGAAGAGGAAGCTTTCTCAAGACCACTCCGAAGCTCACGTAATCTCGTCTAATCCATATAACCATGGAAAACACTCCAAGAAATTTCATTTGACTATAATATAGGATCTTGAAATTCTCTGAGGCTCCAAAACCTTCCTAGAATTTGACTTTTGAAAATAGGCAATTTTAGAATTTTGATACTTTTGACTAGTTTTGACAAGTTTTACCGAAAAGGGGTAAAAATTTCAATAGGGTTGTCAAGTAAAATTCCTAAACATTTAAATGACAACAAGGAGAGAATGTTAGGATTTTTTTTTAATTATTGATAAATGGTTTTAAAGGGGACCATACCCCATGGAACAAAAGGCTCAAAATCTAGAGTATACAAGAAAAACACAAAGGGTTTTTTGATATGTGGGGGAAACACACTAGTAACAAAAGCCTAGGAGAGCTAGATATAACAAATAAAAACATGGAAGGGGAAGAATGTCATCAAGAATCCCAACAAAAACACTACAACATCTATGTAATCATCTGTTATCCAAAATGTGGCCCCTGCTCATTTTGTGGCTAACTCCCTTTCATATTTCCTTCTCTTGTGCCTCAGACATAATATTTTTCTTTTCAGGCACTCAAAACCTTCTGGAAATGACACCATTGGATAGAGCTCTTTCTCAGCTTTCCAGAAAGGTAAAGTTTTCCTCCTAACTCCATGTATTTTTGAAGTTATGGCTCAGGGAGTTTTTTTGGGAAAAGTTTCCCCTGAAAGGCCCGTGGCCAATGAGATGCCACCACGTGGCACCTAGAGTGGCGGAGCACGGGGAAATTATGGAAAATTTTCCAAATGACCAAAAAGGTGCAAAATTTGAATTTTTGCCCGCCAACCCGATTCGGCCCTGTTTTTCCCTAAAACTTCAAATGGCCATATCTTTTGATCCAAAGCTCGTTTTTCACGTTCTTTATATCAATGGAAAGATGGTGAAATTCTCTACAAGATTATAGGGTCAATTTTTAATTTTGATAGATTTTGGAGAGATAAAATTGAAAAACGTCTCTGGCACGTGGTGATGAGTAGAAATGACATTTCAACCACCATTTTTAATGAAGAATGGCTCGCATTCTCTCCCAACATGGTTAAAAATGTCAGGGAATGGGTCTGTAAGGATGCCCATGCTGTTTTGAATGCATTTTGGTCAATGATTGAACCTCTCCCATGTTTTCCCGTGTTTCTCTCTCCTAGGCTCGTCCCTTGCACTGTAAAAGCTAGATTTGGCTCATTTTCAAAGTGTGGAACATTTTTTGTGTATTGCAGGTCCCCTTTCTCACCTTGGAAGTGATTTTGGTGGAATATCAGACCTTTTCTAAGAGCTGCAACTTTATTTTGCCTCTCAGGTGTTGTAATGCAAGTGATTTTGATGATTAAAATAACAATACAACCTCTGTGATTAGTTTTCATCCTCTGCCTGTGTTGTTTGGTTAATTTCTGATCCTTCATTACAATTATTAGTTTGTGCATGAGGTTCTTTGTTGCATTTTTATGGACTGTGTCAATCTGCAGAAGTAAAAAATGCTCACCACTCCTTTGGTGCATCACCTATTAGCATTAGTTTTAGTTTATCTCGCATGCTCTATCTCTGTCTCCTTTGGAATTTAGGGTAGAATTAGGAATATAGACCTCCACAACTTGTAAGTGATAAATCGACCCAGGAATTGAGGAACCAACCTCTAAACTAGAGATTCCTTTCTCATTTCATGCAAGTCCCACACTTGGGGAAAGGATTCAATGTTGTACAATCACATTAGTTTGGATGCTAGTATGATCAAACTAGAAATCTCAACATCCGGGGTGCGTTTCTTGATTTGCCACAACAGCTTTGCACACCCAAAGGGAACATTTTTTGTGTATTGCAGTCCCCTTTCTCACCTTGAAGTGAGTTTGGTGGAATATCGACCTTTTCTAAGAGTCAGAACTTTATTTTGCCTCTCGTGTGTTGTAATGCAAGTGATTTTGATGATTAAAATAACAATACACCTTCTCCGTGATTAGTTTTCATCCTCTGCCTGTGTTGTTTGGTTAATTTCTGATCCTTCATTACAATTATCAGTTTGTGCATGAGGTTCTTTGTTGCATTTTTATGGACTGTGTCAATCTACAGAAGTAAAAAATGCTCACCACTCCTTTGGTGCATCACCTATTAGCATTAGTTTTATCTTTTTTGCATTCTCTATCTCTGTCTCCTTTGGAATTTAGGGTAGGGTTAGGAATATAGACCTCTGCAACTTGTAAGTGATAAATCTGACTAGAGGAATTGAGGAACTAGCCTCTAAACTGGAGATTCCTTTCTCATTTTGTAAGTCCCACACTTGGGGAAAGGATTCAATGTTGTGCAATCACACTGGATGCTAGTATGATCAAACTAGAAATTTGATCAACATCCAGGGGGTGCTACTGATTTGCAACAACAGTTTTGGCATGCCCAGTGGACATAGAAGTCTTCATCTTCATTGAAAAAAGATTTATGTGCATTTGTTGCAAGTTTCTTGCTTTAAAAGAGCTATAAATTGCACATCTAGCGACTCCAAGGAAGAAGAATCAGCTGGTTTTAGCAGTGCAGACCTGAAAACTCATGAGAAGAATCACTACAAGGTCAAGAGTTGGAGAAGAAGAGGTGCTGTTTGAATATCTGCAATTATCTCCAAGAATAAGGCAAAGTGGGAGGAGAATCCAAAGGTCTCCATCTCCACCAAATAGAACTCTCTCAACTCCTCCACCTGGTAGGCCTTTCATTCAATCAACAAGGGTCAGAAGGCCAATCGAATGGCACAAAACAACCCCTATGTCAATTTCACTCTGCAATGACCCACTTGCTCTCAATGCACAAAATCCAATCCCAAATGCAAGATTGAAGAACATTCCATACCTCATTGGAGAAAATCAGACCACTCCTGGTGATCATGTTAAGGATATTGCTACATTTTTGCAATCCATGAGATCAATGAGATGCAAGTTCTTTGTCAAACTGCTGGCATCTTCATTCAAAGGGAAAGCTTTGCAATGGTTCAGAGTCTTGCCTCGTGTTCTATTCAAAATTGGAATCAGCTATGTATAGTCCTCCATGAGCAGCTTTGGGGAAAAGGGAGACAACTTGTCCCTTTGGAGCAGTGACAACTATCAAAAGAGCTCCCAATGAGCAAATTGGTGATTTTAATTTCAGATTTCAAAGGACTTGGGAGAGAATTCCATGTGAGTGGCGTAGGCCAACAAAGAGAAGGTGCTTTTCTTTATTACCTTAAAGCTTTAAATTCTGATATTTCTATGTTAATTCACCCATGGGATGCATAACTATCCCCATTGCTTATAACATTGCCATTATAGCTGAAATTTTTTTGATTCAAGCTAAAGCAAGCTAGCTCCTAGGCCTTAAATGCCATTATTTCTAAGTTTAGAGAGCCCAAGTGCTAGCCAAGTGCCTAATTTAGCTTCTATTCCCACTCCTAGAAATTAGAATTCAAGTGAAGATTCCACTTCATCTTCTAGTGCCTCAAATGAACTTCAAGAAGTCATGAAGCAATTGCAAAATCTAGGTAATGAGCTGGTTACAATCGAAGGTAGCAAGCTCAAGGTTTTAGACCTTCCTTCCAAATTCAAGCTCACCCTAACAGCAGCCATATCAACCCCAAAGACCACCCAATCCAGCCGCAAACCTAAATCAAGCAAGGCCTCCCGCCACATGACCATTTCAGCCCTATAATCCCAATGCTACATCTGCATCTAAAGCATTAGTGCCAGTACAAAACAATATGGCTCAAGAGTATGATTGGTGTTTCCCATGTAATGAACCTCACAACCAGTCCATGTGCTTCAACGGTGCCTTGAATCAAGCATTAATGGTGACAACAACTGGTGTGGAGGGTGAAGGTAGTCAAAGAAATGGCCAGCAACAAGAAACATTCCAGCAGCAATCAGCTCCAAATGACACCACACTTGTAAACTGGCAGGCAGAAGATTTTTGTGGCATGAATCAAACGGTTTCCCAAAGTGTTGCAGCCAACACAAGGTCAAAGAGGAGAAATTTAGGTGAAGAACAACCATTAGCTCCAGGAAATTCACAACCTCTTGTCATTCCACAAACTATTGGCAAGCAAAATGCAATCTCAAGCACACAAGGATTGCCTAAAACAGTTCCTAGGCCAGCCCAATGCTAGGGTTGCACGCCCATGCACAAGGAATGAATGTGCAGGGATAAGGGACAGCAAAAAGATATTTCATCTCCATTCAATATCATTGATCGGATGAAGAAGACTAATGTAAACATATCAATGTGGGAATCTCTATCTATCCCAGGCGAAAGAGATTTGCTACAAGCTGCTATGAAGGACTGGTCAACTTCAAATCAACAAGTCCAAATGCAAGAGAAGGTGCTCACAAATGCTGCCCAGCCTGAGGGGAATCATAAAGGACAGCAAGGTAAAATGTTGAAACCCCCTCCATTTTATGTTTCATTGATCATTGGAAATCAGTTAGTACACAATTGCATGATTGATTCCGGGGCAAGTAGTTCAGTAATGCCCAAGAAAATAGCTGATCAGTTGGGAATTCAGTATGAAACCATATCCAAAGGGGTGGTATAATTGGATGGGACAGCAGTAACAACAGTTGGAGTGATTAAAAACCTGAGTCTTACTTTGCATGCCTGTCCCAACGTGGTTGTTTTGCAAGATGTCTCAGTAATAGACCTTCCACCACTCTTTGCCCTATGTTTGTCAAGGGATTTCACAACTAAGATTGGAGGTTACTTGTCTACTAATTGGTCACACATGCTATTCAGAACAAGATATGGAACCAAAGCCACAATCAGGTTTGAACCTATTGCAAACTTTCACATTGAGCCTTACACTCCAAGTCAGATCAATACCAATTGTTCAACATTTGATCAAGAAGATTATCCAAGCACTGATGAAGCTGACACCAAGGTAGGAAGCATCCCATATTTGACTCTTGATGAATGGGCAAGCAAGGTGCATGCTTTTGATCCTTATCAAGAAATAGAAGAATCTGAGTTAGGAGTCTATTGCATGCATGAAGAAAATCAGCCTATTCCTAGCATCACCAAGCTAGACCACAAGGATGAAAATGAGGTATGGCAGTTGTTTTTTGATGGATCAAGGAGTAGACAAGGTGCAGGAGGGGGAGCCATGCTGGTTTCACCTCAAGGAGTTAAGTATTATTCAGCTTTTAGATTTCAGTTTACATGCTCTAATAACATTGCTGAATATGAAGCCTTGGTGCAAGGACTGCATTGGGAAATCAAGAGAGGAATAAAGAACTTGCAAGTCTTTGGTGACAGTGAGTTGATTGTCAACCAAGTCAAGGGGTAGCATGCTGTCAAGAATGATCTACTCAAGTGCTACAAGAATAGGGTGTGGGACCTCATTGAATATTTTGAGGGTTTTG
Source organism: Taxus wallichiana var. yunnanensis (assembly GCA_018340775.1). NCBI lineage: Eukaryota > Viridiplantae > Streptophyta > Pinopsida > Cupressales > Taxaceae > Taxus > Taxus wallichiana. Next base: position 655,856,867 of record CM031238.1, on the reverse strand, counting down.
GCATCAAATCCATTCCTAGGAAAGAGAACCAAGTCACTTTGACAGGCTTGCAGCAATTGGGGCAGCCTTTGACGTTGTGGAGAGCATTCAAAAGGACAAGGTATAGCCAAACATCCATGTGATTGTGAGGCCTTCAGTGCTCAGACAACAATGTAAGTTGGCAAGTATTTGAAAATGATCAAAGAAATAATCCATTTCTTACGAAGAGGTGAGTTCTCGGCCAAAAATCGGAAAAGTTGGAGTAGCAGTATGGTGACCAAGTGGTGCAGCTGAGAACCAACAAACTACCAAAGGGGATTATTACTTTGGAGTCCATTTTCAATCCTAATGATTAGTTTAGGAAGGAGAAAGCAAACATCCAAGTGAAGAGAGAAGATTCAGTGTCCATCTCGGTGGAAGAAGGCAAATCACTCCAAGTTGGCAAGATGACAACTGAGCAAGAAAGGTATGAGTTCATACAACTTTGTCAAGAATTCCCTGATGTGTTTGCTTGGAGCTATGAAGATTTGAAAGGTTTCAATCCCGAGTTAGCTCAACACACCATTGAATTGGACCCCAGTACTAAGCCCATTAAGCAAAAAAAAAGGCAATCAATCCACACATGGAGCCTCTCATGAGAAAGGAATTGAATAAGTTGATAGAATCAAGAATCATATTCCCTATCAAGCATTCTAGTTGGGTTGCCAACTTGTTCATCGAAAGAAGAGTGGGGAAATTAGATTGTGTGTTGACTTGAGAGATTTGAATAAAGCATCTCTTAAGGATCATTACCCACTTCCTTCCATGGAGAAAATTTTACAAGTTGTTCTTTGGCTCCGAGAGGTTTTCACTACTTGATGGCTATTCGTGTACAATCAGATTGGTGAAGGAAGAAGATCAGTTCAAGACAGCCTTTACAACCAAATGGGGAACTTATGCATACGGAAAATGCCATTTGGGCTGTCCAACGTCAGAGCTACCTTCCAAAAAGCAATGGACATGGCGTTCAAAGGTTTTTTTAACAACATAGTGCTGATATATTTTGATGATATCACTATTTTTTCAAAAAATACAGCAGACCACCTCTCTCATTTGAGACAAGTGTTCTAAAGGTGCAGAAGATTTGGAGTCTCCTTGAATCCTAAAAAATGTATTTTCTTAGCTCATGAAGGAAAGCTCCTTGGTCACATTGTCTCCAAAGAAGGATTAGCAATTGATCTAGAAAGAGTTGAAGCCATAAGAGCACTACCATTGCCAAGCCACAAGAAGGCCCTCCAGAGTTTCTTGGGAGAATAAATTTTGTTCGGAGGTTTGTCCCAGATTTTGCAGCCCTTGTCAAGCCCATCACCAAGATGTTAAAGAAAATCATGGCTTTCAAATGGATAGTAGAAGGCAAGGAGAGTTTTGAAGCAATCAAAGAAGCCATCTCTCAAGCCCCAACTCTCATCAACTTGGATTTCTCCAAGGATTTCATCCTCTATGCATTTGGGGGTGATGATACTATCTCTGCAATTTTGGTACAGCAGAATAAAGACAATGATGAGCAGCCAATTGCTTTCTTCAGCCAAAGCCTGGAGGACTATGAGGTGAGATATTCTTTCATTGAGAAGCATGTTCTTGCAGTAATCAGAAGCTTGAAGAAGTTCAAGCATTTAGTCTCAAACAACAAGGTTCAATTGTTGGTTTCTCATGCGGGAGTTAAGGACTTCCTCCTAAATAAAGACTTGAATGAAAAAAGGGCAGGTTGGATTACTCGTGTCATGGAGTATGACATAGAGATCAAGGTCACCAAGTTGGTCAGAGGAAAAGGATTGTGTGAGCAGCTGATTTTAAGCAAACAAGAGGAAGCATGCAATGAGAAGGAGGCTGTTTTGGCATTGCAAGATAGCCATGAGCAAGGAAGCACTCAAGAGGAAAATAATGGTGTCCCCACCCCTTGCTGGACCCAGAGTATAATGCACTTCCTAAGCATAGGCCTATGTCCTCCAGAGATGAACAAGACCCAAAGAAGACACTTCAGATTGTAGGCTGTCCCATATGCCCTTGTTGATGGTGTTTTGTTCAAAAGAGATGTGAATGGAGTACTGCTGAGATGCATTGGTACAAATCAGATTCATAGGGTGTTGGAAGAGTTCCATGGTGGACCAGCTGGTGGTCATTTTGCACCAAGAGTGACAGCTCTAAATATCATGAGGGCTGGTTATTATTGGCCCAAGATTTTCAATGATTGTTATGCATGGATCAAGAGGTGCAAGAATTGTGCATTCTTCACAGGTAAAGAGAGGCTAGCTGCCCTTCCATTGCATCCAATTCCAGTTGACCAGCCATTCATGCAATGGGGTTTAGACTTCATTAGAGTTATTAATCCCAATTCGAGCCAAGGGCACAAGTGGATTTTAACAGCCATAGATTACTTCACCAAATGGACTCAAGCAAAGAGCACTCAAGGAAGTAAATGAAGCTAGTATCCTAACTTCTATGAGGGAATAGTAACCAGGTTTGGCATACCAGCTACAATAATATCGGATAATGCATTAGCATTCATTGGATCCAAGGTGACTGAATGGGCTATCAAGAACAGGAACTACATAATTACTTCATCAAACTATTACCCCTAGGGTAATGGCTAGGCTGAATCTACAAACAAGAACTTGTTGAGGATAATTAAGAGGACTCTTGATGAAAATCAGAGGTCTTGGCATACTAAATTGAAATCAGCTTTATAGGATGATAGGATAACTCCTAAAAGATCTACAGGTAACTCTCCATTCAGGCTTGTTTATGGGAGAGAGGCAATTTTGCCCATATCACTTGAGTTGCCAACATTGGAACTCATGAAATAGTTGGAGTTGTTGGAGTTTGAGCCCATGGAAGTTAGATATGTAGAATTGATGGAGCTCCAAGAAATCAGGAATCAGGCATCCCAAGCAATGGAGAAGGATCAGGCTTTGATAAAGAAGACCTTTGATAGAAAGGAAAAGAATAGATCCTTTCAAGTTGGAGATCTAGTGTTAAAATGGGATGCAGACAGAGCAAAACCGGGAAGGCATTCAAAATTTGATGCCATTTGGAGTGGCCCATACATGGTCACAAAGTGTAAGGACAACAATGCCTTCCAATTGTCTTCATTGGATGGCAAAGAACTGCAGATTCCAGTCAATGGGATCCATCTAAAGCATTGCTACTAAAGGGAAATTCTCCACCTTGTAAATATTAGCTTAGGTTTTCATTCCTCCAAGTGCTTGTGCACATTATTTTGCTGTAGATTAGTTTTTCTTTCCCTAAGTGCTTTGGCACAGGCTTGTTATTCCTGGGAATGTGTTTGCAGGCCTTGCTCCATTAGGTGATATTCCATGTTCCTCCTTGCAACGTTCTAGTCAGTTGGGGTATCAGATAGAAAATCAGGTGACTCAATTCCCAATGGATTGCTTCAAGAACTAGTAACTTCATTCAAAAGAGTGATGACCCTCCCTCGAGTCGCCAAAATTGTTATCCAAAATGTGCCCCTACTCATTTTGTGGCTAACTCCCTTTCATCTTTCCTCTTCTTGTGCATCAGACATAATATTTTGCTTTTCAGGCACTCAAAACCTTCTGGAAATGGCACCATTGGATAGAGCTCTTTCTCAGCTTTCTAGAAAGGTAAAGTTTTCCTCCTAACTCCATGTATTTTTGAAGTTATGGCTCGGCGGAGTTTTTTGGGAAAAGTTTCCCCTGAAAGGCCCGTGACCAATGAGATGCCGCCATGTGGCACCTAGAGTGGCGGAGCGTGGGGAAATTTTGGAAAATTTTCCAAATGACCAAAAAGGTGCAAAAATTGTAACATCCTCATTTTAGACAATAGAACAAGTCAATTTTTTTTTTTTTTTTTGATAATTGCATCCTGGTTCTAAATACATAATTTAGAACTCACAAATCAAATAACCATTCTTATAACAGATAACCATATGCAGCTGTAATGACTCGGAGTACCTCCGATCTATTCATTCCATGACTCGGTAATCTACCGATCTATTCATGAGTAATAAGAGTTGGCGTTTTTATTTAACACTTCACTCTTGCGGTTCTCTTCCCTATTCTGGGATTCAGAATGCTCTGTCCAAGGAACCTAACTGAATAATTGTTACCATTATTCATCGGCATCTCATCCCTTAGACTAGGTGACTTAGGACAACGCAATCAGCAACTTGCGATACTTTGGCCAAAGATTTGAAACATACTGCTTATGTCTCGTATTCCTTAACGGCATACTCGTCAATCTGGAATACGTCCTTCACCCCATTCTATGTTATGTAGAATGTCTTATACCGACTTACATCGGTCCTCCTATCTCAACTTATTCACTCGGAAACGGATTAACAAGGTGATAACGTTATATGGATGCCCACGAGGATTAGGGATACGATGACGTACTGGTTCAACCCTAGTTAAACCAGTGTGTCAAGATACCCCGATTCTCCTAGGCAGCCTTGTAACGTGATCACATTCCTAATCGGTCCCTGAGTAACTCGTTCGAGATCAAAGTGTAAATCTTAGCGATCAATGCAAAGGGTGTCGTCATAAGTCACCTGCATTGTTGTAACTTCGAAAAGATCCTAATCTTCTCGGAGGTACAACCCTGCAGTTGACTTGTGCCGTCAACCTTTAAATCCGCCTCGAAAAGATCTACTTATTAATATGTGTTACGCACGTTGAGTTTAAATTACATTAAAGACGTTCCCCTAAGGTTAGCCTTTCCCGATCCCTGGATTCTTCATCTTAGGATGACCTTCCTCAATAAAACCCATTAACGGTGGAGATATTAAGGCCAAGGTCTCATCAAGGAGTTCTTAGAATATACATAATTCTAAAACAACGAAATTGGACAATATCTCATAAACTTCACATGAGATTGCCATCTGAACCCCATTAGGTTTATATCAGTTCTCATAACTGAATTTATATCATACTTATTAGTATCAAATATAAATGATTCAGAATCCAATTAAATGTTGTCCTGTCATAATCAGGACTAGGGATTAATGATTTAATTCAGTTTGTTTAGCGTTCTGCTTAGGTATATTTTAACCCTATCTTCCCAAAAGACAGTGAACTAAATTTCAATTTAGCTTTCGATAGAACATACAAGAACTACTAAACACTCATAAGAATTCAATCACATATTCTTGTAAGATTTCATTGGTATTCACAAAAGTCACCAATTATACAATGATAACAATACTCTCACGACATAAGAACCGGAGAAATACTAACTATCAAGATAGAAATACAATCACATAAGTATCAAATATCCATTTCCATTCCTTTCGGTACTAATCAAATACATTTTATGCATTCAGCATACTTGATACATTACTCAACTGAAAAAGGAACATCTTTCCTTATATGGTACATTTAGAAAATCAAGCGGTAATTCATTATAAAATCAATTTAAACAATCTGATCGTCCTATCAGATCTGCATGCTTTTACCACTTACGGCATCCATCTGCAAAAATTGTCAACATGGGTCAGTTCAATGAACTGAGCATGATAAGCACTAACCTTTAAAACAATTGCAATACATCAATTGTTTTCATTAAACACCCTGTTTAAATGAGATCAAATCATTAAAACGTTAGTGACCAAGAAGACAAATGCATCTAACCAACTATCCATCTGAATCCCAAGGACAGCAACATCAGACGGATTATATATTCAACATAATAAATAAATAACCTTTCATGATTCCATCAGCATGATAGAACAATTCCAAAAGTTAGATAAACAATTATATCAACCTATACTTTATAACAGAAGAGAAATAAACGAATAATACTTATTTCCTTCAGATCTAGCTCATGACTGTACCGCATCTTTTCAAGAGCAAGGCATTCACTTAATACACAAGCAAATAAATCAGTCGAGACCATCAACAACACCACTGTTTTGTTAAAGCTTACAAGAAAGCAACTACAGTACAGTAGCCCTCATGCCAAACAACGGTGTCTATCAACAAGCAGACTCAGTATGTCCTCACGCAAGAAGTGACAGACAAGAAGATATTAAATGCCGTTACCTGTTAAGGTGAAATCGACTACTCCTAAACTCAATCAAGCTCAGAAATGGATATCTATGCACAGAAGACGTAACACGCCAACAATACCTTATGACAACCTTCAACTCATTCAAGTCCTTTCTACACTGTAAGGCTTTTAGACCCAAGGTCGAATTCAAAGGATCTCTTCAGTTATCACAGTCAACAAGAGACTCGAAATCATTTTAGCAATGACAATTCCCTATGACTATGCAGAGAGATTTTTAAACGAAATCCACGCAACATGCACAGCCACATCTATCTGGAATGTAATCAGAAAGAAAACATAACATAACATAACATAACATAGTCACTTCTGAACGCATCCAGAGTTGAAAGTATGTTATTCACGACCTACTTTATAAAAGCCATAATACATAATGTCAAGTTATTTTAAGAAATCCAACAAAGCCAAAAACATTACATGTTCATACTCAGGCTTATACAGATACAGTGACACAGATTACCAATCAAGGATTTAAAACTAAATCCGTATATCAGTATTCACAATATAGCTTTTACAGAAGCCGATATACAAGATATCTTTCCAAACTCAAGGAACCCAACAGTGTCGAAACAATAGTAAATAAGCAAGCTTAATTTGAGGCAGGTACTGTAGTTACCTAGAAAGGATTCCACTGAACCCGAGTAACAGTATATCAAATAAATAATAAACAATGATTCCCAACTGTGCCAACAATGATAAACATTAAAAATCAGGCTTAAACAAATCACTGATTTCGTAACAAGAATTCCAACTGAATCTCTCCAATATTCTCGAACAAGCTTACACAGAAGGAAACGTAACAGTACAACCAGGGAGTCTGTACCAAAATTTATTACAAATAACAGAGGTCGTATGACCTGTTACTTCTTCTAGACTCCAACGAAACTCAAATTACCAATATTCAAAGATATATAAAGCTTCCACAGTGGTCCATAGTGCACGAATCATTCAATGGACTCTACAGAGTCGTTTCAATATAATAAACATATATATATATAAACGGGTTGAATCCCCTTAACCTTCACGAAAGGGAAAAACAACTCCAGTGAGGTCGTAATGAATACTGTAACACAATATGTTACCTCTTCACAATAACTATAAAATTCATAACGAAACCCAACAAAAATCCATAACCACCACTAAATAATAACCACGACATAACTTACAAAAGTTCAATTTTAACTGAACAATCAAACAAATGTCCATCAGTATCCCTTCCGACAAGTACCCACAACAAGCAACAACAACGGCAAGTATCAACAACAAGCATCGACTTTGAGTATAAATCAACAAGCATCACAGTGGCCTGTACCCATCACAAGAACAATTTATGGGCTCTCGCAGAGCAGGCCGAGCATACCTTCTTTTCATATATTTCGCATATAAAAGCCGGAATGCAAAACACAAAGAAATATAGCAACAGTTCGAATATAATAAACACCCATCAAGGGTTAAATTGAAAAGCCGAACCAGCATGAAGATATAGTGTCAAAATCACACAAGGATACCATAGAAACCATCTATTTCCATAAATCATTTGAACAGAGTTGTTCTAATGAAATCATTTGAAGAAGAGCAAGATTTTTAAAAGTTAGGGCCTAACATGCCTGGATATTTGCTCAAAATTCCGAAGCAGACCACTGAAAGAGCTCGGACTTTCTTTTCCTTTTCCAAGTTAGAGCCACCAACAAAATTTTGCTATTTCCATGACATATATATTTTCCTTGCCAGAGGAAAGAGCTAGATACGCTCATACTCGCCATGCAACACCAAGAAGACTGGTGCGAAGAACCAGTGAATAGGCAGAGGGAAAACCGGAATTCGTGATAAGCCAAACAAACCATTAACTTTCCAATTTGCATGCCTTCTCGCGAAATCCGAGCTCGACTACCGAGCTCATTAATTGCATTTACTCCCAATTTCCCGCTCAAACTCCACTGCCACCGACCGCCATAGTTGGCGATAGACAAGAGAAATTCCAAGACCATTTCCAATTTTGGCGACCTGCCACGTCGGCTCAAGTTAGCCGTTTTAAAACCTCCACCAATTACCTGTCCCTCATGCTTATCCACACATTTAATAACATAGAAACTACCGCCCATGGTTCGCACCCCTCCATAGGTCCCCTTACATCCTTGTTCAATAGTTAGGTTAGTAACTTAGGTTAGAATTTAGGATAACACCTAGTCTAACTTCTTAGAACATAGATATTAACTTAGAACATTAGCTCTTAGCCTAGGTCTAGGTTAGATTAACACTAACCCCTAGGTTAAGTTTAGTTTTAGGTTACTAACATTTATAATTCCAGTTAGGTCTAACATTTCTTACGCTCAGAAAAAGACCCACAACATGCATTCTCGAACAGGGTTAACTCCTGTCTTTCGCCATTAGGCTACAGAAATTATATGTAACTGAATTATTACCTGGTCCGCGATCAAGACCTTCCAGATATATTTAGATATCGGGAACCAATCCTTTTCACACGATCAACCTGAGTTATACTCCGGACTAGCTTATTCAATGCATCTAGACCTTGCAACCTGTTCAAGGTCTGTAATTTTAATTCATCACGAACAAACTTAAAGCAATACTTGGATCAATTCCACTGATCCAAGGCTAGGTATTATAGGTGGATAACTCTATAATTCATTCCGAGATCAGATTAAACTCAGATACAAAATGAAAGAAATAAAAGAGTCCAATCATATTCCGACTCAGTCAAAGATCTGCAATCTGCAAAGAAGATACAGTACATATCAAGCATGATTTCTCAATCAAGGAACACATCCTTTTACAAAGAAACCATATATCAACACTTGAATGCTCAGGAGGAGGTAACAACAGTTCAGGGTGTTACATGCTTCCCTCCTAAAAGATTCATCGTCCCGATGATTACATATTTGATTAACCTTCAGGTCAACCAATTTATCAGTACACAAACAATGTGACTATTTCCAATTTGAATAGTTCCAGAAATCAATGTCACAGCATATTTTATTCAACCTGAATAATGTTTGCCTTCATCTGGCTTTCATAAATACTTAAAAAAAAAAGTTTAGAAAAGAATGTTTTGTCAACAGATTTCATTCTGTTGAAAAAGAGAAGGAAAAGCAATTTTCATCTCTTCTAGATTTTCCCAAGTTGCACTTTCTTCATTAAATTGGTCCCACTGGACCTTACATTGCTGTATTTCACGATTTCTTAAATGCAATTGGTGAGTTTCCAGCACTCGTGTGGGTTTAACCACGATTATTCCTGGGTCTTGGACCTGCAAGGAATTCCAATTTAAAACATGTGACAGATCTGAAACGTATTTCTTAAGCAAAGAAATATGGAAAACATCATGCATGTGAGATAAAGCAGGTGGCAATGCTAAACGATAAGCTACAAGATTGATTATTTCGACAATTTCGAAAGGTCCCACGAATCGAGGTGACAACTTAGCAGCCTTGCCAAAAGTTATAGAACTCTTTCTGGGTTTAACACGAAGAAAAACCTTCTCACCAAGCTCAAACCTTCGATCAACCCACTTAAGGTTAGCATAGCTCTTACTCTATCTCTGCTTTGCTTCCTTTAATCATTCACGAATCAGCTTAACTTGCTGTTCCATTTCAGTGAGAATCTCTGGTCCAATTACCACTCTATCCTCAACACTGTCCCAACTAACAGGAGTTCTGCACTTTCTTCCATAAAGTGCTTCAAATGGTGCCATTTTAAGAGATGAGTGATAAGTATTGTTGTATGCGAACTCAACTAATGGAAGATACTCCTCCCATTTATACTGTTGATCCATGCAATACATACGCAACATGTCCTCCAACACTTGATTTACCCTCTCAGTTTGTCCATCCGTTTCCGGATGATATGTAGAACTGAAGTTTAGTTTCGTTCCAAGAGCTGCGTTAAGCGTTTGCCAAAACCTTGATGTCATTCTAGGATCCCTGTCAGATATAATCAATTCTGGTACACCATGCAACCTGAAAATTTCATGTACGAATCTTTTGGCCAGCACTGGAGAATCATCCTTTAGATTTCTAGCGATGAAATGAGCTACCTTAGTCAGTTTATCTACAACTACCAGGATAACATCATGTTTATTCCTGGACATGGGTAATCCTTGTACAAAATCCATGGTTATTACTTGCCATTTGTCTTTGCGGTATGCTATGAGGATATAACAGTCCCAGGCGAGGTGCATATGTTCTGCCTTCACCTGCTGACATTCCAAACAATGAGTCACAAATTCAATGACATCCTTTTTCATACCTTTCCAAAAGTATTGTTGTTTCAAATCAGCAAGCATCTTTGTGATACCCGGGTGTCCAGAGAAAGGTGAATTATGAAATTCAACTAACAACTTCTTTCTCAAATCGTTCAGCATAGGTACATATACCCTATTTTCATAACGCAAGATTCCTTCATTATCAAAATGAAAACCTTCATACCTTATATCCTTAGGTTCTGCAGCAAGCGCTGCTTTTACTCGTTGAAAGTATGCATCTGATTCTGAGGCACTTTTTACTTCATCTTTAAACTGAGTTCTTAATGTTATAAGAGCAGAAATGTGCCTCCTACGACTTAGAGCATCAGCTACTCTATTCTCCTTCCCTTTGATATAGCTAATATCAAAGTCATATTGTGATAAAAATTCTAACCACCTTCTCTGTCTGGCATTCAGATTAGGCTGAGTGAAAATATATTTCAGTCCTAAGTGATCAGTTTTCAACTCAAAAGGTTTCCCAAGTAAGTAGTGTCTCCAGACTTGAAGTGCATGAACAATAGCAGCAAGTTCCAAATCATGAGGGGCATAATTCAGCTCATGTAACTTAAGTTTTCTACTTTCATATGCTATGACCTGATCATTTTGTAGCAAAACACCTCCAAGGCCTTCCCCAGAAGCATCCGTTATTCTAACCGTAAAACTCCCATTAGGTGCAGTATAGCTAATATAGGTGCGAAAGTCAACCTGGTCTTTCGACTTTTGAAAGCCGCTTCACACTTGTCATTCCACATGAATTTCTTATCCTTCTTTTGCAATGAAGTTATTGGTGCAAATACTTTAGAAAAATCCTTTACAAATTTTCTATAGTAACCAGCAAGACCCATGAAGCTTCTTACTTCATGCACATTCTTTGGTGCAGGCCACTCAGTTATTGCCACTATTTTTGAAGGATCTACAGCAATTCCTTCTTTACTTATGACATGACCCAAATAGTGAACTTCTGAATCAAAGAAAGAACATTTGGATAACTTACCATACAACTTTCTTTTTCTCAGAATTTCCAAAACTATCTTCAAATGCTCATTGTGCTCCTCAATGCTTTTAGAATAAATGAGAATATCGTCCAAGAATACAAGTACAAACTTGTCCAGATATTCTTGAAAAATATTGTTCATTAAGTTCATAAAGGCTGCGGGTGCATTAGTTAATCCAAAGGGTAGAACCATGAATTCATAATGTCCGTACCTTGTTCGGAAAGTTGTTTTATGAATGTCTTCTTCTTTAATCCTTAACTGATGATAGCGGATCGAAGATCTATCTTAGAATAAACCGCTGCTCCACGCATCTGATCAAATAGATCGTCGATTCTAGGAAGTGGATATCTGTTCTTGATTGTTGCTTTGTTCAACATCCTATAATCAATACACAGCCTTAGTGTTCCATCCTTCTTTTTCACAAATATTACAGGCGCTCCCCAAGGTGAAACACTTGGTCTAATCAAACCTTTTGACAAAAGTTCTTGCAACTGTGCCTTGAGCTCAATTAACTCTGTAGTAGTCATCCGATAAGGTGCTTTGGAAATAGGTTCTGTTCCTGGTTTGATTTCAATGGTGAAGTCAAATTCTCTCTTGGGTGGTAACCCTGGTAATTCCTCAGGAAAAACATCCCTGAAACTTTGTAACAGAGGGAACCGTTTCATGAAATCATCATCTTCTTCTGAAGATTCAGATATCTTTACTGCATAAAGGGTGCATCCTTTATTTTTAGCCTTTTTAAGCTGCATAGCTGACAGTTTTCTAACTGAAATTTCCCGTTTCACCCCTTGAATCTCTGCTGATTCCAGCTGATCATCTAAACATTTTATGTTCTTTTCATAGCAGTCTACTTTTGCTTTATGGTCAGCTAACCAATTGACACCGATGACAATGTCATACGATCCCAAAGGTGTAACATAGAGATCAACTTCCATGGAAAAGTTAGGTAAGTCAAGGACTGCCCCAAAAAGACACATACTCACTGTATGAACAGAGTTATTACCATCTTTATGCCCAAGATTTATCCATTTTTCCAGCTTTTCTTTTAAGTTTAGAAGCAAGTTTATTAGAAATAAAACATTCAGTAGCTCCTGTATCAAAAATAATAGTGACAGGTATGCCAAATAACTTACCCTGAACTTCTATAGGTGTTACTTGCTTTTCACTGACTTGCTTGCTTTGCTCTGCGGCATGTATCTTATGCTTTCTTGAATTACGATCATCCTTCTTGAAAGGGCATTGATTTGCGTAGTGATCTTTGCCACAATTGTAGCAGCCTCCTCTACGGGTCCCTTTTTAGGCTCAAAGTTGCCTCCGGTTTGTAATTGTCACGTTGTCCTCCATAGGGCTTCGCCCATTGTTATAATTTTTAGCAAAATTATCCCTTATGTTTCCAGCAGGCTTATTTACTACTACTTTCTTCTTGTTATCTCCTGAAACTTACTCTTGTTTCCAAACTTTTTCCATGGTCCTTTTAGGTGCAAGAGAGGTTGAAGAAGGGTTTGCAGTCTTCTTCCGCACTTCCTCTTTATGAGCAGAAATAGCCTTTAATTTCTGTTCTTGCCTTATGGCCTTTTCAACAACTCCTTCCATAGTGGTTGGACTGTGAACATCGACCTCTCCCCCTATCACGGGATTCAATCCCATGATGAATTTCCGTATTCTGAACTTCTCGTCAGTTTGATACTGCGGTACATACTTGAGGAGTTTTGTAAACCGCTCCCAGAATTCAGTTACCGTTAGCTTCCCTTGAGCTAAGTTCTGAAATTCTGTCATTTTCTGATCATAGAAAAGTTGTGGCAGCCAACGTTGCCTAAAATAGCCTTTAAATTGATCCCAAGTAATATTGGTCTCATCAATGTTTAGTTCAGCTTTACGGCTATCCCACCACGAAGATGCTTCGTGGGAAAGCTGATAGGCTCCCCAAATAGCTTTGGTTTCCTCTGAGAAGTTCCTTATTGCAAAGTACTTCTCCATTTCGCTGAGCCAGTTCTCAGCTCCATCTCCTAATGTGGTGCCATCATACTTAGGTGGGCTTATCCTTTTTATATCATTAGTGAGTTCTGCTGCCAATCTGGCCTTTTTGTTTTCTGGTTGGACAGGTGCATTCCCAGCATTAACATCAACTCCCATGTCGGGGTTGTCCTCAGGAGGTTGCTGATTATTATTATCAACTTCTTCATCCTCCTCATTTCCCATCACCTCTGTTCAAGTACAGCTAAGCGATCTCTTGTGTCCAACAGGCAGCAAGGATCTCATCAAGTTTACGGTTGTTGCCACTCCTCCTTCGGTGGAGCATTATTATAACGTTCCCCTTGTTCTAACCATTTTTACATTACAAGAAAATTCAGGTTTTTATCAAATTATGGACACATAGGTCCAAGAGCTGCAACCTTCACTCGATACCAAGATGTAACATCCTCATTTTAGACAATAGAACAAGTCAATTTTTTTTTTTTTTTTTGATAATTACATCCTGGTTCTAAATACATAATTTAGAACTCACAAATCAAATAACCATTCTTATAACAGAACAACCATATGCAGTTGTAATGACTCGGAGTACCTCCGATCTATTCATTCCATGACTCGGTAATCTACCGATCTATTCATGAGTAATAAGAGTTGGCGTTTTTATTTAACACTTCACTCTTGCGGTTCTCTTCCCTATTCTAGGATTCAGAATGCTCTGTCTAAGGAACCTAACTGAATAATTGTTACCATTATTCATCGGCATCTCATCCCTTAGACCAGGTGAATTAGGACAACGCAATCAGCAGCTTGCGATACTTTGGCCAAATATTTGAAACATACTGTTTATGTCTCGTATTCCTTAACGGCATACTCGTCAATCTGGAATACGCCCTTCACCCCATTCTTATGTTATGTAGAATGTCTTATACCGACTTCTGTCAGTCCCTCCTATCTCAACTTATTCACTCGAAATGGATTAACAAGGTGATAACGTTATATGGATGCCCACGAGGATTAGGGATACGATGACGTACTGGTTCAACCCTAGTTAAACCAGTGTGTCAAGATACCCCGATTCTCCTAGGCAGCCTTGTAACGTGATCACATTCCTAATCGGTCCCTGAGTAACTCGTTCGAGATCAAAGTGTAAATCTTAGCGATCAATGCAAAGGGTGTCATCATAAGTCACCTGCATTGTTGTAACTTCGAAAAGATCCTAATCTTCTCGGAGGTACAACCCTGCAGTTGACTTGTGCCGTCAACCTTTAAATCTGCCTCGAAAAGATCTACTTATTAATATGCGTTACGCACGTTGAGTTTAAATTACATTAAAGACGTTCCCCTAAGGTTATCCTTTCCCGATCCCTGGATTCTTCATCTTAGGATGACCTTCCTCAATAAAACCCATTAACGGTGGAGATATTAAGGCCAAGGTCTCATCAAGGAGTTCTTAGAATATACACAATTCTAAAACAACGAATTGGACAATATCTCATAAACTTCACATGAGATTGCCATCCGAACCCCATTAGGTTTATATCGTTTTCTCATAACTGAATTTATATCATAATTATTAGTATCAAATATAAATGATTAAGAATCCAATTAAATGTTGTCTGTCATCATAATCAAGACTAGGGATTAATGATTTAATTCATCTTGTTTAGCGTTACTGCTTGGGTTTACTTTAACCCTATCTTCCCAAAAAGACAGTGAACTAAATTTCAATTTAGCTTTCGATAGAACATACAAGAACTACTAAACACTCATAAGAATTCAATCACATATTCTTGTAAGATTTCATTGGTATTCACAAAGTCACCAATTATACAATGATAACAATACTCTCACGACATAAGAACCGGAGAAATACTAACTATCAAGATAGAAATACAATCACATAAGTATCAAATATCCATTTCCATTCCTTTCGGTACTAATCAAATACATTTTATGCATTCAACATACTTGATACATTACTCAACTGAAAAAGGAACATCTTTCCTTATATGGTACATTTAGAAAATCAAGCGGTAATTCATTATAAAATCAATTTAAACAATCTGATCGTCCTATCAGATCTGCATGCTTTTACCACTTACGGCATCCATCTGCAAAAATTGTCAACATGGGTCAGTTCAATGAACTGAGCATGATAAGCACTAACCTTTAAAACAATTGCAATACATCAATTGTTTTCATTAAACACCCTGTTTAAATGAGATCAAATCATTAAAATGTTAGTGACCAAGAAGACAAATGCATCTAACCAACTATCCATCTGAATCCCAAGGACAACAACATCAGACGGATTATATATTCAACATAATAAATAAATAACCTTTCATGATTCCATCAGCATGATAGAACAATTCCAAAAGTTAGATAAACAATTATATCAACCTATACTTTATAACAGAAGAGAAATAAACGAATAATACTTATTTCCTTCAGATCTAGCTCATGACTGTACCGTCTTTTCAAGAGCAAGGCATTCACTTAATACACAAGAAAATAAATCAGTCGAGACCATCAACAGCACCACTGTTTTGTTAAAGCTTACAAGAAAGCAACTACAGTACAGTAGCCCTCATGCCAAACAACGGTGTCTATCAACAAGCAGACTCAGTATGTCCTCACGCAAGAAGCGACAGACAAGAAGATATTAAATGCCGTTACCTGTTAAGGTGAAATCGACTACTCCTAAACTCAATCAAGCTCAGAAATGGATATCTATGCACAGAAGACGTAACACGCCAACAATACCTTATGAAAACCTTCAACTCATTTAAGTCCTTTCTACACTTGTAAGGCTTTTATACCCAAGGTCGAATTCAAAGGATCTCTTCATTATTGCGATCAACAAGAGACTCGAAATCATTTTAGCAATGACAATTCCCTATGACTATGCAGAGATATTTTTAAACGAAATCCACGCAACATGCACAGCCACATCTATCTGGAATGTAATCAGAAAGAAAACATAACATAACATAACATAGTCACTTCTGAATGCATCCAGAGTTGAAAGTATGTTATTCACGACCTACTTTATAAAAGCCATAATACATAATGTCAAGTTATTTTAAGAAATCCAACAAAGCCAAAAACATTACATGTTCATACTCAGGCTTATACAGATACAGTGACACAGATTACCAATCAAGGATTTAAAACTAAATCCGTATATCAGTATTCACAATATAGCTTTTACAGAAGCCGATATACAAGATATCTTTCCAAACTCAAGGAACCCAACAGTGTCGAAACAATAGTAACTAAGCAAGCTTAATTTGAGACAGGTACTGTAGTTACCTAGAAAGGATTCCACTGAACCCGAGTAACAATATATCAAATAAGTAATAAACAATGATTCCCAATTGTGCAACAATGATAAACATTAAAAATCGAAAGCTTAAACAAATCACTGATTTCGTAACAAGAATTCAATGAATCTCTCCAATATTCTCGAACAAGCTTACACAGAAGGAAACGTAACAGTACAACCAGGGAGTCTGTACCAAATTTATTACAAATAACAGAGGTCATATGACCTGTTACTTCTTCTAGACTCCAACGAAACTCAAATTACCAATATTCAAAGATATATAAAGCTTCCACAGTGGTCCATAGTGCATGAATCATTCAATGGACTCTACAGAGTCGTTTCAATATAATAAACATATATATATATATATATATTAAACGGGTTGAATCCCCTTAACCTTCACGAAAGGGAAAAACAACTCCAGTGAGGTCGTAATGAATACTGTAACACAATATGTTACCTCTTCACAATAACTATAAAATTCATAACGAAACCCAACAAAAATCCATAACCACCACTAAATAATAACCACGACATAGCTTACAAAAAGTTCAATTTTAATGAACAATCAAACAAATGTCCATCAGTATCCCTTCCGACAAGTACCCACAACAAGCAACAACGGCAAGTATCAACAACAAGCATCGACTTTGAGTATAAATCAACAAGCATCACAGTGGCCTGTACCCATCACAAGAACAATTTATGGGCTCTCGCAGAGCAGGCCGAGCATACCTTCTTTTCATATATTTCACATATAAAAGCCGGAATGTAAAACACAAAGAAATATAGCAACAGTTCGAATATAATAAACACCCATCAAGGGTTAAATTGAAAAGCCGAACCAGCATGAAGATACAGTGTCAAAAATCACACAAGGATACCATAGAAACCATCTATTTCCATAAATCATTTGAACAGAGTTGTTCTAATGAAATCATTTGAAGAAGAGCAAGATTTTTAAAAGTTAGGGCCTAACATGCCTGGATATTTGCTCAAAATTCCGAAGCAGACCACTGAAAGAGCTTGGACTTTCTTTTCCTTTTCCAAGTTAGAGCCACCAACAAAATTTTGCTATTTCCATGACATATATATTTTCCTTGCCAGAGGAAAGAGTTAGATACGCTCATACTCGCCATGCAACACCAAGAAGGCGATGTGCGAAGAACCAAAGTGAACAGCAGAGGGAAAACCGGAATTCGTGATAAGCCAAACAAACCATTAACTTTCCAATTTGTATGCCTTCTCACAAAATATGAGCTCGACTACCGAGCTCATTAATTGCATTTACTCCCAATTTCCCGCTCAAACTCCACTGCCACCGACCGCCATAGTTGGCGATAGACAAGAGAAATTCCAAGACCATTTCCAATTTTGGTGACCTGCCACGTCGGCTCAAGTTAGCCGTTTTAAAACCTCCACCAATTACCTGTCCCTCATGCTTATCCACGCATTTAATAACATAGAAACTGCCGCCCATGGTTCGCACCCCTCCATAGGTCCCCTTACATCCTTGTTCAATAGTTAGGTTAGTAACTTAGGTTAGAATTTAGGATAACACCTAGTCTAACTTCTTAGAACATAGATATTAACTTAGAACATTAGCTCTTAGCCTAGGTCTAGGTTAGATTAACACTAACCCCTAGGTTAAGTTTAGTTTTAGGTTACTAACATTTATAATTCCAGTTAGGTCTAACATTTCTTACGCTCAGAAAAAGACCCACAACATGCATTCTCGAACAGGGTTAACTCCTGTACTGCCATTAGGCTACAGAATTATATGTAACTGAATTATTACCTGGTCCGCGATCAAGACCTTCCAGATATATTTAGATATCGGGAACCAATCCTTTTCACACGATCAACCTGAGTTATACTCCGGACTAGCTTATTCAATGCATCTAGACCTTACGACTGTTCAAGTGCGTAATTTTAATTCATCACGAACAAACTTAAAGCAATACTTGGATCAATTCCACTGATCCAAGGCTAGGTATTATAGGTGGATAACTCTATAATTCATTCCGAGATCAGATTAAACTCAGATACAAAATGAAAGAAATAAAAGAGTCCAATCATATTCTGACTCAGTCAAAGATCTGCAATCTGCAAAGAAGATACAATACATATCAAGCATGATTTCTCGATCAAGGAACACATCATTTTACAAAGAAACCATATATCAAAACTTGAATGCTCGGGAGGAAGTAGGTAACAACAGCTCAGGGTGTTACAAAAATTCGAATTTTGCCCGCCAACCCGATTTGGCCCCTGTTTTGCCCTAAAACTTCAAATGGCCATATATTTCGATCCGAGCTCAGGCTTTTCACGTTCTTTATATCAATGGAAAGCTGGTGAAATTGTCTACAAGATTCTGGGGTCAATTTTTCATTTTGATGGATTTTGGAGAGATGAAATAAAAATGTCTCGACACGTGGTGATGAGCGAAATGACGTTTCAACCACCGCTTTTAATGAAGAATGGCTCGCATTCTCTCCCAAAGATGGTTAAAAATGTCGTGGAATGGGTCTATAAGGATGCCCATGCTATCTTGAATGCATTTTGGTCAATGATTGAACCTCTCCCACGTTTTCCCATGTTTCTCTCTCTCTGGCTCGCCCTTGACCGTAAAAGCTAGATTTGGCTCATTTTCGAGTGTGGAACATTTTTTTGTGTATTACAGGTCCCCTTTCTCACCTTGGAAGTGATTTTGGTGGAATATCAAACCTTTTCTAAGAGTCAGTAACTTTATTTTGCCTCTCGGGTGTTGTAATGCAAGTGGTTTTGATGATTAAAATAACAATACAAATTTCTCTGTGATTAGTTTTCATCCTTTGCTGTGTTGTTTGGTTAATTTCGATCCTTCATTACAATTATCGGTTTATGCATGAGGTTCTTTGTTGCATTTTTATGGACTGTGTCAATCTGCAGAAGTAAAAAATGCTCACCACTCCTTTGGTGCATCACCTATTAGCATTAGTTTTAGTTTATCTGCATTCTCTATCTCTGTCTCCTTTGGAATTTAGGGTAGGATTAGGAATATAGACCTCCACAACTTGTAAGTGATAAATCTGACTAGAGGAATTGAGGAACCAACCTCTAAACTGGAGATTCCTTTCTCATTTTGCAAGTCCCACACTTGGGGAAAGGATTTAATGTTGTGCAATCACATTGGATGCTAGTATGATCAAACTAGAAATCGATCAACATCCGTGGGGTGCTACTAATTTTCCACAATAGTTTTGGCACACCCAAAGTGGAACATTTTTGTGTATTACAGTCCCCTTTCTCACCTTGGAAGTGAGTTTGGTGGAATATCGACCTTTTCTAAGAGTGTAACTTTATTTTGCCTCTCGTGTGTTGTAATGCAAGTGATTTTGATGATTAAAATAACAATACAAATTTCTCCCTCGTGATTAGTTTTCATCCTTTGCCCGTGTTGTTTGGTTAATTTCGATCCTTCATTACAATTATCAGTTTGTGCATGAGGTTCTTTGTTGCATTTTTATGGATCGTGTCAATCTGCAGAAGTAAAAATGCTCACCACTCCTTTGGTGCATCACCTATTAGCATTAGTTTTAGCTTTTGCATTCTCTATCTCTTTCTCCTTTGGAATTTAGGGTAGGGTTAGGAATATAGACCTCTCTGCAACTTGTAAGTGATAAATCGACTAGAGGAATTGAGGAACTAGCCTCTAAACTGGAGATTCCTTTCTCATTTTGCAAGTCCCACACTTGGGAAAAGGATTCAATGTTGTGCAATCACACTGGATGCTAGTATGATCAAACTAGAAATCTAATCAACATCCAGGGGGTTCTTGATTTGCAACAACAAGAACTACAAAAATTAGCAACAAGAAAAAAGCACGTAAAAACAAGAGACTGGGAATTGAGAAATTTATTGAAAACCTTTTGAGAATCCCATGTTGATGCAAAATGACGACACCCCGGATGGTTGGGTTTGATTGGGAATCCGGTGTGATTTTCTAAACATGGAGTTATCATGAAGTGTGGGACCTTTCGAATCAGAAAACTCTCCAGAGAAGGTTGGTTCCTGCTCCTAACCTACTCCGCTACTAATTACTCATAATGCGAGCAAAACTAATCACTAACACTAACCTATAACTTCCAAGGGGACATGGAAAGAAGGATTCATGAAAGAAAATCCTACAATAATAGTGGTGATACACCAAGAAAGGAGTACTAATCACCCTTCTCAAGCCCTACAAAATAGAGAAAGGGTGGATTTTGGGAGGTTGGACAAATGCAACACAAAATCAAGTTCCACCAATGCATTAAGGGGAGGTTGGGAAGATTTAACATAGAACCAAAATGAAAACAATCATGATTTCACGGTGTAAAAACAACCAAACCTGCAATGAACAAGAAAATGCACAGATCCTACAAGCACAATGAGAGGTAAAAATGTAAACAATGAACCATGAGAGGTTAGAGAGATTAACACAGGCACAATTTATTGCTCCATATGAATATACATAGTACATTGCTTTAGTAGGAAGAGGCATGAAGCCTTTATAAGAATTTGAGGAAGGCTTGAGCCCCAAGAAGCAATGGGTTACATGGGAGAAGAAAGGTGATGCACCCTTTACACGTGTAACCCCTTACATATTTATAGAGGAATTTTGAGGGGAGGAGAGAGAGAGAGGAAATCCTGAAATTGTTCAAAACCCCATTAAAATCCATAATTTAATCTTGCAATGAGTGTGGAGGATTTGTAAAATCTCTACTTCATTAATGACATTTCCTTGTGCTTGAAGGAATTGGTTGTGATTGCACTTGAGTCTAGTCTATCCCTTGTAGGCTCATCATGACTCTACTTTTCACCAACCTCATTAATGGCTTCACCCACCCATAAGCACTGCTTGCTTGTTCCTAAATTTAAGAGGTTTAAAATGTCAAAAATCCTAAATTTTGATGGTTCCATGCTACGAGATCTTTTCCCACAATTCCAATGAATATCCGTTTACAAGATACTTTGAGTTGATGTTTACTTAGTTCTTCCCGTGAGTTTCGACCCAATGCTTTGAGTCTACTCGGCTGAATCCCATCATTTTCTAACATATGTGGCTGAACCTTGATCATGGTTTAATGCCTTCATACAACCTATGCACATCTATGCCACCATCCTGCATATCCACGTACATGTCTTACCTTGTAACACCATAGTTGAGCTCTATTATTCTACTATGGCCAAGTCAAATTAGATCATTCCTTCATTCACCTATTTCAGCCACATTATTGGATCATTTGCTAAGTCGAGTCCCTTCATGTTAGCTCGGGTAACGTTCTTCATCGAGCTCAATGAGTTCAATCTCCTTACACCCGCATAGCTCTATTTCGAGCTCATTCCTTACCCATCTGAGGGTCTAAGTTGACATCACCCACTACTAATCCTCCACATATCCGAACTCAGGGAGCTCAGATCTAACTCGAAGTAACTCAACCATCTTGTCAAGTAGCTCGTCGAGCTACTCGGTGGGCTATTTTTAGCTCGGTGGCCTATTAAGTCCCAACTGGAGAATTTTCGATCTCGGGGCTCAATATTTTTTTTTTTGAATTTTCACATGTAGGAAGCTTGGAAAGGGATGAGTATGGGGAAAATTTAGACTTGTCATATTTTACCTATTTTTTCTTTTCTTGACCCGATGTGGGCCTGGGTTGGCTAATTTTTGTTGGGGAAAAAATAGTCAACAATTTGGTGACTCATGGGGATGTCTTCCTGCTAGACGTTTCTTGCACCAGTAGCCTCGTCATGTCCATTGGACTTGGAGTCATTGTATACCTATATCATGAACTGTTCCTTTGAAACTAAAACCCGTAAAACCACTAGTACCTACCGAACTTGAACTCTGTTCCGTTGCTTGCACTCTCAATTTTCATAAGAAAACCTTTAAAATAAAATTTGTGAGAGTAGAAAATTGTCTTAACTTGAGATCTTCACCGTTCCTCTCTCTGCAACCCCGTCTTGTGATACTTTGAAATGGACATGTCCCGAAACTTGATCCTCGCTAAGTAAAAAGTACATAACTATTTATTATTTAACGTGTATTACATTCTCATGGAATTTTGAGTAAGACAATTTTCAATTTTTTACATCATGAAACTCTATTAATTTTGAATTTTCTCTTTCTTCTAAAAGTTCCACTCTACGACATGATGTGGGAGACTACTCTGATTTGGCGGAGGCACTTGGAAGTTCACCTGTAATTGGTCTTGAAGGACTCAAAGGATGAAAACTCGTTAAAATCAGTCCTTAAACTAATTTTATTTTCTCTTCATTTGTTTCTTTTTGAGATCTGCAACTGTTTCATGCAGGTATAGACTTCTTGTACATGCGGGAGGCCTACTGAACACCATGTAGTATGTTGGAGCAATACGAACTAATAATTATATAAAAAATACCAAATCATACATGCCCAAGTAGGCATATAGAGTGGGCAGAACACTTGTGATGTTTAAAAAAATCCTACACCTAGCCTACACTAACTAGAGAGAAAAGGTTCAAACAAATACCGCCATTGGTAGTGCAAAGTAGCTTCCCCTTCTTACAATAGGCAGCCACGCAGATTATATGACACTAGACATGCCTGTATGGATGAGTGAAAAAATGATATATACCTAGTTTTCCACTTGAATTATCAAGGTATCAACTGGACATAAAACAAACACCCCTTTGGAATGATCCACATGAGGCTCTTGGAGATGTTGTAACTAATGCAGCTGATCCTTGTACTATGAAACTCACCCTCATGTTCGGAGATTAACATGAATAGTTGTGGAAACTCTTGTTTTGGCTAAAACGAAGCTAGATATCTGATGGGACATGGCCTGAACCGCCAAATGCATTTGTTATTCTAGAATTGGAATTTTAATAAGAAAATCTTTAAGTAGACTTCCTTGGAAAAGGTGACTGTTTGAGATTGGATCTTCTTATTCTCTCACATCTACAGACAACTATTGTGTCACCTTGGTCAATATTATGGAAAAGATGATATCCTCATGCTCTTTTCCCTTCATGGAAATTTGGGATCCTCCCTCAACATACAACCCCTCGAAATCACTTGTGGCCTCCAATGGAACTATTGATGGACTCTTGAAAGTGGATGAGTATGGCTGCTTACCTGAGAGTTCCTCCTTTTTTGACATGCTATTGGGAAGATTCAATTCCCCCAATTCAAATCCAAGAGTATTCTCATTTGAAATGGGTTGCACTTGCATATTCCTTTCTCGTGGCCATGAGAAACTCATCTATAGCATGAAACTCTTCAGGATTACTTGCAACTTCTGATTGGGGTTTGTTGGCTTAATGCAAGTAATTGGAAGATGTTGTGAATTACTGGGACCTTGGAGTTTCTCTTTCCTCTCTTGAAAACAAGGCTTCCCTACACGTTTTTTCTTCCTTATTCAACATAGAATTTGAATTACCAAGCTCCTATATTTGTTTCTTTTTTGGGTTGTCATTGTTAGTGGGGGCTTCAAGGCTCTCTTCCTTGATGGATTGATCAAATAATCCTACTTCAATTAAAAATGAAGGAAGAGGAAAATTTGTAATTTCATCAAAGTATGAAAGAAAAAATTTCTCTATGATCTCGTCCTCTTCTAGGCTCCCTTAAATTGACCTATTTTGCTCCATGATGTGCACATGCTCCTCCTCTAAGATACCTTTTGAATCTGCAACCTGTTTGTCATGGTTATCTCCATCCACAAACATGAAGTTTGAAAGTTTAAGTTCATCCCTGAAATATGAATCTAAGGAGGATGAAGTGGAGGGAGGGCTGGGAGTTCCTTGTATGACCTATCTTGAATTGGAATCCTCTGAATTTATTTGATCTTTGTTCTAGGCATGGATCTCTTTTTCTCTTCCCGACCGATTTTGCAACATGTGTTTGATCAACATTATCTGAAAACAAAGTTCCCTCATGAATGCTACATTATGAACACTTTGATTTTTGATCATTTTCAATGTGTTCTTTTTCTATAACTATTAAAACCAGATCAATCTTCACCACCTTCTCTTCTCCAACTTCAACTTCCTCTGAAGGCCTAACTAGTAGTTGAATTTTTTTATTCCGAGATTAGCAACCCAATTCTTCAAAAATTGAGGCATTTATTTCATGTTAGGCTCCTTTTGTTGTTGTTCTTCTTTCTTTGGTTTTTTGAGTTTCGTCCCCACATGGATTTGGGGAAGTGAGAGGAGTATTGGGTTGAGTCTTGATATGTTTTTTTGTTGGTGGTGGAGATGGTGGAAGGGGTTTACAAATTTTCTCCTATGGAGGGGACTATTTTTTGGAAGGGAAGAGGACAAAGGAACTGAGATGAGATGGAAGGGTGGAAGATAGAGAAGTGGAATCCACAATAGGTGCAACAAATGGGAAACTTGGAAATTGAGGTTTGGTTTGAAATGATACTGATTGGGACAAAGAAAATAACTATGAGAGGGTAATACAGGGTCTCCTGTAGACAAGGTTGACTTGCATAACGTTCAATGTCCTTGATCCATCCTTCTAGTTGGGGTAACATCTCAACTATGAAGCTTAGTTTCTCCTGCGGGATAAGATAATATGGAAAGGGGCCTTCCCATGGACAAGGGGCCCTGAATCCAATCTTGAATGCCTTCATTTGAGATGAAGCCCTAGACTACACCATACTTTCCATCATCTTAAGGATATTCATTTGTAACTCTACATCTCTAGGTGAAGAATATTCTCTCAAATCCGCATATTACTTCTCTCCAAAGATATGGATAGTTTGGCATATAGACAAACTGATTAGTGTCTTGCTCGTTGGGATATACCCATTGTTGATTTCCATCATAGTATGGATCTGTAGATGGCTGGTAGTACCTTGGAAATGAGTTTTGTAATTATGAAGGAGGGTTGTATTGATATTGTTAATTCCTTAAATGTGAATCCCATGAGGTAAATGAAGCCATGATTGCATGACCTCATGAAATGGAAGAAAATGAAATAGATGGAAGAGAGAAAATGAATGGAAATGGATGGTCAAGAAAAGGAATGTCTGCTACTCAGAGAGATGGGTTTGTTACCTAGATGGAGTCATCAGTTGTGCTTGTATGTGTGTCTCCAAAGACTAAAATTACACCAAGTGCACAATAAACTTGATGAAATGAAATGGATACCTATACTTACACCTTGAAGATCTAAAAAATTGTTGTGGGGTTGGACTAGTTCATCTGTAAATGATCCTCTAAAATTTAAATTTCAGAACCTGGCTCCACTTGAAAACCTTCGAAGTCCAAAGTGGTTGAAACTCCAAAACCCAAAGTGCATAGAAGTCTTGAAATCTGAAATGAGGAAACCTTCAGAATCTGAAATCTAAAATTGCCACAGCTCCCAAATTCTGAAAAACTAAAATTTCAAAACCTCTAAAAACCTAAAATCACAAAACCTGAAATTTGGAAAGGTCTGAAAATTGAAAATGTCTGAAATCCTAATTCCCAAAATCCTAAATTTTGAAAAACCCTGAAATCTCAAAATTCAAAATTTCAAAAAACTAAGGATACCCTTTTGAAGCTTAGGCCCCGATCTATCATCTAGTGAAGTTTGAGCTCATTTTGCTCATTTTATCCCTCCAAAAATGATTTCAGACTTTGAACCTGCTGCAAAACCTCTGAAATCTGAAATTTACAACTTCCAAACTCTGAAATGCAAGGGAAACTTTGAAAATGATTTTGTTTTGAACTTAGGCTTGCATGTGACCTTTGGTCTGCAGTAGAACAATTTTGTTAAAAATGAAAACTTGACTTCTCAAAGTTGCCCCTCCAGGCATGCCAAAGCTATTGAGTGTGGTCACACAATGGCTTAAGATTTGTTGTTTGATAATGAGACACTTCTAAAAGATGAGAAAAATATAACTCCTAATGTCCCACTGGGCATACAAAAATTATTGAGTGTGGTCTCAACACCCCCCAGATGGTTGGATTTGATTGGGGCATCCGATTTGATTGTGGCATCCGGTGTGATTTTCTAAACATGGAGTTATCATGAAGTGTGGGACCTTACAAATTAGAAAAATCTCTAGAGAAGGCCGGTTCCTGCTCCAAACCTACCTACCACTAACTACTCCTAATGTAGGAAAAACTACTCACTAAATGTAACCTACAACTTCCAAGGGGATAAGGAAAGAAGGATGCATGAAAGAAAATCCTACACTAACAACAAAGTGATACAAAGAAGAAAGGAGGCCTAATCACCCTTCCCAAGCCCTACAAAATGGAGAAAGGGTGTATTTTGGGAGGTTAGAGAAATGCAACACAAAATCAAGTTCCACCAATGCATTAAGGGGAGCTTGGGAAGTCAGAATAAATACTTGAAATGTAAAGAATCACCATTTTATGGTAAACATAACCACCAAACCCGTAATGAACAAGAGAATGCACAAATCCTGCAAGCACAATGAGAGGTAAAAATGCAAATAATGAACCATGACAGGTTAGAGAGATTAACACAGAACACAATTTATTGCTCCATATGAATAAACATAGTACATTACTTTAGTAGGAAGAGGCTTGAAGCCATTATAAGAATTTGAGGAAGTATTGAGCCCTAAGAAGAAATGAGGTGCATGGGAGAAGAAAGTTGATCCACCCTTTGCATGTGTAACCCCTTACATATTTATAAAGTAATTTTGAGGGGAGGAGAGAGAGGAAATCCCAAAATTGTTAAAAAAACCCATAGTTTAATCTTGCAATGAGTGTGGAGGATTTGCAAAAACACTCATTGCAAGATTAAACTATGGGTTTTTTTAATAATTTTGGGATTTCTTCTCTCTCTCCTCCTCAAAATTCCTTTATAAATATGTAAGGGGTTACACATGCAAAGGGTGGATCAAATTACTTCATTAATGACCTTGCCTTGTGCTTAAAGGAACTGGCTAAGATTGCACCTGAGTCAGATCTAGCCCCTGTAGGCTCATCATGACTATACTTTTCACCAACCTCATTAATGGCTTCACCCACCCATAAGCATTGCTTGCTATTCCCAAATTTAGGAAGTCCAAAACCTCTGAAATCCCAAATTATGATGGTTCCATGTTGTAGATATTTCTCCCATGATTCCAACAAATATTTTTACAAGAAACAAACATCGGGAGCTCCAGATATCACATTTCAGGTTCTGGTGAACTCTATAATTTTGGGGTTTAAAAAACCTCTGAAAATCCATTTTTTGTAACTCCATTATGCTTCCATTGAAAATATATCTCTCTTAGCTTTCCAACAAATGTAATTTTTAGCATTTTGATACCCCTAGCACAAGATATGACTGTTTGAGTGAAGGAGGGTTTTGGTGTCCAACTGGGTTTATTTTACAATGTTTGCATGACAAGTTAGCTCAGTGAGTAGCTCGGCAAGCTGAGTTGAGATCATTTATATTCATATCCTCCAAGCTTTGAAGAAACTCATTGCATTGGTATCTATGGCCTTAGGTATTTCCTTTGCATTACCTTACAACCCTGTGAGTTATGGGTGTGCTATTTCACGTTATTGCGCAAGCCATTAATGACTATGTTCATTCCACCGAGCCACAAAATGGCTCATTTGAACCCCAAAAAATCTCCCACCAAAGGTGAAACGTCAACTCTTCACCTTGGGATTTGGCTATTTTATGCCAAGCTCTATGTTGAGCAAGCTCTTTGCATAACTTGTGAGCTTCAAAAATCATTTTTGCATTGAACCCATTTGATGGTCTTCCTTTGTGTTGGCCGTCTTGGCCACTTAATAGTTCTCGTGGGCGAGGAACTTGCTCATTACCATATCCTTTTTTGAAATTTCTATTTGCCTGGCCTCTCCATTAAAATTCACGTGCCAAAACACTTTGCACAAATTTTGAGCTATTTCACACATCTTACATTCGGAGATTTAGGCCTTTGTATTTTGAGCTTTTTGCACTGTTCATCTGCTTGAGCTTGTGAAATCGTTGAAAATCCAAAATTTCAAATTCTGAAATTTGGACTTCGAGTTTGGAACCATGATCTTCTTTCATGCCACTATCCATCAGGCTCCCCTAAGACTCCGAAACTCCTCCATCCCAAAGTCTGAAAATTCAGACTTCAGGATCTACTCAACCTCCTAAAATTGCTCGCCCGGGCCATGACACCCCACTGACCTGGAAATGATTTTTGATATCCTTTCTTCAAACACGGGGCTCATCTTGTGAATCAATTTTCTTCCCCACATAATAACAATGATAAATTTACATGGTCCTGAAGAGCACACAAGGCACACAAACCCTCAATTGTACATGGAATTTTATGGTCATAGTTCTTCAACACTTTCAAAAAGTGACGGAATATACGTAATGCACTACAAAACAAAATTCATATAACATATATTTCCCATATTCTGAAGACCTGCCCCAATATTAGGGTTCCAAAAATATGAGGTGTTCCATTTTAAAACCTTCTCAATCCTCCACATTGTTTTGCAGAGTCATTTCTTTCTATATCCATCTTAGCCCGATTCCTTTATAAGTTCCTTTTAGCTCCATTTCGGGCTCATTTCTTGGCTTTGCAATAATCCATCCACCACCATGGGTCGGTCTCAAATTTTAACACTGCCCCATGAGTTATGGAGTGAGCTCACCTTACATCCTCCCAAAATGAGCCGAACTCCTGATTGAGCTTTCACACCGTGTTCACTCCCGCACTTGGCATCGAGCCGATCTCGACAATTTTCGTAACTCCATGCCACGACTGACTTCGTGCATGAACTCACCTAAACTTCCCTTATGATACCATGTCCACTTTGCTAACTCAACTTTAGGATTTTCTGCAACATGGATTGCTGGCCTATTCTTCATGTTCCCATTGTGATTCAAGCTCCATAATGGCCCTTTCACCGAGTCGAGCTCTTTGTTTTGTGAGCCAATTTGAGGCCTTACCATCTCACTTCAAAGTCACTCCTTAGTAGTTCCTTTCGGCTTTCGTGTGTAAGCTTGACTCTTATTGATGAGTCTCGAGGTGTTTATCCTGATGCCATGGCCGACCTATGTGTTCGATTGAGCCATTTATCATTTTGATCTGCAAGCCTAAATCACTGTGACATGTCTTCCTCTCATACCTCTATGTGTGGTATTGAATCCACCGCTGATTTACTTCAGCCCTGGTACTTGTGATGCTTCACGGTGCACATGAGCTTATGCTTTTGTATTCCATGATACTTACGAGTTGATGTTTATTCAGATTATTCTGTGAGTTTATGACCCGATCTTTGAGTCTAGTAACTTTATCCTATCATTTTCTAACATATTGGCTAAGCCTTGATCATGGTTTAATGCCTTTATATGACTTTGTGCACATCTATGTCACTAACCCACATATCCGCGTACCTAGCTTACCTTGTAACGTGATAGCCGAGCTCCATTATTCTTCTATGGCTGAGTGGAATTAGCTTGTCCCTTTACTCGATTATTTAGGCCACATTATTGGCTCGTTCTCTAAGTCGATTCCCTTCATGTTAGCTTGGGTCATGTTCTTCATCAAGCTCAATGAGATCGATGTCCTTACATCCGCATAACTCTATGTCGAGCTCGATCCTTACACGTTCAGGGGTCTTAGTTGGCATCGCCCACTGATGTTCTCCCACATATCCATGCTTGGGAATATTTTCTCCAACTCGACGTAACTCAGCTACCTCGGTGAGTAGCTCACCAAGCTATTTTTAGCTGGATGGCCTCTAAAGGCCCAATTTGGATAATTTCGATCTCGGGCCTCAATCTTTTTTGATTTTTTTTGGAATTTTCACATGTAGGAAGCCTAGAAAGGGCTAAATATGGGGAAATATTAGACTTTTCATATTTTACCCATTTTTTCTTTTCCCGGGCTGATGTGGGCCGGTTGGGAAATTTTTCCTAGGGGAAAAATAGTCAACATCTCTTAAGGCCTTCTAGAGGTTAAGAGTAGGTTACTTGTCGTGGTCCCGGCTACTCGCTACTAAGGCCTTCTTCTTGGACTTACCATATTTCCAAATGTCCTTCAAAATGCCACCGATTTCACAATTTTTTTCACCTAGATTTGAAGCAATTCAAGTAATGTTTTGTGCATGGTGAGTTGGTTGATTTTCTTATTGAAAATTTACTGCATTCTTTCCTCCATGGCTAGTTGCTTCTTAGTAAGAGTGTTAATTTTATCCTCAAGCTTAGTGTAGGCTATGGAACCCAAGTCATCCTTGCGGCCTTCATTGAGTAGAAAATCCACATTATCTTCAATGCCCTTAATAACATAAGCCTACTACTTCGGTTGGGCTCCCGGATCAATTCTATTAGTGTTAGGAATATTGTTATATTATTTCTCATGTTATATATTTATATGGGTATTTAATAATATATCATATTGTAATATGGGTGATTAGTTAGTAATAACAACCCCACATAAAGAAATTTTTATATAATTAGTGTATATTATGTGAATATTAGTGGCCTAAATAAATCACATAATTAGGATGAGTTGTTGTAGGAGCAATTATAGCTCTCTTATTATTTAGGAGAGGAAACTCATATACATTTGTATCTTTGTCAATTGGATATATATATGATTTTATTATTATTATTTTTGGATTTTTCCTGTGCGAATATGAACCAAACTCGCATCAAAACATACAAAATGATAATAAGTTTCGGTTCTAGTTTTTATAGATTGTTTATAATATTATACTCTTTAGATGGTCCCAAGTTTAAGTTAATAATTTATGTGAAAGAGTATCTTGTGGTTAAAGTCTATAGAATTCCTTGAGTCATATGTGTCTTTTGTTTAAAAGTCAGTGTCAAATAATATTTTATTGTCATTATTTTCATATTATCATCTTGTGTAAATATTCATTGTGTCTTCAATCCAAATAGTCAAGTCAACTAGAGATAATTTTTGTTCAAATAAAATATTTGCATCAAACATTCATTTTTAGTCATAATCAACATGTCGAAAAAAATCCTCACAAATACTTTTTTGGTGTAAAATGACATCATAAAATTAAGTGTTTTCACATTATGGGGGCAGACAAAAATAAAGTACAATGTGAAACCGATGAGTTTTAACATCCAATTTTCTAAGTGAGCAGTGTGATATCGGAGGACGAAGGCAATGGAGGAATCGGGATAATTAACATTCTAGATTGTTAGTCACCAACGATGGGGCTATGTTTGTATGAGTAGTTTGATTTACATCTTATTAGGTTTTTCCCTCACACATGGTGAGTCATCTCACCTTAGGTGAGTTCATAGGTCTTAGGTTTTTGTAGGAGTTATATGACATATTACGTCATAAAATCTATCACATGCATCAATGTGCATCATATAGGAGTTACATTCCATATCCGGATTGTAACTCCTTTCTCCCTTCTGGAGGTATGATGATTCATGCATTGGGAGTTACACCACACTCCTACTTGTACTATTTTTTTATGATCTATGAGAAGGAAAGGCCGACTTTACCTTATGTATGAATCTCTTATTTATGGTTAATCTCTTGTTGATTACATGGAGCACATGTTCATTTCTGTTGGAGTGCAATGGTCATGATGTACATGGGTTTTGTTATATTATCATGGTTCACTCTCACATGGTAACATAGGTGCATTATTGGTAACCATGTACTCACTATTGGTTGTTGCTAATTACTTCTGGTTTTTCCCTCAAGCCACACTCTCCTACCTCCGTTCTTCCCTACTCTAGTTTCTCACCACCTAGATCCTCCTTAAACCTCCCGATCTCTGTCTAAGGTTCTCCCCAACTTGAAAATATCCTACCCAGCTCACACCGAGCTCATACAATCTTCCTTCCTACCATGAGATCATTTGAGGGTTTTTCTCATCCTGTTCTCTATCTAGGATTATTTTAGAGTTTTTAGGTTTATTTATGGCATTGAATGACCCTCCTTTTTCTTGATCCTACTTTTCTTCAAGATTATTAGTCTTGACCTATCTTGGTTATTGCTGTTTTCCCTACGATCGCTTGAACCCTACCCTTGGTGTTGTGCCGTCTTGCCTTGACCCTGCACTCCTCATTTGCTAATGATTCTTCCTCTCACATGCACCTTCCTTTCCCAGAAACAGTCTCCTTTCACCATCTTGAAACCTAAAACGATTTCCTCCACCATTTTTTTAACTTGCCTTCACCATTTTAACCTTTGTAATCCTATTTCATGCCAAGTGACACTCTCTCGTTCCCTTGACCTTTAAATTTTTTCCCCTCCTTTAAAGAAAACCTATGCCATGTTTTTACTATGTCTTGTTATAAGTTATTAATCATATTTTATAATAAATTTTAACTTGTTTTTTAAAATTAGTTTATAAGGTTTTTAATTTGGTCCCCATTTTTTTAAAAATAATATTCATATAAGTTTTTATAGCTTCACTTATTTTAAACTAAGGTTAATTTATTTAGAAGGAAGGAAATTAATCATTTAATTAGGTCATTGGTTTAATTAGGAGGTAGTTAAAATTTTTAGAACCTTTTTTTTTTAATATAATCTTTTGATTAACTAAAGTAACTGGGAAAAATTTAAATTTAGCATTATAAGTTTTTTTCTAACATGGGTTTTGGAGGTTACTTTCATTTTGGAGGCTCATTGTGCATTTCAAGACTTATTTTGATCCTCCGGGAGTCATTTTTATTTGTAATTGAACTCTTATCATTGCTTACGAGGCTAGTGAGCACATCCTCCATAGCCTTGTGGAAAGGGATTTCCTTTTGACGTGAGATGTGTGAATAAGGAAAAGTTGCAAAAGCTATGGAATGAGGCTAAAGAACCTCAAAGCTTTTCCAACTCATCTATGGACCATAAGATAAGAGATAAATAAGGGAAAATAACATGCAAGCATTATAAATTTGACAAAAACATAAAAACTAACATGTATATTACTCTCTACTCTTTGAATGCTAATTTAAATGAACCTAGAAGATCCTAGCAATCAGTTTTGTTGTTTACTCCATGAAGGTGAATGAATCTTACTAAATGGCTACAAGGCCAAGTTTAGCATATTCCATTACTAACCTATCATGGATGCAAGATGAAGCTATTTTAATGGTGGATGGATCAAGATCAAATTCCTTATTAGCTTGGCTAATGCAAATGAGCTCTTAAGCTATGTCAAGATGAGATATGATATCAAGATCAAGATGTCAATAATGTGTTAGGTTAAAAGGGAGGGGTGACCCTTCTATTTATAGTTTTCCACTTGGGAGAGTTTGGAATTTGGGTGCATGTGGGACTAAAGGAAAGCCAAAAAACATTTTTAGATTTAGGCTTGGTTAAGCTAGGTTTAGGCTAGTTAAGTGTGATTAGTGAGTGATTAGAGACTCATTGAGAGTTGGGAGTCTGATTAACCATTTGTCACTGATAGATAACATAGGAAGCCAATAGAAGTGATCTAGAGAGAACTAGGGAGGTTATGAATGGTTGAAAGGAGGAATGTCTAGCGAATAAGAGAGATATTATCCCAATTAGATGATTATAGAAGGAATATGACCGAAAGAGTCTTGTGAATGAAGTGAAGAATTGGGAATTAATAAAGTGTCATTAATCGGTTGAATTGGAGGAAATGCTAAGTGTTAGCATATTTTAGGTGTCTACATTTTTCCCTCTTTGGGGTGGTGTAAGTGACGTCACTTCAAAGAAAGTAGACAAGCATAAAAAAGTAGAAAATTTTAAAGGGATAGAAGAAAAATGAGTAGAATGAAGGATGCCCCCTCAATTATTGATGGGGTGATGGAAGAACTCGATCAACGATCAAAAATATGATAGAAAGAGAACATAAAAAAGAATAGTGTGAAGAAGAAGAAAAGGGATATAGAAGAAAATGAGAATGAGGAAGGGGGAATGAGCCAATATCCATCCACTACCTTTTAAACAACTTTATTTTTCATTATATTGCTAAAGATCTTCATCATCGGTCTTCATCATAGTGCAATACAAAAAAGTACTAGGCAACTCGTTGTGCCCCAAAGTATGGACGAAGTAAGAAACTTAGCTTTTGTTGACGGAGGTAGATCAAGATGATTTGTGAGTCGTGCACATGAACATGTGAGAACCAAAGAACGACATTTTGTAGGATGATTTATATTGTTTTTTATGTTTCTTGAAACATCTTTGAATGTTTTTTTGTGATTTTTCTAACATATTTGAATGTTTTTATTTTTCTAACATATTTAAATGTTTTTTTATTTTTCTAACATATTTGAATGTTTTTATTTTTGAAAGTTTTCTGAAAATTTGTAAAGGAAGACAAATAAATGTGGATGCCCCTAGTGATATATGGGATGTACAAGGGAAAAATGATACATACATGCATGCATAAGAAAGTGAAGATACAAAAATGCCTCAACAATAGGTGGGAGTATTTAAAGGAAAACTCTTCATGCACAGAGGCTAGATCAAGGCCAATATGGATAGGTTCAATCATGATGATGAACGTAAACCAATGATGGGTTAGGAAGGAATAAGGATTCCCCCAATGTACGTTGGTCAAGAAACATATGATAGAAAGGAAGTAGATTATTTTGTGAAAGGGGACAAAGGTGTCCGCAAACATGGAAAAAGGAACTACCATACACATGGATGTTCTGAACGAAGTAGAAGATTTTTTTTTTTATGAATGTAGCTTAGAAGCCCCACAATTAGCCAAAGGCACAAATCATGAGACGAGATATGGAATAAAGCAAGAGTCTAAACAAGGTCCAAAAAAAGACACTTGGTAACATACTAATTTTGTTTTATCATAGAGATATAGAGTGTGTACATGGAAATTATTTACCTCTTGAAGGGAATATTTAATAGACAACAAGTGAAGACACCCTAGCTAATGTGTATGAATGATTGATTTTGAAAGGTTATCTTGTGAATGGATGGTGGAAGGATAGCCGTAAATTTCTTCACTTCTAGCCAAACATCCATAGCCTTGACGGAGATGCATTTGATTCTAATCACAAAATTTCTCTACTTTGCCAGTCAGTGTCCATAGCCCTGTAGATATTATTGGAAATACACCAAGAGAGAGTTATATGCCAATTGGCTTTTTCTTTTAGCTATTAGCTTTTGATTTTTGATTGATTTTTATTCTTTTGTTTTCTTAAAACTTATTTCAACTCTCTTGTTTGACAAAGGGTTAAGAACCAAAGATGGCTTGATGGAAGAAGGTGGAAGTGATTGTAATGATGACATTGTATAGTATCAAAAAATATGTCCAAAATTTCTTCAGAAAAAAGTTATTAGATGTTGAGCGTGATAGGATCTCTAAGAGGTCAGTTGTTCTTTAATTTACCAAGGTGATAAAAGAACAGGGTTAAACGGATACCATAGAGATAAATGTCATAAAATGCATGCGTAAAGGCTAGCCACAATATCACTGAAGGGATTAAAATGGTAGGAAAAATTGCAGAAGAATAGAAAGGGAAGAAAGAAACATCCATGTGTACGTAATACCAAATTGCAATGTTTGATCTTTGTACCTTTGATTTTGTTTATGTTTTCTCAAGTTTTTTGTATTTTTGAATTATTTTTATTTTTGGATTTTTAATAGTTTTTGGAAAGGTGGGACCAACAAATTCACTCAACGATAAGATCCAACAAAAATGTTTGCAACTTCCTTAATAAGGGAGACTAGGCACATTTGTTTATCAAGAGTAATGTGATCACCAATCTTGATAATCACGGTGAGCTCATACTCAATAAATGACTATGATTTATCTTGAAACATGGATTTCATATGCGGGAGCTTGAGTTCCCTATCTAGAGGTTTATGAAATTTGTGCCATACTTGATGGTTGTGTTGGTGTGCGTTCTTGAATCACGTTTTATTTTTAACCTTAAGATTGTTGGAATTGTTGGGAAATTTGGAGCTCTTGGAATTTTTACTTGAGCTTGATTAAGAAACTATTTTGGTTTCTTATAAGCTGATGCATGACTTGTCTGATCTTGAGAAGGAGAAGAAAGTGAACATGGACATTTAGAACTGATGTGAAAAATGGCCGCGGGTTTACCACAACCATTGATATGATAAAGATGTGATGGATGAAAAATATACGGTCCAAGAATTGAAGAGTATGGGCTACCAGAGGTGACCCACTGATAGAAGATGACGAAGGGATGCTAGAATATGGCCCTAAGATGGAAGAAATTAGGCTATAAGGACATGGCCTAGGAATAGAAGATGATGGGCTACCCGAGGTTTCCCATAGATAGAAAATGATGAAGGGCTACTAGGATGCGGCCCAAGAATAGAAGGTAATGGGTTACCCCAAGGTGACTCATATATGAAATATAATGGAGGGATACTAGGACATGGCCCTAGAATGGAAGAAGATAATAAGGGAATACTAGGGGGTGACCCAAGTATAGACAAGGAGGGACTACTCGGAGGTGTCCCATAGATAGAAGAGGATGAAGGGATACTAGGATGTGGCCCAAGAATAGAAGGTAATGGGCTACCAGGAGGTGAGATACAAGTATAAAATAGAGGGCTACTCAGGGTGGCCCAAGGATAGAAGAAGACGATGGGCTACTCAGTGGTGACCCAAGGTGAGAAGGTAATGGGATACCAGGAGGTGACCCACAAGTAGAAAATGGAGGGCTACTCGGGGTGGCCCAAGGATAGAAGAAGACGATGGGCTACTCAGCGGTGACCCAAGGTGAGATTTTGATTGAGGAATGATTTGGAAATGAGAAGATATGCCATGGATAAATGTTAGACCCCAACATTTCATCATGCTCGGAGGAAGGTGAAGATGGAATAACAAAAGAAGAATCAAGTTCCATGACTTTAGGCTCTTCCTCTATGTTATGATAAAAGGGATAAATTTCTTCACTCCAATAAATGAACATATCAAGTTCATGAAAGAACCCTTATAGAGGGATATCTTCATGAAGTCTTATTTTTCCTTCATTCTGAGATAAATTAATCAGTAGAGGTTGTTGTTCTTCGACCATAGGAGGTTGACTAGAAGAAACAGTTTCAACAAGCATGGAAGTTTTAGAAGATGGGTGATGATGTAGATGAGGGGAAGGTTTGACCTTATCACTCCCATGAAGAGTTTTGATAGTGCTTTGAAAATATATCTTAGCACATGGATTCTTTCTAATGGTTTGACATGGTCACAAACATTGATCTTTAGAATATTGACGAAGATACAATAAGGTATGATCGAAATGACTTAGAGGCCAAAGAGGAATTGGATCTTGATTAATAAAATAAGATGACTTCGAGACGTAGTAGACTAAGAGATATACATCTCATGAATGGATGATTGATGGAGGGAATCCAAGTCATAGAACTCTTTGATGGAGGAAGGGTTCATGAGGTGACTAATAAAGGAGGTTACTGTGAAGAAAGGGAGGACCGTGACTCAAGAAACAAATTATATGTTTGATCGATAGAAATTTGAGTTGCATGAGTCTTCAAAGGAGGAAGATTTCATTGAGGTGATTTGGAATAAAGGTATTGTGAAGGAAAGGAGGACCGTGATTCAGGATTTGATCTAGGGGTATCCGAACAATATTTGGGATCCGAATCTTTAGATAAAGAGTAGGAATACAAACAATAGTTTGGCTCGAATTGGAAGAAGAGTGGGGGAATATAAATAATAATTTGGATCACAAGCGTCCAAACCATACCACTAAATATGAGTTGAAGGTGTGGAATGAGGTTCTGAATGGGCCATCTAGCATGAAGAACCAAACAAGGTTTAGTCATAATGGGAATCTTTTGATGTGAATGCCTAAACCTAGGTTCCGTATTTTTGTAAGTGTGAGGAACCGCGTGACAATCACCATTGTTAGCATCATTTAGGTACAAATGTCTAGACCTAGATAGTGTGATCAAACTTCTTCAAAGTGAAGAAGGCTCCATGTCGATTCAGGTAGCATAATAGCAACCAACTAGACATTTCGTAAGTATGGAGATGCGTGTGTGATTTTTTGAATAAGGTCTAAGGAAAATAGACATCATGATGACAAAATATTGATGATATCGAAAAGGATTGTCCTAGAAAACAATTTTTCCGATGAATGATCACAAGGAATAATCATGCAAGTGTAAAACACAAAGCCAATCAATAAGGAAATACTCCTGTGTAAAATTTGGTGTGTAAAATGATAGTTCTATGCAAAGATGATCAACATAATGTCAATACTTACATCAAGCTCGAAATGAACAAGGCATAAATATTAACAAAGGGTAGACGTGACTCCCAATCAAAGGATACCACAATGAGTTTAACAACCAACAAGGCCTAAATGTCAAAGGGAGAGGATTACAAATGTAAGCCACATAACCACACCAATTGGACACATTAATCAAGCTTCACGAAGAAGTGAGATATTAGTGCCAAAGTGGTATCGAAATGACACAAACAAAGTAAGTGACACTCTTCAATATTTTGGACAATGTTTGAAGTAAAACTAAGTCAAATTATACTAAGGATGTGCTAAAATGTGGGCAACGTAATGACACAATGAGGACACTTAGATCACGTTTACGAGAAACATGACATAAGTATTTTAATTGTGTCGAGACAATGCAAACAAGGTAACATGTCAAAGGGAGATCAAATGATGAATCAATACTAACTATGATGATGATATTGAAATCAAGATCAAGTGGCCATCAAAGATATAAGGACGCATCCATGTACTTTAGATGTTTAAAAACTTATCCGCAAACATGGATAAGCCTAAATGACAAAAATGTTGTGAACACTATCTATGACAATACTCTGAAAAATGCCTTCTCTTGTCCCAAATGGGAAACAAGAATGCAAAGGTATAGATCAAATGAGGTGGAAATAAACTAAGTGTCATTAAAAGAGGGATTCGTGAGAACCGATGTTGAAAACAATGCACCACAATGAAGTTGTACTCGATGGTAACGTCAAGCTCCAACACAATAAGAAAGAAGATTTGAACAATGGAAAGAATATGAAAATAAGAAAACAGGTCTACTCATGCTCATAGATAAAAAAAGGAAGTACAAATAGGGGTGTTGTGTAACCCCCATGCCTAAACAAGGAAAGAATATCAATGATGCCACTGACGCATATGACGTGATTGACGCATATGACACCACTAAAGGAGGAGTTACAATTCCAAATAAGGAATGTAACTCCTATGACCTTGACGCAAATGAAAATGATAGATTCTATGACAGAATCTGACACTTGTCATTTGACTTCCTAAGACCTATGAATCTCGCAAGGCGAGATGACTCACCAGGTGATGTGGATGATGACTAGGCATGTCACACACACCAACACCCCCCCTTCATCGAAGCCGAGGAAGAGGTCAAGGTAAGCCAGAATAGAAAAGAAGACTCCCCTAGACAAATAAGAAAGATATGTCAATGGGCCCTCGACAACTAAAGGCCTGATAAGGTGCCCATACACAAACAACATCTTGCTAGAAAGAAGAAGAGAAGGAGGACTAAATAGCTTTGAAGAAGATGGGTGGATGCGAGAAGACCTCACCCCAAGAAGAGATTGCAAGTGAAGAAATTTCACCTCAATGAAGGGCTTGGTAAATATGTCCGCAACTCTGATCAATCTGTCTCCGAACATACGTATGTCGATGATGTTTTCATGTATCAGCTCCTGTATGAAGTGCATGT
The DNA here is from genome assembly GCA_018340775.1 of Taxus wallichiana var. yunnanensis. Lineage (NCBI taxonomy): Eukaryota > Viridiplantae > Streptophyta > Pinopsida > Cupressales > Taxaceae > Taxus > Taxus wallichiana. The sequence continues at coordinate 655,816,624 of CM031238.1, read as the reverse complement.
GAATCTCAATGTGCTTCGTCGATCGATGCTTGAATGTGAAAACATAATCAATATACAATATGTTCGATTAACCGATCAGTTGCATACATATTTACCAAACCCTTCAATGAGGTGAAATTTATTCACTTGCGGTCTTTTCTTGGGGTGAGGTCTGCTACAGCCACCCATCTTCTTCAGGCTATTTAATCCTCCTTCTTCTCCTCTTCTTCTTTCCGTAAAGATTTTGTTTGTATATGGGAACCTTATCGTGCCTTTAACGAGAGCCCATTGACACATGTTTCTTAGTTGTCTAGGAGTGTCTTATTTTATGTTCTAACTTACCTTGACCTCTTCCTCGGCTTTGATGAAGGGGGGTGTTGGTGTGTGTGACATGCCTAGTCATCATCCACATCACCTGGTGATTCATCTCACCTTGCGAGAGTCATAGGTCTTAGGAAGTCAAATGAAAAGTGTTAGATTCTGTCATAGAATCTTTCATTGTCATTTGCATCAGTGCGTCATAGGAGTTACATTCCTTATTTGGAATTGTAACTCCTCCTTTAGTGGCATCATATGCATCATTGGCGTCATTGATATTCTTTCCTTGTTTAGGCATGGGGGTTACACAACACCCCTATTTGTACTTCCTTTTTTTGATCTATGAGCATGAGCAACTGTTTAACACAATGAGATCCCTCTCCACCATTAGTTCAAGCTTTTGGTGTGACGGAAAGTTATGTAGCTCGATACTGTGCAATTAAGTGTGCTAGCCCCAGAGTTGTGCTAGGATGGGTGACCTCCTGTGAAATTCTCGGTGTCACTACCTCCTCCTAATGTTGTTGGGCCTGATTGGGTGTATACCCGGCTCCATCGTGCGGGAGGGTGTTGGCGTAGCAGCTGATTAACACAATGAGATCCCTCTCCACCATTAGTTCGAGCTTTTGGTGTGACGGAAAATCGTGCAGCTTTGATACTAGACAGTTAAGCACGCCAACCCCAGAGTAGTGTTGGGATGGGTGACCTCCCAAAAAATTCCCAGTGTCACTGCCTCCTAATGTTGTTGGGCTTGATTGGGTGTATATCCGGCTCCATCATGTGGGAGGGTGTTGGCACAGCATCTGTTTAACACAATGAGATCCCTCTCCACCATCATTTTGAGATTTTGGTGTGACGACAAATCGTTTGGTATCTGATACTAGGCAGTTAAGCGCACCAGCCCTAGAGTAGTGCTCGGATGGGTGACCTCTCAGGAAATTCTCGGTGTCACTGCCTCCTAATGTTGTTGGGCCTGATTGGGTGTATACCGGATCCATCGTGTGGGAGGGTGTTGGCATAACAACTGTTTAACACGATGAGATCCCTCTCCACCATCAGTTTGAGCTTTTGGTCTGATGACAAGTCGTGTAGCTCTGATACCAAGTAGTTAAGCGTGCCGGCCTAGAGTAGTGTTGGGATGGGTGACCTCCGGGAAATTCCCGGTGTCACTGCCTCCTAATGTTGTTGGGCCTGATTGGGTGTATACCGGCTCCATCATGCAAGAAAATAGGTCTTCTCATGCTCATAGATCGAAAAATGAAATAAAAATAGGGGTGTTGTGTAACCCCCATGCCTAAATAAGGAAAGAATATCAATGACACCACTGATGCATATGACGTGATTGATGCATATGATGCCACTAAAGGAGGAGTTATAATTCTAAATAAGGAATGTAACTCCTATGACACACTAACACAAATGACAATGACAGATTCTATGATAGAATCTGACACTTGTCATTTGACTTCCTAAGACCTATGACTCTCGCAAGGTGAGATGACTCACTAGGTGATGTGGATGATGACTAGGCATGTCACACACACCAACAATCACTTGGGAAGAGTTTTTCGTCGTCCTAACATGAGAAAGAAACTAAGCTAAGTGATACATCGTAAATCTCGAGAAGAGAGACACTTAGATCTATCTTAAGTGGACTCTTTACAGTGTTTGAAAAATAAGGTTTTAAGTCTGAGAAAGTTGTCACTTCCTGATGGTTTGAGAAGATGCAACAATGGACTAGCAAAGTGGGCTCCTTGATGAAATGGCTTTCCTAAGTAGATCACTCAAGCAGGTATCAATAGTTTGTCTAAATACAAGCTCAATTTACCCAAAGAGTCACACTGACTAGTTTGGGAGTATCTCGTATTTACTTTACCCCCTTACGATACAATGAAAAACTAGTGTATTTAGTTGTATTGTCATTGGGGTCGTGATACAAACAACTTTGACTATAACTTTGTAATGTAAAATCTAGTCAAGTGGGTAAGCGGATTGCTTCCTATTTCATCCACGAGGTTACTCAACGGTGGATTACTTTAGGGAGCCTAGAACCATCTCCATTGCTATAGCTCAAGGCATTATGCCAAATGGCTTATGTTCTAGTTGAGCGGATAGGGACGCACCCTTTTCCAAAACCTACAATACAATGTGATGTGTTTTTTTATCTTTCTTAGCTTAATGTGGTTTTAAGTAGCACACCGTTTGTCAACCTGTATGAAAACACATATTTAGAGGGTTTCGTCTTTGCAACTCCTTTCTTTGACAAGTGTTAGGACCTACATGCAAAAAGTTAGTAATTTTCCATAAAAGATAATGATATCAAGAAAGAGAGTTTGCGTGTTGCTTTTATTTCCTAAAATTATGAAAATAGGTGTGAAGGAAGAGCATACAAAATGCGGAAACCTAAAAAAAATAAGCTTTGTGGAAAGTACGTCAAGTTCTTTTATAAAAGTTAGAGTTCGTTTTAACAAATTTTGAAAGATCAATTCATTTAGGAAGCGTAAAGTAAGTGTTTTGAAAGCAATAAGAAGGTTTGGGAAGTGTTTTTGATTCCCAAGATCACCTAGAAGGTGCGAGGGAAGAGCATACACACTTCAAAAACCCTTTCTAACTTAAAAAAATGAAACACTTAAACTACATTAGTCAAACAAAATAAAAAAGGAACTTGCAATCACTTGTTAGAACTCAGAACAACCAAAAAAAATCAAAAAATTGATCTTACAGCTCAAAGAGAAATTCTAATTTTTAACTCGACACCTACGCACCTAGAATGATGCATGTGCATCCCATCCAGCAGATACACGCCTAGACCGACATGTGCATGTGGCAGAAATTTATGACAGTAAGGTCCAACACTTGCGCGGGCCAAGAGATAGGTACACTAGGGTTTCAACAGAGAGGCATCCTTCCCAAAGGATACGCTAGCAAGCTAAAAGATGAATCAACACAATATGCCAAAAATACACTTGTGCATCGAGAGGCATGGGTACACCTGACAGTAAACGGAGAGGCTGAAAGTTTGACAGGTACACGATCCTTTGTAAATGACATGTTAGTGAAAAATATGACTAGATAGGTGTGCGACTAGTTTGACAGGTGCGATAGGGTTTTGATGGAGATGCTCCCTCTAGGACACATACACATACCCCTGTAAAACCTGTAAAAGTCACAAAATGAAAAATTTCAACAATCAAACAGTTAGTTGTTAATCAAAGAAACCTATTTCCAGTTTAGACCCATAAAATATGCATGAACAAGGATGATTTAGCTTACTTAAAAATGAAATCAAGTGAATAACAAGCTATTTCTCCTAGAAAGCATGAAAGTGAACTTGAAAATCTTGAAAAGGCTCCTAAAGGACAATGGTAGGTGTCCCACTAGGCGTGCCAAATGTGAACAAGGAAAATTTGCAAAATCTATGGAATGAGGCTAAATAACCTCAAAGCTTTTCTAACTCATCTATGGACCATAAGATAAGAGATAAACAAGGGAAAATAACATGCAAGCATTATAAATTTGACAAAAACATCAAAAACTAACATGTATATTACTCTCTACTCTTTGAATGCTAATTTAAATGAACCTAGAAGATCCTAGCAATCAATTTTGTTGTTTACTCCATGAAGGTGAATGAATCTTACTAAATGGCTACAAGGCCAAGTTTAGCATATTCCATTACTAACCTATCATGGATGCAAGATGAAGTTATTTTAATGGTGGATGGCTCAAGATCAAATGCCTTATTAGCTTGGCTAATGCAAATGAGCTCTTAAGCTATGTCAAGATGAGATATGATATCAAGATCAAGATGTCAATAATGTGTTAGGTTGAAAGGGAGGGGTGACCCTTCTATTTATAGTTTTCCACTTGGGAGAGTTTGGAATTTGGGTGCATGTGGGACTAAAGGTAAGCCAAAAACACTTTTATATTAGATTAGGATAAACATGCTTTAGGCTTAGTTAAGCTAGGTTTAGGATAGTTAAGCGTGATTAGCGAGTGATTAGAGACTCATTGAGAGTTGGGAGGAGTCTGATTAACCATTTTGACTGATAGATAACCTAGGAAGCCAATAGAAGTGATCTAGAGAGAACTAGGGAGGTTATGAATGGTCGAAAGGAGGAATGTCTAGCTAATAAGAGAGATATTAGCCCAATTAGATGATTATAGGAGGAATATGATTGAAAGAGTGTTGTGAATGGGCATCCGAGAATGGAGCAAAGAATGTGGAATTAACAAAGTGTCATTAATCAATTGAATTAGAGTAAATGCTAAGTGTTAGCATATTTTAGGTGTCTACAGATGTTATTTATCACACAAGACTTAGTTTTTCTCCCTTCATTTCTTTTTCCTTGTTTCATGCTTGTTACGATGTCTATTTTCTGCGATCACTCAAAATTTATTGTGGTATCCACACTTACAAATTTGTACACCAATTACAAGATGAGTGGCCAACTATTTCAAAACACAAAATCACATCCGATTGTAATCAACACACTAAATCATAAATTTTTGTAAAAAGGGGGGTAAGACTATTGTTCCTTGGTTATTCTTCTCATGGAATCCAACTTTCATCATTTTTTTTCACCTAAGTTATTGCTCCCGAACCTAGTGATCACAAACAACATAATGATTGGTTAAAAATGACATGGCATATGGGTTTATTTGTCTCACTATACCAAAATATATTCAACACCAACTTGAGTTCACTAAATTCCCTCACACTATTTTTACCTTCATTCGGAAGTTACATGGAGATATTGAACCCTTTTTAGAAAGTGATGGCTCCTTAAATTACCTTTCACCTACTCCATGTGATGATATTTTTGTTGATACAAATTTACTGTTCATATTCTTGATGATGAGGATTTTTCTTTAAGTTCGATGACGAGATTATCGATGAGGATACCTCTTCTCCCTCTCCCAGTCACCCTTCAAATAATGTTTATCCTCCTCTTTACTCTCCGACCTTTAGAGACATATCGACACAAGGAATACATGTTCCTAGCTTTATACCTTCATTGCATATGCCTCTGTTCCACAGTTTTTGTATGAGGCAATTTATACTCCTCTCACTTCTTGTGTCGATGATATATACCTCAAAAAATTGCTCTTTTGTTTGCGGAGCAACCCTTTTGGGAAATGTTTATATCGGACCTTAGATGTCTCTTCGCAAAGCCTACTTGTGTTGTAGTATAGGGAGTTGATCTTCTATTTTCTAAGCCTTCACACATTTATACTTTAGAGGAGTCCTTCACCTATATTGATAGGAGTTCCTCTTTTGAGATTTCAGTCACTTATACTATTTCAGAGATCATAACTAAACCATATTTTCTTTTGCATCCTCTTTTTACCATTGTGGGGGTTGTTGTGCCTTCACTTCATATGTACATTCCATTATTGAATGATCTATACACATACTTTGGAGCTCTAAATCAAAGGTGGCATTACCTTCAATTATTGAGAAATTTTTTTCCGGACTTATGTCAAGTTCTAGTTGTGGACCAACTTTAGATTTCTTTATACTACTATCTTTAGTTTCCTTCGCAGAGTGGGTGGACTTTCAATACACCATTTTTGTTCTTGCTAAGAGTGGAAACATTGTTTGATACAGATGGATCTTCTTCAATCTACAGGAGGAAGACCACATCATTGATACTCTCCTTGGAGACTTTATAGAGCTGCGCAGACTTGATTAGGTTACAAAATTATTTATCAAATACTTCACTGAAGCCAAGTATCTTCATTTGTGTTCTCGTCTTGGGTTGAGGCATTGCAACTTCACATCTTTTTCAATCTTTCTAGTGTCCTTATTCTATAAATATTGTAGTTTGTATATGGGTACCTCGTCATAAATTTTTGTTGTTGGGACCCGTATGAAACCTCTTTCTTAGGTTGTTTAGGAGAGTCTTTTATCTCTTGTAAGTGGATATTTTTCCTTTGGGTTTTCCTTCATTACTTGAGATCGTTATTGTACATGGGTACCTCATCATTCGTAGCTACCGGGACCCATTTCTCTTTCTGACTTACCATACCTCATCCTAAGCTATGATGAAGGGGTGTTGGTGTGAGGGATTTCATTTACCTCTTATTAGGTTATTCCCTCACACATGGTGAGTCATCTCACCTTAGGTGAGTTTATAGGTCTTAGGTGTCTTTAGGAGTTATAGGATTGATTCCATTATAAAATCTATCATATGTGTTAGTAAGTGTCATATAGGAGTTACATTACATTTCTAGATTATAAATCATTCTCCCTTGTGGAGGTATGATGAGTCCTACATTGGGAGTTACACAACACTCCTACTTGTACTCTTTTTTGATCTATGAGAAGGAAAGACTTGTTTTCCCTTATGCATGAATCTATTATTTACGGTTAATTTATTTCTAATAACTTGGATCACATGTTCATTTTTGTTAGAGTGCAATGATCTTGATGTTCATGGGTGTTTTAATTAGAGTTTGTTCATATTTTAGGAAAATACATGTTTAGAGTAAATGTTTTAATGTTTGTTTTTCCATTGTGTTATGTTAATATGTTCATAGTACATGTTTTAATGTATGTTCTTATTTTTAGTTTTCATGTTTTGTGTGGTATGATTAAAAGAAAAGTATATTCATGGTCATATGTGTGAGAAATTTTGATGTAATCCCCTAGTGTAAAGATATAGTGGAAAATTGAAAGAACAAGTGTAATCAGATCATGGATCTTGAAAAGTTTTGTGGTAAGCCATAAAACCATATAAGGTGAATAGTTCATGGATTCGTGTTCATGTCTAGGTTTGTGGTAAACCTGTGGAAAACCATGGAAGAAGATGTCTTTTGTTTGGATCAAGATGATGAGCCAAAAGAATTGGGTATGACACAAGAGTCAAGCATATTGTAGTTGAAAGTGTGATTATTTTTATACCATGTTCACAATAAGGGGGATGTTAGGAATATTGTACTCACATTTATATTAGTGTAGGTGAATTATATATGTGTGTATATGTAAGTTGTATGAAACAACTTACCTATTATAATATAATGTGTGATTTAAGGAGTTGTTAAAAAAACTCATACATATTAAGTGAGTTGGAGCTATGTTAGGTGCATGTAATCTCCTTATTTATAGGAGATATTGTGAAAATGTGTGTGTGTGTGGGGGGATATGATATTGAATAAAATAACAAATTATTATTAATATTATGTTTAATTTTATTGTATCTTTGACCAAATTAACATTGTTTGCAAGTAATAATTTTCTTCAAGTATGAAAAACATAATTTGACTTAACTATCTTGAATGTTCCCTAATGTGTGAAATATCATTTTGATCACTCATGAATTGATGAGAAATCGTTCTCCTTTGTAGAAACCCTAATATGTGCTCAATTACTCTGAAATCCCTAAAAGTAAGGGATATTAGGGAGTGTTATCTCTCCAAATCATTATCAAACCCTTTGTGTGTGTGTGTGTGTGTGATTTTGGTACGAGGATGCTTTAGAAAATAGAATTTGTTTGACCATTAATATCACTTCAACGTCACTCTTTCAAGTTTTAATTCATATTTATGTGCTTTGAGTTGAACTCCTCTATATATAATAATGAATCTATGCATGCATAAACTTGTTAAAAATCAACTAGCATCCTATTGAAACACAAACCAATATTTGTGTAGGAAAGACCGACAAGACACACAAAACTGCACAAAACAAGGCCAAGAGAAAAGCTTCTAAAGAAGCAAAGGAAACATTTTCACCCATAGACAATTATTTTCACATGTTTCATAAACCATAACTTCTCAATGGAAATGATAGAAAATACTTGAGACAACTATAAATAGGAAAGAGAGAAAACTAGGAGAATGGGGAAAATCCATCAAGCTTGTTAAGACAAGAAAACAAAAACACTAGGGAAAATAATCAATAAACATATAAACATACTAACAACAAAATTAGGTCTCTAGAAAAAAAACCATTGCTAATCAAATCCCCACAAAAAATTGTGTAAAGAGAGAATTTACTTTATAATGTAAATTAAATAAATTGAATAGATTTTTTTAGAATTGTGATATCTAAAACAAGATAATATTGTTAATGTCCACAAAAAGTACAAAAGTATGGAATATGGAGTGTAAGAGCAACAAACCCGAAAGAGAATTAAAAATCAAAATGACATGTTCCCAAGTAGAAATATGTTGAAAACAAATGATATCCTCCAATGTATCAAAAATATCCTTATATCTACAAGCCTCTCACAAGGTTGATTTGTACTCGAGGGAATGAAAGAAGTAACCACACGTGAATAATGTAAACCACATATTTCTTACTCCACAATATGTTTGCGAGTTCAACAATGTTATGGAGAAAATGAATTTGCCATCCATCTTGAGAATACCAAAGTATTTGTAGCTGAGAATAATTACTTTAAATGTAAGTCAAGAGAGGTTGTAGAGATTAACAAGTGATGTGCCAAAATTAGCAGGAACTTGACAAGGTCATAACTTGAGCTCTGGGTGTCCGTTTGAGTCCGCTGAAACCACATGTTTCGATGAGATGAACACACCGCAACCAAATCTATCGGTTAGAGCAAGTTTCAAAGACATTTTTGGGCCCTAAATCTACCATCTTGAGGCGAAAATTAGGATTTAAGTTGTAGTTCATTTTTTCCTATTTTTGGGCATTAGTTAATTTTAGTCTATTAGTTGCATTATGAGTTAGAAAGTTAGCAATTCCTCTAATTTAGGAATGTAGAAGATGCGTGGCAATTTCTATGTCCGCATATAATAAGCATGCAAACTTACTAAGAATAAAAGCTTCTAGTAAATTGCTAAAAATAGTAATTTTTGCCACTAGAGTAGATTTAGTCGAGTTAGTTAGAGTTTACTTGCAACTCGAGTTGGGAGTTTTTCCTATTTAGAAACATTGTAATTCAATATTCAATAACGAAGAAGGAGATCTATTTTCTTTGGAGTTCATATTATTTCTTGCAGATATCAAGTTTGTTTAGAATTCCTTGATATACTGCAAATAATATGAACTCCAAAGAAAATAGATCTCCTTATTCATTATTAATAATGAATTAAAATGTTTCCTAAATAGAAAAACAACTCCCAACTCGAGTCACAACTAAACTCTATCTAACTCGACTAAATCTACTATAGGTGGCGAAATTACTATTTTTAGCAGCTTCTTACTAGAACCTGCTATTCTTAGTAAGCTCGCATGCTTATTTGACGGCATAGAAATTGTCACACATATTCTACATTCCTAAATTAGAGGATTGCCAACTTTCTAAGTCATAATGCAACTAATAGACTAAAATTAGCTAATGCCAAAAATGGGAAAAACTCGAACTACAACTTAAATCCTAATTTTTGGCCTTAAGATGGTGGATTTAGGGCTTGAAAATGTGCCAAAATTTCTCCACCCAATAGCCCCACATAAAATGCGTTCGTCTCTATCAAACATGTGGTTTAAAAAAGGACTCAAACGGACACTCGAGCTCAAGTTATGACCTTGTCAAGTTCCTCGCTAATTTTGACGCATCAACAAGCATTCCCATAATTTAAATAGGGATGATGACTTGGTTTCAAACCACTTATGGAGACTGTCATTCATCAAGTTAAAAAACCCTATTTTAAGATATGTAATTTATTATTTATCATAATAATAGTTATAAGTTAATAATTGTAATGATTAGTTATATATTTATTAATTACCTTTAAGTGGATGTGATACACTCTTAAAATACCAGTTTATAATTAGGTAATTATATATTTAGTAATAATTTAATAAATATATAAGGCAACATGCAAATGTAAATGTCCCACTTCACACACTTGAACTAAATCAAGGATTGAACCCACAACTACTCTAAATTATGAATCTTTTATAAACCCCGCATCTTATTGATGGATTGCATGTTATGATCCAAAGCATCGAAACACATAAAGTCTACACTCTTTTCTGGCCAATTTTATGGAATTCGAAAGCCCCACCTCATAAAAATAATGGTGCTGAAAAGGTTATACATTTATTCTATGTTATCTAATGCTTTTAGAAATTCATTCCGGCACTTTTATCACATATACTATATAAAGTTTTTCTCCCATTCTCTTTATGTGATAGGATATTCATGAAATTTATTCCAACATTTTTTTAACAAATTACTGACATGCTTTTATATTCATAATGAAACTCATTATAATTCAAGCGTGTAGAGGAATTGTGTAATTTGGGAAAATACTTTTATATGAATGGATAAAACTACTAAAAGTAGGAAGAACATTCGTCACAATCAAGAACAAATATACTTTACTTGTCGTTATTAATATTGTGGGTCTTCAATTCCATAAGAGGATTGTTCCCAATAAAATCAAACTTTGTTAAATTTTCACTTACATTAATAATGCATTTAAATGAGAAGCCACTAGAATAAAAAGAACCTCCTACCCTTTTTTAAAGCATATATCCTTACAACATGTAAACTTAAAATACTAAAATTAGATTTAATTGTATAAATAATATTTTGTATTGTCAATAAATGATAAGAGAGAGGTTTGAAGAATATTTGTTTTTCCGAAATTTAGAAATAGTCATTGAGAATAGGCAACAAAACTAGAAATATTCAAAATTGGAGAGTGAAAATTTAGAAAATTCGTGGTGAACTAACACTTAACTAAAATTGAACACATGATGTTTATGTTGTGTTGGGTCCATATGCTACAAGTTTCTAGTAAAATGCACACATGTAGAAACTAATTTGATGAGTCCGTTTATTAGGTTTAGGATTAAAAAAATTCACTCCCTTTCTTGACATTTTGTAAGAATTTGTAGAAAATTTATCTCTTTCTTCAAAATAATAATACTACAACTAGATCTAAGAACCATAATAATGATGGATGTATTACGGGACATGTGTTATCCTTAACTTGATCTTATCTATTTCTAGAGTATTTGTGCGATTTTACAATAAGCACACCCAAGATAATGCATGATCAACTAGGTAGTCCAATGATGCTGCAATGTCTATTCTCGTATGATTTTTATGCACTAGAATGGATGCTTTAAGGAGTAATCAATGCTTTATATGTGCTGTAATTCTTTTAAGTCTTCTCTAAATTCCTGAAATAATCATTTTGCCAAGTTAATAATATATATCTAACACATGTGGCAACAATTTTCTTCATGTCCAAAATGCACTAATACACATGTATATTAATATATTTCTTGAATTTAAGGTTATGACATAATTAGTATACAACATGACATATAAAAAGTGGGACAATCTACAATGGAAACCCGTAATCCACTAGAGACCCAAAAATGAGCCAAATATAATAGAAAAAAAGGTCCATCCACAACCATTTGGGCCAAAAACTATGATACAATGTATGTTTTTAGAGACAACTTCAAACTTTTAAGCAATAAGAATGAAATATAGAAAGAGGAGAGAGAGGAATTCAGGGGGAAAAGATGAGGAACATCTAGAAATACACAAGTACCCTATAATAATATAATTTTACAATTTTAATAAATGATAGACCATACCAAAACTAGATATCTACATGAAGTTGTTTATCGACATTGTATATCATATGGAAGTCCTTATGATTATGCTACTCGGAAAAGACTTTGTTTTCATACACTTCCAATTCATCACATTGCCATAAATGTTTTTGACATATCTTCTATCAAAATAATTTGGAAATCTTGGGATTTCACTAAGATATGATTTTTTCGAAAGGGGGATAAGTTTTTTACAAATACCCATTCTCTTTGATAGTATCATGATATCAACTTTGAATGATCGTTGTGTAACTTCATGGGAAACCTCGTATCACCTTGTAGATATACACAATCGTTGTCAAGAATTTGTTCCTTGGCCTTGTGGTGTCTCATGTCATGTGCATGGATTCAAAATACTTTGTAATACCAACATAACACCTCATAAGATACCACACCAATTCATTTTGATTGACATCACAACTTCCACTTTATGCCTTGTGTCAATCCTTGCATTTCCTATATGCACTATGTCTCCCAATACCATATAAATTGCACATCAACCTCAAAGTATTCACATATTGTCGTAATATCATGCAACAATTTTTTAACACTCACATCTTATCAAAGTCGAAGTGTTATGAAATACCTCACAACATTTCATGATATTTTTAATGGTTCACAACTTTAAAGTAATCTAGACTATCGACACCTTACCTCACAACATAATGTGTATCTCTACATTTGCGAGCAAGAACTCTATAGATAACATTCACATGTTATCTTCTTACCACATGATGTGCTTGGTGACACTCTCCATGTTCAAACCATGACAGAGCATTTTTAGTAAACTACGTGTTGGGAGACCAACTTTCACCTGACTAAGAAAATGAATTGTTTTCTAACCATTCTTTCTTGTATCAATCGTATGTTGTAACCACACACATGTAATATAATATTTATATATAAGGCATGTAAGTATTCAATATTATCTTGTAGGTAGTTATTGTTTAACACACACACACACACACACACACACACACACACACACACACACACACACACACACACACACACACACACACACACACACACACACACACACACACACACACACACACACACACACACACACATGAATTACATGTTAAAAAATATCTACCAAAAATACAATATTTAATACTTACATGCCTCAAGTATCTAGTATTTGTATACATCAAAAAATTTGCTCTTACAAACTTTTAATATTCGCAAGAATGATTGACATATTAACCTCACATGATTGATATCCTATGGAGTATCATTAGGAATGGGTTGGGATGGTCAATGGTAATACTTTTGGGAGATATTTTATGTGAAATCAACTTTACTTAGTTTTATAAAAATCACCACCAAACTATTTTGATGTTTTTTACAAGTCATGACATTGAGTTTTCAGTGTCCTATCATCTGGGAAAATTCGAAATTTTGATAGCTTATGGGAAAATTTGAGTGTTCTGGTCATGCCTCCCTCTCTTGCTAAAGAACTTCATGTGAAAAAGTTGTCATTTTTTGGGAAAAGTTTGGAAAAATGTGGTCAATTTTTCATGTTCTTATACCCTTTCTCCTTTTACTATCCTTTTGTGAAGAAGACGTGGTCAAATTTTTTAGGAAATTGGGTCAATTGGGGAAAATTAGGCAGAATCAATCTTTCAAGGAACATGAGGAATTGTTCCTAAGCTCATCCTGCTCCTTGCATTACCTTTTTTTTTTTTTTTCTGAAATGCACTATAGGTCAGTGATACCATGTTTTATTGGAACCATTGGAATAGTTCCAATGTTCCTATTGTACCCCGCATACCTGCGATAGACGAAAAAACCACAAAGAGGAAGTTGGGAAAAGTAATCAAATATATCAAACATTCTAGGCACAAGTGGAACAATGTCAATGTTCTCTTATTTCCCTGGAAATTAGTCATCTCCACACAAAGCATTAAGTTGTATAAGGTAGGTAGAGATGACACATTTGGAATGGTTAAGAGATTCCCTTTATGCCCCAATCAGCCAAGGAAGTCATGAAGAAGAGATAAAGGTAGTTGGTTAAGGAAGGTGTGGACAGAACCAATGGAACAGGGTCAAGGTACTTTTAGTTCCTTGAATGGCTGAAAAATTTGTACAATGGACGAGAGGCACTACAAAGCGAGACATGATGGGTATGAAAGGAACTAAAGGAACAGTGTTAATGTTACTAAAGTGCCTTGATTGGACAAAAAATCCGTTGTGAATGAAGAGTGTTAAGGTGGTGAAAGTAAGTTTTCGCGACACGTACTAAACAATGCCTTCTTTCCATCAATATCTCAAATATCCGCATCGAGATGATTGGGAGAATGCAGGAAAAATGATAAGTTGGTTGTTTAAGGCACATAAGGAATAGTTAATTAGTTCCACCACTTCCCTGGAAAGTTGACCAGCCCGATAAAAGGCAAAACAGGCCCGAAAACCCTATTTATAGCTATTTTATTCTCCTAAAATTCAAATTTGGATCATACAGAAGCTAAAATTGATAAGATCATGCAACAAGATTCCATTTTTATCACTCATAAGCTAAAATTAGCAAGGTATAAGGAAAGAAGAGCTTTTATATCATGCATAGGAGTCCATAAACAATAGGAACATGCAAGGGACAATATACCTCTATTATGGGAATGTAGAATCACATCTTGATCATGGGAATGGCTATTATGGAGCGAAGGAGTAGTATCTACATGAAAACATCACATGTTTTTCTATTTTAAGCTTTAAACGTGCATGTATCTTCTATTTTCCCCCATTCTCTACAATACTCCATGATTTCATTGTAAAATCAATATTTGCACCGTTGTTCATAATTTTGGAGTTTATTATGAGCTCGAGTGGAAGGGGTCAAGAGTGATCTATTATACTTGTTCCACCTATTGGATCAATAAGGAGTCATTTTTACCTTTTTACAACTTGTGTATTGTGCAATATAGTGTCTTTTAAGATGATCTTATCTCATGATACTAATTTATCCCAGATGTGCTATTTAATTCCCATTCCTTTATGCATTTACAATTTGATTTGTAGGTCATATATTGTGTTTAACCAAGCTATGTGTAGAATCCTGTTGTGGAAATAACCAAATTACCTTCCAAGGAAATTTCCCCCTTCTTCATTCTCATATAGCTTCAAACCCTTCTTTGAAACACTATTGCATTGACATATGCATTGTGCATTGTGTATGGTGTGTGTGGTTCTCGTGGTTCATATGTGTGGCTCAAATGAGTCTAGGTCCTCAAAATTTTTGGTGTGTCACCTTATTTTAAGTTTTTCCCTGAATTCTTTCTCCCTTTTCCTCATTGATTCAACAGAGTAGAGTAGTCTTAGGAGTAGAAGCTAGTATTGGTTGTTACATTAGGGGAATCAACCCTCTCTGGATACTCACTCTAATATACAAGTCGTCCACAACCTAGGAGTTTTTCCATTTTTTCAGTTGGAAGGGGAGTTATCACACCACTCTCCAAATTTTGTATTCCTATGTGAAAACTATTTTTGGCATGCTCGGTGGGAGTGAAGAAAATAAGTTTCTAAAGATTTGATGTTGTTCTTGACAAATATCAATGTTTCAAACACATTTATCTAGGGTCCTGATACTCCATAATTTCAAACCTCATCCCGATAGAAGATCAGTGCATATTTCATGCCAAAAGTTACAACTAGATCATCTTCAAAAGGTATTCCATTTGATTTTTGGGTCACCTTTGAATTTAATAAAGAGAAACAAGTTTCTGAGTTCCAAACCATATACTAAATATCTCCCTATCCCAAAAATAAGAGTTGACTTCCCAATTTCCCCATAACCAATCTGAATCTAAATATAGTCATCCTAAGGAATTTGGTTTTGTTCCCTTCAATGATGGCATCCCACTAAATCTTTCTTAGCACGATGACATCCATGTGTCTACCCTTAAGAGCATTCCATTTTTCACCAGAGAAAATCAAGTTACACCCATATAACACATTAAATATGTATCCAATATGTGTTCTATTTATCATGTTACACGTAAGAATGTTGCAGATCAAGTTATTAGTTGCATCTTTCAAAGGAAAAATATTGCATTGGTATAGGGGATTGACAGTGAATTCCATCACTACAGGAAATCAACTGAGTGAGGTTTTTTGTAAGTAATTTGAAGACAAATAAAATCATCTATCACTAGTGGAACAATTTACTACCATTAAGAGAACAACACATGAGTTCATGTTTGAATTTAACTACATATTTCAAAGGACTTGGGACTGAATTCCACAACTAGTATGGCATATTACTGAGTATAATTTTTTGTACTATC
This sequence comes from Taxus wallichiana var. yunnanensis, assembly GCA_018340775.1. NCBI lineage: Eukaryota > Viridiplantae > Streptophyta > Pinopsida > Cupressales > Taxaceae > Taxus > Taxus wallichiana. The sequence goes on along the minus strand of CM031238.1, from coordinate 655,800,496 downwards.
TAAGGGCTTAAAATTATACTATCTTAGTAATGATACAATCAATGGGTGGAAGGAAACTTCTCAATGCTTATGACATAGTAATAGGAGTTGAAAACAATCTTACACAAGATGTAAAGATTACACTAAGGACCCTATGCACATATTCTTGGAAGTAAAAATCTCTTTACCACTTCAAATAATTTCAATAATAACTATTTCAACACCAATACCTATTACTTAGCCTTCAAGTCAAACCAATGCAACCCCAATCTAATCAAATGAATTAAAATATTTGATGAGCATGATAAAAGATATTGGAAATGAGATAAAAGATTTTGGGAATGAGATAGTTTCCCTTAAAAGACAACAAAATCTGAGTTATAGAACCTAATAACCACCCAACCAGGAAATATACCTCCATTCCAACCAAACTAAGTTTTCCAATCCTAAAAATTCAATCCCAACACCTCACAAACATCCAAAACAACCTGATACAAGATTATGAATGGTGTTATCCTTGTAATTGATCCCATAACCATAAATATTTCCCCAATGGTGTTTTAAATCAAGAAATTATGGTACAAAATTATTATGTCTCAAAACTCACCAATTGGGACCCCATCACATTAGGAGGTTTCTCAAGAGTTGGTGCACAATTATGCTACATTTCTAAATTGGTAAGAGGATGAATTTTACAGAGTGAATCAGCTGGACCAATCCTCTACTTCAATGGCAACAAACACACTGTCAAATAAACTAGCAATATAAGTGGAACACCCAACTGGTAAGACTATTTCTCATCCTTTTACAACATCGTAAGGTGTTATTTCAGTTCCTAATCAACAAGGAGATCAAAAAAATTAGACTATAAGAGTTAAAAATCAGCAAGAAATTCCAATTGTGATGCCACTAATGCAAGAAGGTATTTTTGTTAACAAAGTAAAATAGAAGGTTAATACTTTTTCTTTCAATATTCTTGATCATATGAAGAAAAATAAGGTCAATATGAAAATGTGGGATTCTTTATCTTTTCCTAGACAAAAATCTTTTGTAGGAAGCTTTGTCTAATCTTAGTCTCTCTAGCCAACCATCCAAAGAACCATCTAAAGTTTTTCTTACTAACTCATATGATCCAAAGGAGTTCAAATCAAGTAAGAGTGTAAATATACCTCTTTCTACATTTCCTTGATTTCAGGCCAAAATATAGTCCATAATTACATGATTGATTTGGAGGCTTCCAGTTCTGTTATGCCTAAATAAATTATTGACAAACTTGGTTTGAAATATGAGAATATTTATAAAGGAGTATTTCAGTTAGATAGAACACCTGTAGATATCCTTAGAGTCATTGGAGGAATAATCCTAAATCGTCATGCATGCCCCAATTTCTCCATTCCTCAAGATGTATTTATTATTTTGCCTTGTGTCTTTCTAGATATTTCACTATTAAAATTGGAGGTTACTTATCATAAGAATGGTCTCACATGTTGTTTAGAAAAAGTATGATACCAAGAATACAATAAGGTCTGAACCCTTTTCATCTAGTCATGTAAAGCCTTACATTCCTAGTGCTATTAATTCCAATTGTTTGATCATACACAAAGACGTCCAAATAGTTGCCCAATAACTAAGCACACTTATTGAGGGGATTCAAAACTTATTACTTAATGAAGTGGCTACTCAAAGTCATTCTTCAATCCATATAGTCATATTGAAGAGGTAGGTCTTGGAACATATTGCTTACATAAAGAAAATTCTATTATTCCCGACCTTATCCGATCATATCAACAGGATGAAGGTTTATGGAAATTATACTTAGATGGATGAAGAAGAAGGAATGGATTAGGATGGGGGATCATGTTGATTTATTCAATAAAAGAGAAGTATTTTTTTAACTTTAAGGTTTCAAATCAACTACATGAATCAATCGTTATCACGTAATCATAGTACCCTTATATTTCCACAAGTGTGTTTTCTTGAGCTCACGATGTGACTAGGTAACATGGGTGCTATCTCCATGTTTCTGGGGACTTTCTACTTGAGATATACCTCTAGAGAAAGTTGGTTCTTACTCCTAAACTACCTGCCACAATCTACTCTAATGCAGGAAAAACTATCTTATCCTAATATAACTTTCCAATGGACCAGGGAGGGAAAGTGCATGAAAACGAAGCCCACACTAAAGTAGTGATACACTAGAAAAGGAGGGAATGAGAATAGCTTTCCAATAAGTGAAAAATAGAAGTGAAGTGCATACTAGAGAGGGTGATAACAATTCTCCATAGTATATAAACTTCATTCACAAAAATATTTCATACACACACAATGATAATGAATCCTTACAAGAGAATAAAATAGACACAATATATTTACAATGAGGTTGAAAGAGCAAGAAGAATGCAAACAAACATAACAGGGAAGATAAATCCAAAATTTTTCATCTATTGCTTCATGATATGCACAGTTCAATATATTATAAAATAAGATCCTCACCACGCAAGGAGTTCACTATAAGGGCCTGCAGTACATTGACTTCACAAAAATAAAATGACATAGTTTTGCTACTAAAAACTACCATCTTACAATGAGCCCAACACTCTAATTTATAGAATTCTGAGAGGAGAGAGAGAGGGAGAAATGAAAATCCCAAAATTTTACTTCCCACAACTTACAAGAGGTAATCAATGAAGTGAAATGATGGTATGTTTCTTTCAAAAGGCTCACCATACTATCCCGCAACTTGCAACAGTGAAAAATGTATGCCCATGCTTCATTAAATGTTCTCACAACCAACAATAAAATCACTGTTATGAACCTAGACATGTTTTTAGAAAAATAAGCATAAAAAATTCATCAATTTATACATTTATTGATTGTTTCATGCTGGTATTGGAATCACGATTCCAATGAGAAAAATTTTACTTTATGAATGTGAGTGGCTATTTTGGGTTTGCTAGGGATTTCTTGCATTTGATGGGACTAAGCATTTAAATTTTTGGAGCTAGAGATCTTTATTTATTTTCACGCATATATCCTCATTAAAAATAATAAATCTATTTTTTTTTGGTGCATAGGACATCGTTCCCTTTCCAAAATGTCAAATTTTGTGAAAATCAGAGCTCTGGGTCAAAAGTTATGACTCTTTGAAGTTCGGGGTTGGACGTTGGCTTTCCCTTTGGATTGTGGGTATTGTGGGTTTTTAGGGAACTCATGTCCCTATGGAACTTGGACCATGTGGGCCTCTTTTCTCCACATCACCTTATTTGGGATTTTTTGTCCCCTCGCATCCATCGTTGACTGGGCTAGGTGGGTCGTTGACTCCTACCATATCTGCAACGATTTGAGTGCAGTGATTTTAGCTTTCCAAGTCCCACCCGTACTTTTGTCCCATCTATTCCATGGACCGCGTGGAAGGAATTTTTCCACCTTTTCCGCAATGAACTGGCTTGTGGCCATTTTGGCTTTTTTGGGCCCGACTATCCCGAACATATTTTTCCGCCTTAACCGCATTGCACTTGGTCGCAACCAAATCAGATTTTTTGGTATTTTGGGTAGTTTTGTCTGAGCTGTCCCACGGACCACGTGGAAATTTTTTTTCTTCCTTTTCCACATTCCACTACCTCTTTAGAATTTTGACCCCAAACTTGGTACAAATAACCCTGATACGATCCACATTGGTTCCATCCGCAGCCCCCAGACCCAATTTGCACTAAAATAGGCCCTTGACTTCATTTTTTCAAAGTTTTGCAAATTTTTGCTAAATCCTTGGATTTTTCTTTGATAGGGAAGTTAGAGAAAAGCCAAGGGACCCCTCAAAACCTGATTTTGGGACTTGAACCATTTATGCCTGCTCAAGCCTGAAGAAATTATGCAAGTTATCAAAATTACCTTGGGGGTGTATTCTGGATAACAAGAATAACACACCTAAGTATGAAGCTCTTGTGCATGGTATGTAGTGGGAAAGAAAAAGAGGAGTAAGATAATTACATTCATTAAAATCATAGGAAATGCTATAACCAAGAATAATTTACTGAGATCATACAAAAATAGGGTATGAGATTTTATAGAATATTTTGATGCTTTCAATGTTCAGTCTATTCCTAGAGAAAATAAAAAACATGGAGATAGACAAGCTACAATTGGTACTGGGTTAACATTATATATCAAATTAGTAAGGAAAAAAATAAGTAGAATTTCAAGGTAGTTTTAAGGCCTCCTATCTATGATAACAATGTTACCTAACAAGTATTTGAATCAAATCAGCATATAATTAATTTCTTCTACGAAGAAGCTGAGTTCTCAACCAAAAATTGGGAAAAACTACAACAGCCATATGAAGATCATATAATCCAGTTGATGTCTAAAAACATACCTTAGGGATTAGTCACTCTTGAGTCCATATTTAATATAGGTGATTAGATCATAGGTGAGAAATATAACATGTCAATCAAGCAAGAATTCTATAAAAAAATCTGCATTAACAATGACAAAAAACTCAAGTTGGGAAATGTATGCAATCCAAATGAAAAGCTTTATTTTTTCAACTTTCCCAAGAAATTGATGATAATTTTGCATGAGGATATGGTGATATTAAGGGTTTCAATATATAATTAGTACAACTTACTATAGAGTTGAATCTAAATGCCAATCTTGTTAGGAAAAAGAAAAGGCCTATAAACCCAAAGATAGAACCTCTCATGAAGCAACAATTGGTTAAATTGATAAAAGATAACATCATTTTCCCTGTGAAGCATTCATCATGGGTTGTCAATTTGGTTTTTGTAAGGAAAAATAATGGAGAAATACACGCACTTTTAGATCTTAGAGATTTGAATAGGGAATCCTTAAAATATCATTACCTGCTACCATCAATGGAACAAATCTTTAAAATGGTGACAAGTTCAAAGTGTTTTTCACTTTTGGATGATTATTTTGGGTGTAATCATATTATGGTGTAGGAATCGATTTAATTCAAAATTATATATACTACAAAATGGGGCACATATGCATATAAGAAAATGTCATTTTGACTATCTAATATAGGAGCTACTTTTAAAAGAGTCATGTACTTGGTATTTTAGGGATTGATCAACAATTGTGTTCTCATCTATTTGGATGACATAACTATGTTTTCCAAGCATGATGCAGATCATCTAGTTCATCTCGATATGTTTTTGCAAGATGTCGGTAGTATGGCATATCACTTAATCCCAAAATATGCATTTTTTCAGTCCATGAAGGTAAATTGTTGGGTCATGTTGTTTCTATGAAAGTTCTAGCCATTGATGAAGAAAGTGTAAGTGTAATTTTTTCATTATGGTTTCCAAATCACAACAAGGAATTACAAAGTTTTATGGGTAAAATTTAATTTGTCGAATAGTCATTCCATATTTTACAAATTTAGTGAAGCCACTAACTTCAATGTTAAAGAAGAACATGGTTTTCAGTTGGAAAACAAAGGGGAATAATGATTTTGAAGCAATCAAACATGCTATTTCACAAGCTCCAACACTTACTAATCCTTATGTTAGTAAATATTTCGTGATATATGCTTTTAGATAAATCAACACATTCTCAGCCATGTTGGTACAACATAAGGATGAAAAGTTAGAGCAACCAATTGATTTCTTCAGTCAAGGATTAGAATATTATGAGGTAAGGTATTATTTTATTGAAAAATAGGTCCTTTCAGTCATTAGAAGTCTCAAAAATTCACACATTTGGTTTCTAACAACAAGGTTAATTTAATGGTTTCTCACCAAGTGTTAAAGAGTTTCTTTTGAGCAAGGATTTAAATGAGAAAAGGGCAGGTTGGATTAAAAAAATATGGAGTATGATGTTGATATAAAGGTTACTAAATTGGTAAGAGGGAGAGGGATGTTTGAACAACTAGCTTAATATCTTCACGATGAAAAAATTAGGTTTTAGTACTCCAAAATGATCAAGGAACAACTACTCCACCATTTCCTCAAATTTTGACTCCTGATATGATCCATTTCCTTCATAATGTACAGTGCCCACAAGGTTTTAATAAGACCAAAAGGAGGTATTTCAGGTTACATTCCATTCCTTACATTCTTGTTGATAATATATTTTTAGAAAGGATGTAAATGACACTCTTAGGATGTGTTGATTCATATCAGATTGATCATGTTTTAGAAGAGTTTCATATAGGATTATCTAGTGCTCACTTTGTACCAAGATCTACAACTTTGAAGATCATGAGAGTAGGATGTTATTGGCCAAATTTATTTATAGATGTTCATGCATGGGTAAGGAAGTTTTCAAAGTGTGTTGTTTTTGTAGGAAAATAGAAATCGATAACTATTCCTCTTCAACCCATTTAGGTAGACCAACCTTTCATGTAATGGGGGTTGGATTTTATTATCATGATTAACCAACCTTCTAGTATAGGCCATGAATGGATTCTCATAGCTAAAAATTATTTCACATGTTGGACAAAAGTAGTAGCTTTGAAAGAAGAAAATGAAACTTTAGTATTGGATTTCTATGAAGGTCTTGTCACAAGGTTTGATATCCCTACTAAAATCATATTAGAAAATGCATTAGATTTCATTGGTGCAAGATTCAACACATGAGGCAATCAAGCTTGGAATTCATCTGTCAACATCTTCCAATTATTATCCTCAAGGGAATGGCTTAGCTGAGTCAACAAAAAAATATTCTCATGATTATCAAAATAACTATGGAAGAAAATCAAAGTTCATGGAACACAAAATTGAAACTAGCCTTATGGGATGATAGGATTACTCCTAAGAGGTTAATTGAAACTAACTATTCATGCTTATATATGGTAGAGAGGAAAAGTTTTCCATTTCTTATGAATAAGAAACTCTAGATCTCATAAAATAGATGGAAATGATAGAGGAGGATCCAATGGAAATCATATTTACACAATTAATTAAGTTAAAAGAAGCTAGAAACAATGCAATGGATGGCATGGAGCTTTATGAAGCTCGAGATGAAGAGATAGTTTGACAAGAAATAGATTGCAAGAATATTTAGAGAAGGAGACATTGTAATCAAATTGGATGAGGAAATAACCATGCTTGGAAGACACAATAAGTTTGACTCCTTCAGGTGGGCTATTTCTGGTTATAGGTTATAGATAATAAAATTATGTTCACCTATCTAAGTTGAATGATGATAAGCTCCATATCCTAGTTAATGGGATATACCTCAAAATCTATTATTAAGGTCATGTTTCACCCTTGTACATAGTAGATTTTTGTTTGTGAGTTTCCTCCAAGTGCTTTGTGCACATTTTTGTCTTAGTTTCCTTTCTCTCGTGTTCCTTGTACACTTTTCTTGTGTTTTTTTTTCTACTAAGTCCTCTAGCACAATTTTATTATTTTTAGGAGGTATTTTCACTATTTCACATGGTTTTAAGAGGTTACAATAGAGTTTTCACTTTGGATATGACTCGAGCCTAATGGATACATCAAGGCAATCGAACCGACATCTAGTAGGTAGATGTCCCTAGATGTCACTGGAAATTGTTACCAAAATCAACCCCCAGGCCATTTTGATTGTTTTTAAAAAGTCATGACATTGAGTTTTCAATGTCATGTCATATGAGAAAATTCAAAATTTTGGTAGGTTATGCAAAAATTTGTGTGTTCTCGCCATGCCTCCTCTCTTGTTAAAGCCATTAATGTGAAGAAATTAGTTAGTTTTTGGGAAAGGTTAGTCAAAATTTTGGAAAATGTGGTCAAATTTCATGTTATTGCACCCTTTTCCCTCTAACCGACCTTTTGTGAAGAAGACTTGGTCAAATTTTATAAGAAATTGGGTCACTTGGGGAAAATTAGGTAGGATCGATCTTTGAAGGAACATGAGGAATTATTCCTAAGTTCCTCCTGTACCCCCACATTACCTTTTAGGATACAATACCCTATGGGTTGGTGATATTGGATTATTTTGGAAACATTGGAATAGTGCCAATGTTCTTGTTATACCCCGCATATGGGTGATAGCTGAAAGAGTCACAGAGAGGAAGTTTGGTAAAGCTATCAGACATTTTGGGCACAAACAAAACAATTTCAATGCTCCCTTATTTCCCCCCAACCCTATCATCTTTGCACATAACATTAAGTCAAATAAGGAGGGAAGAAATGACAAATTTGGAATAGTTCAGAGGTTCCGTTTGTACCACGATTGGCTGAGGAAGCCACAAAGAAGATACAAATGTAGTCAGATAAAGTTGGTGAAGATGACATAGTTGGAATAATTCCCTCATTCCCTTTCTACCTTGTAACTCCACATCGGTTAGATAAGACACAAAAGGAACAAATTTGACATGGTGGGGATGAATGAAACTAAAGGAACGATGTCAAGTTCATTTAGTTCCCTAATTGGATGATAAATTTGTAAAGAAAATAGAATAAGGTAGTTGGTTAAAGGCGACAATGGCGAAACCGTTGGAATAGTTCCAATGTTTTATTGGAACCGTTGGAATAGTTTCAATGTTCCTATTATACCCGCATACCCACGATAGCCGACAAAGCTGCAAAGAGGAAGTTGGGAAAAGTAATCAAATATATCAAACATTCTCGGCACAAGTGGAACAATGTTAATGTTCTCCTACTTCCTGGAAATTAGTCATCTCCACACAAAGCATTAAGTTGTATAAGGTGGGTAGAGATGACACATTTGTAATGGTTAAGAGATTCCCTTTGTGCCCCAATCAGCCGAGGAAGCTGTGAAGAAGAGATAAAGGTAGTTGGTTAAGGAAGGTGTGGACAGAACCAATGGAACAGGGTCAAGGTGCTTTTAGTTCCTTTAATGGCTGAAAAATTTGTACAATGGATGAGAGGCACTACAAAGCAGACATGATGGGTATGAAAGGAACTAAAGGAACAATGTTAATGTTACTAAAGTGCCTTGATTGGACAAAAAATCCATTGTGAATGAAGAGTGTTAAGGTGGTTAAAGTAAGCCCTTGTGACACGTACTAAACAATGCCTTCTTTCCATCAATATCTCGAATATCCGCATCGATGATTGGGAGAATGAAGGAACAAATGATAAGTTGGTTTTGTAAGGCACATAAGGAATTGTTAATTAGTTCCACCACTTCCTTGGAAAGTTGACGAGCCCGAAAAAGGCAAAACAGGCCCAAAAACTTCCTAGAAACCCTATTTATAGCTATTTTATTCTACTAAAATCCAAATTTGGATCATAAAGAAGCTAAAATTGATAAGAGCATGCAACAAGATTCCATTTTTATCACTCATAAGCTAAAATTAGCAAGGTATAAGGAAAGAAGAGCTTTTAGATCATGCATAGGAGTCCGAAACAATAGGAACATGCAAAGGACAATATACCTCTATTATGGGAATGTAGAATCACATCTTGAGCATGGGAATGGCTATTATGGAGGAAAGGAGTAGTATCTACATGAAAACATCACATGTTTTTCTATTTTAAGCTTTAAATGTGCATGTATCTTCTATTCTCCCCCATTCTCTACCATACTCCATGATTTCATTGTGAAATCAATATTTGCACTATTGTTCATAATTTTGGAGTTTATTATGAGCTCTGAGTGGAAGAGAAGGGGTCAAGATTGATCTATTATACTTGTTCCACCTATTGGATCAATAAGGAGTCATTTTTACCTTCTTACAACTTGTTTGTGTATTGTGCAATATAGTGTCTTTTAAGATGATCTTATCTCATGATACTAATTTATCCCAGATGTGCTATTTAATTCCCATTCCTTTATGCATTTATAATTTGATTTGTAGGTCATATATTGTGTTTAACCAAGCTATGTGTAGAATCCTGTTGTGGAAATAACCAAATTACCTTCCAAGGAAATTTTCCCCCTTCTTTATTCTAACATAGCTTCAAACCCTTCTTTAAAACACTATTGCATTGACATATGCATTGTGCATTGTGTATGGTGTGTGTGGTTCCCGTGGTTCATATGTGTGGCTCAAACGAGTCAAGGTCCTCAAACTTTTGGTGTGTCACCTTATTTTCAGTTTTTCCTTGAATTATTTCTCCCTTTTCCTCATTGATTCAACAAAGTAGAGTAGTCTTAGGAGTAGAAGCTAGTATTGGTTGTTACACTAGGGGAATCAACCCTCTCTGGATACTCACTCTAATATACAAGTCGTCCACAACCTAGGAGTTTTTCCATTTTTTTAGTTAGAAGGGGAGCTATCACACCACTCTCCAAATTTTGTATTACTATGTGAAAACTATTTTTGGCACGCTCGGTGGGAGTGAAGAAAATAAGTTTCTAAAGATTTGATGTTGTTCTTGACAAATATCAATGCTTTTTCAAACACATTTATCTAGGGTCCGATAGCTCCATAATTTCAAACCTCATCCCGATAAGATCGAATGCATATTTCATGCCAAAAGTTGCAACTAGATCATCTTCAAAAGGCATTCCATTTGATTTCGTAGGGTCACCTTTGAATTTAATAAAGAGAAACAAGTTTATGAGTTCCAAACCATATACTAAATATCTCTCTATCCCAAAAATAAGAGTTGACTTCCCAATTTCCACATAACCAATCTGAATCTAAATATAGTCATCCTAAGGCATTTGGTTTTTGTTCCCTTCAATGATGGCATCCCACTAAATCTTTCTTAGCACGATGACATCCATGTGTCTACCATTAAGAGCATTCCATTTTTCACCGGAGAAAATCAAGTTACACCCATATAACACATTAAATATGTATCCAATATGTGTTCTATTTATCATGTTACACAAAAGAATGTTGCAGTCAAGTTATTAGTTGCATCTTTCAAAGGAAAAATATTGCATTGGTACAGGGGATTGACAAAGTGAATTCCATCACTACAGAAATCAACTGAGTGAGGTTTTTTGTAAGCAATTTGAAGACAAATTAGATCATCTTTCGCTAGTGGAACAATTTACTACCATCAAGAGAACAACACATGAGTTCATGTTTGAATTTAACTACATATTTCAAAGGACTTGGGACTGAATTCCACAACTAGTAGGCATATTACTGAGTATAATTTTTTGTACTATCGAAGGGATTTAAATTCTAATATCTCGTAATGATACAATCAATGGGTGGAAGGAAACTTCTCAATGCTTATGACATAGTAATAGGGATTGAAAACAATCTTACACAAGATGTAAAGATTACACCAAGGACCCCTATACACATATTCTTGGAAGTAAAAATCTCTTTACCACTTCAAATAATTTCAATAACAACTATTTCAACACCAATACCTATTACTTAGCCTTGAAGTCAAACCAATGCAACCCCAATCTAATCAAATGAATTAAAATATTTGATGAGCATGATAAAATATATTGAAATGAGATAAAATATTTTGGGAATGAGATAGTTTCCCTTAAAAGACAACAAAATCTGAGTTATAGAACCTAATACCCACCCAACCGGGAAATATACCTCCATTCCAACCAAAATAAGTTTTCCAATCCTAAACAATTCAATCCCAACACTGTCAGACATCCAAAACAATTGTACATATCCAAAACAACCCGATACAAGATTATGAATGGTGTTATCCTTGTAATTGATCCCATAACCATAAATATTTCCCCAATGGTGTTTTAAAACAAGAACTTATGGTGAAAAATTATTATATGTCTCAAAACTCACCAATCGAGACCCCATCACATTAGGAGGTTTCTCAAGAGTTGGTGCACAATTATGCTACATTTCTAAATTGGTAAGAGGATGAATTTTACAGAGTGAATCAGCTGGACCAATCCTCTACTTCAATGGAAACAAATACACGGTCAAATAAAATAGCAATATAAGTGGAACACCCAACCGTAAGACTATTTCTCATTCTTTTACAACATCGTAAGGTGTTATTTCAGTTCCTAATCAACAAGGAGATCAAAAAATTAGACTATAAGAGTTAAAAATCAGTAAGAAATTCCAATTGTGATGCCACTAATGCAAGAAGTAATTTTTGTTAACAAAGTACAATAGAAGGTTAATACTTTTTCTTTCAATATTCTTGATCATATGAAGAAAAATAAGGTCAATATGACAATGTGGGATTCTTTATCTTTTCCTGGACAATTATTTTGTAAGAAGCTTTGTCTAATCTTAGTCTCTCTAGCCAACCACCAAAAGAGCCATATAAAGTTTTTCTTACTAACTCATATGATCCAAAGGAATTCAAATCAAGTAAGAGTGTAAAGCTACCTCTTTCTACATTTGCTTGATTTCAGGCCAAAATATAGTCCATAATTGCATGATTGATTTGGAGGCTTCCAGTTCAGTTATGCCTAAATAAATTATTGACAAACTTGGTTTGAAATATGAGAATATTTATAAAGGAGTATTTCAGTTAGATAGAACACCTATAGATATCCTTAGAGTCATTAGAGGAATAAGCCTAAATCATCATGCATGCCTCAATTTCTACATTCCTCAAGATGTATTCATTATTTTGCCTTGTGTCTTCTAGATATTTCACTACTAAAATTGGAGGTTACTTATCATCAGAATGGTCTCACATGTTGTTTAGAAAAAAGGTACAATACCAAGAATACAATAAGGTCGAACCCTTTTCATCTAGTCATGTAAATCCTTACATTCCTAGTTCTATTAATTCCAATTGTTTGATCATACACAAAGATGTGCAGTAGTTGCCCAATAACCGAGCACACTTATTGAGGGGATTAAAAACTTATTACTTAATGAATTGGATACTCAAAGTCATTTTTCAATCCATATAGTCATATTGAAGAGGTAGGTCTTGGAACATATTGCTTACATAAAGAAAATTCTATTATTCCTGACCTTATCTGATCATATCAATAGGATGAAGGTTTATGGAAATTATACTTAGATGGATGAAGAAGAAGGAATGGATTAGGATGGGGGATCATGTTGATTTATTCAATAAAAGAGAAGTATTTTTTTAACTTTAAGGTTTCAAATCAACTACATGCTGTATCATCGCGAATCATAGTACCCTTATATTTCCACAAGTGTGTGTTCTTGAGCTCACGATGTGACTAGGTAACATGGGTGCTATCTCCAAGTTTTGGGACTTTCTACTTGAGATATACCTCTAGAGAAAGTTGGTTCTTACTCCTAAACTACCTGCCACAATCTACTCTAATGCAGGAAAAACTATCTTATCCTAATATAACTTTCCAAGGGACCAGGGAGGGAAAGTGCATGAAAACAAATCCCACACTAAAGAGGTGATGCACTAGAAAAGGAGGGAATGAGAATAGCTTTCCAATGTGTGAAAAATAGAAGTGAAGTACATATTGGAGAGGGTGATAACAATTATCCATAGTCTATAAATTGCATTCACAACAATATTTCATACACACACAATGATAATGAATCCCTGCAAGAGAATAAAATAGACACAATATATTTATAATGAGGTTGAAAGAGCAAGAAGAATGCAAATAAACACAACAGGGGAAGATAAAACCAAAAACTTTCATCTATTGCTTCATGATATGCACAGTTCAATCTGTTACAAAATAAGGGCCTCACCATGCAAGGAGTCCACTATAAGGGCCTACAGTACATTGGCTTCACAAAACCAAAATGACAGAGTTTTGCTACTAAAAACCACCATCTTACAATGAGCCCAACACTCTAATTTATAGAATTCTAAGAGGAGAGAGAGAGGGAGAAATGAAAATCCCAAAATTTTACTTCCCACAACTTACAAGAGGTAATCAATGAAGTGAAATGATGGTATGTTGCTTTCAAAAGGCTCACCATACTATCCTGCAAATTGCAACAGTGAAAAATGTATGCCCATGCTTCATTAAATGTTCTCACAACCACCAATAAAATCATTGTTCGAACCTAGACATGTTTTTAGAAAAATAAGCATAAAAAATTCATCAATTTATACATTTATTGATTGTTTTATGTTGGTCTTGGAATCATGATTCCAATGAGAAAAATTTTACTTTACGAATGTGAGTAGCTATTTTGGGTTTCATGAGGGTTTCTTGCATTTGATGGGACTAAGCATTTAAATTTTGGAGATAGAGATTTTTATTTATTTTCACCCATAAATCCTCATTAAAAATAATAAATATATATATTTTTGGTGTAGAGGACATCGTTCCCTTTCTGAAATGTCAAATTTTGTGAAAATCGGAGCTCTGGTCAAAATTTATGACTCTTTGAAGTTCGGGGGCCAGGCGTTGGCTTTCCCTTTGGATTACGGGTATTGTGGGTTTTTAGGGAACTCATGTCCCTATGGCACTTGGACCGTGTGTTCCTCTTTTCTCCACATCACCTGATTTGAGATTTTTATCCCCTCACATCCATCATTGATCGGGCAAAGTGGGTCGTTGACTCTACCATATCTCGCACGATTCGAGCGCAGCGATTTCAGCTTTTCGTGCCCCACCCATACTTTTGTCCCATCTATTCCATGGACCGCGTGGAAGGAATTTTTCCACCTTTTTTGCAATGAACTCGGCTTGTGGCCATTTTGGCTTTTTTGGGCCCGACTATCCCACATATTTTTTTCCGCCTTAACCTCATCAGCACTTGGTCGTGACCAAATCAGATCAGATTTTTGGGTATTTTGGGTAGTTTTGTCCGAGTTGTCCCACAGCACCATGCGGAACAAATTTTTCTTCCTTTTCCACATTCCACTACCTCTTTATAATTTTTAGCCCAAACTTGGTACAAATAACCGTGATACGATCCACATTGGTTCCATCCGCAGCCTTGAGACCCAATTTACACTACAATAGGCTCTTGACTTCATTTTTTCAAAGTTTTGCAAATTTTTGCTAACTCCTTGGATTTTTCTTTGGATAGGGAAGTTAGAGAAAAGCCAAGGGACCCCTCAAAACCTGATTTTGGGCCTTGAACCATTTCTACTTGCTCAAGCCTAAAAAAATTATGCAAGTTATCAAAATTACCTTTGGGGTGTATTTTGGATAACAGTGAAAACACACCCGAGTATGAAGCTCTTGTGCATGGTATGTTGTGGGAAAGGAAAAGAGGAGTAAGATAATTACATTAAATAAAATCATAGGAAATGCTACAACCAAGAAGAATTTACTTGAGATCATACAAAAATAGGGTATAAGATTTTATAGAATATTTTGATGCTTTCAATGTTCATCCTATTCCTAGAGAAAATAAAAACATGCGAGATAGACAAGCTACAATTGGTACTGGGTTGACATTATATATTAGATTAGTAAGGAAAAAAATAATTAGAATTTCAAGGTAGTTTTAAGGCCTCCTATCCATGATAACAATGTTACCTAACAAGTATTTGAATCAAATCAGCAGATAATTAATTTCTTTTATGAAGAAGTCGAGTTCTCAACCAAAAATGGGACAAACTACAACATCCATATGAAGACCATATAATCCAGTTGATGTCTAAAAACATACCTTAGGATTAGTCACTCTTGAGTCCATATTTAATATAGGTGATTAGATCATAGGTGAGAAATATAACATGCCAATCAAGCAAGAATTCTATGAAAAATCTGCATTGACAATGACAAAAACTCAAGTTGGGAAAGGTATGCAATCCAAATGAAAAGCTTTATTTTTTTCAACTTTCCCAATAAATTGATGATGTTTTTCATGAGGATATGGTGATATTAATGGTTTCAATATATATTTATTACAACTTAATATAGAGTTGGATCTAAATGCTAATCCTGTTAGGAAAAAGAAAAGGCCTATAAACCCAAAGATAGAACCTCTCATGAAGCAACAATTGGTTAAATTGATAAAAGATAACATCATTTTCCCTATGAAGCATTCATCATGGGTTGCCAATTTGGTTCTTGTAAGGAAAATGATGGAGAAATACACGTACTTTTAGATCTTAGAGATTTGAATAGGGAATCCTTAAAAGATCATTACGTGCTACCATCAATGGAACAAATATTACAAATGGTGACAAGTTCAAAGTGTTTTTCACTTTTGGATGATTATTTTGGGTATAATCATATTATGGTGTAAGAATCAAACCAATTCAAAATTATATTTACTACAAAATGGGGCACATATGCATATAAGAAAATGTCATTTTGACTATCCAATATAGGAGATACTTTTCAAAGAGTACTTGGTATTTTAGGGATTGATCAACAATTGTGTTCTCGTCTATTTGGATGACATAACTATGTTTTCCAAGCATGTTGCAGATCATCTAGTTCATCTCAGACATGTTTTTGCAAGATGTAGGTAGTATGGCATATCACTTAATCCCAAAATATGCATTTTTTCAGTCCATGAAGGTAAATTGTTGGGTCATGTTGTTTCTATGAAAGTTTTAGCCATTGGTGCAGAAAGTGTGAGTGTAATTTTGTCATTATGGTTTCCAAATCACAATAAGGAATTACAAAGTTTTATGGGTAAAATTTATTTTTTCAGAATATTCATTCCATATTTTACAAATTTAGTGAAGCCACTAACTTCAATGTCGAAGAAGAACATGGTTTTCAGTTGGAAAACAAAGGGGAATAATGATTTTGAAGCAATCAAACATACTATTTCACAAGCTCTAACACTTACTAATCCTTATGTTAGTAAATATTTCGTGATATATGCTTTTAGATAAATCAACACATTCTCACCATGTTGGTACAACATAAGGATGAAAAGTTAGAGCAACCAATTGATTTCTTCACTCAAGGATTAGAATATCATAGGTAAGGTATTATTTTATTTAAAAATAGGTTCTTTCATTCATTAGAATTCTCAAAAAATCACACATTTGGTTTCTAACAACAAGGTTAATTTAATAGTTTCTCACCAAGTGTTAAAGAGTTTATTTTGAGCAAGGATTTAAATGAGAAAAGGGCAGTTGGATTAAAAATTTATGGAGTATGATGTTGATATCAAGGTTACTAAACTGGTAAGAGGGAGAGGGATGTTTGAACAACTAGCTTAATATCTTCACGATGAAAAATTAGGTTTTAGTACTCCAAAATGATCAAGGAACAACTGCTCCACCATTTCCTCAAAGTTTGACTCTGACATGATCCATTTCCTTCATAATGTATAGTGCCCACAAGGTTTGAATAAGACCAAGAGGAGGTATTTCAGGTTACATTCCATTCCTTACCTTCTTGTTGATAATATATTTTAGAAAGGATGTAAATGACACTCTTCTAGGATGTGTTGATTCATATCGATTGATAATGTTTTAGAAAAGTTTCATATAGGATTATCTAGTGCTCACTTTGTACCAAGACCTACAACTTTGAAGATCATGAGAGTAGGACATTATTGGACAAATTTATTTATAGATGTTCATGCATGGGTAAGGAAGTTTTCAAAGTGTGTTGTTTTTGCAGGAAAATAGAAATCGATAACTATTCCTCTTCAACCCATTTAGGTAGACCAACCTTTCATGTAATGGGGTTTGGATTTTATTATCATGATTAACCAACCTTCTAGTATAGGCCATGAATGGATTCTCATAGATACAAATTATTTCACATATTGGACAAAAGTAGTAGCTTTGAAAGAAGAAAATGAAACTTCAGTGTTGGATTTCTATGAAGGTCTTGTCACAAGGTTTGATATCCCCGCTACAATCATATTAGAAAATGCATTAGATTTCCTTGGCACAAGATTCAACACATGAGGCAATCAAGCTTGGAATTCATATGTCAACATCTTACAATTATTATCATAAAGGGAATGGCTTAGCTGAGTTGACAAAAAAATATTCTCATGATTATCAAAATAACTATGGAAGAAAATCAAAGTTCATGGAACACAAAATTGAAACTAGCCTTATGGGATGATAGGATTACTCCTAAGAGGTTAATTGGAAACTAACTATTCATGCTTATATATGGTAGAGAGGAAAAGTTTTCCATTTCTTATGAATAAGAAACTCTAGATCTCATAAAATAGATGGAAATGATAGAGGATTCAATGGAAATCATATTTACACGATTAATTGAGTTAAAAGAATCTAGAAACAATGCAATGGCTGGCATGGAGGTTTATGAAGCTCAGATGAAGAGATAGTTTGACAAGAAATAGATTGCAAGAATATTTAGAGAAGGAGACATTGTAATCAAATTGGATGAGGAAATAACCATGCTTGGAAGACACAATAATTTTGACTCCTTCTCGGAGTGGGCTATTTTTGGTTACAAACGAGATAACACAATTATGTTCACCTATCTAAGTTGAATGATGATAAGCTCCATATCCTAGTTAATGGGATATACATCAAAATCTATTATTAAGGTCATGTTTCACCCTTGTACATAGTAGATTGTTGTTTTTGAGTTTCCTCCAAGTGCTTTGTGCACATTTTTGTCTTAGTTTCCTTTCTCTATGTTCCTTGTGCACTTTTTGGTGTGTTTTTTTCTACTAAGTCCTCAAGCACAATTTTGTTATTTTTTAGGAGGTATTTTCACTATTTCACATGGTTTTAAGAGGTTACAATAGAGTTTGCACTTTGGAAATTACTGCGAGCCTAATGGATACATCAAGGCAACTGGAACTGACATCTAGTAGGTAGATGTCCCCTGGATGTCACCAAATTGTTACCAAAATCACCCTTGGGCCATTTTGATTGTTTTTAAAAAGTCATGACATTGAGTTTTCAATGTCATGTCATATGAGAAAATTCAAAATTTTGGTAGGTTATGCAAAAATTTCTGTGTTCTCACCATGCCTCCCTCTCTTGCTAAATCCATTATTGTGAAGAAATTAGTTAGTTTTTGGGAAAGGTTAGTCAAAATTTTGGAAAATGTGGTCAAATTTCATGTTATTGCACCCTTTTCCCTCTAACCACCCTTTTTGAAGAATACTTGGTCAAATTTTACAAGAAATTGGGTTAGTTGGGGAAAATTAGGTAGGATCGATCTTTGGAGGAACATGAGGAATTGTTCCCAAGTTCCTCCTATACCCCACATTACCTTTTAGGATACAATACCCTATGGGTTGGTGATATTGGATTATTTTGGAAACATTGGAATAGTGCCAATGTTCTTGTTATACCCCGCATATGGGTGATAGCTGAAAGAGTCACGGAGAGGAAGTTTGGTAAATCTATCGGACATTCTAGGCACAAACAAAACAATTTCAATGCTCCCTTATTTCCCCAACCCTATTATCTTTGCACATAATGTTAAGTCAAATAAGGAGGGAAGAAACAACAAATTTGGAACAGTTCGGAGAGTTTCCTTTGTACCACGACCGGATGAGGAAGCCATAAAGAAGATACAAATGTAGTTAGATAAAGTTGGTGAAGATGACATAGTTGGAACAATTCCCTCATTCCCTTTCTACCTTGTAACTCCACACCGGTTAGATAAGACACAAAAGGAACAAATTTGACATGGTGGGGATGAATGAAACTAAAGGAACAATGTCAAGGTTCATTTAGTTCCCTAATTGGATGATAAATCTGTAATGAAAATAGAATAAGGTAGTTGGTTAAGGCGGCGCGTGGCGAAACCAATGTGAAACAACTGTATAGTGGATGAGGGGCACTGTGAGTTAGACATGGTAGGTAGTAATGACACTAAAGGAATGGTGGCAAGTTGGGTCCTCATAGAATGTACTCAACATTTCCCTCTTTCCATCAACACCATGAATATCTACATCGGCCGATTAGAAGAATAGGGGAAAAGATTCTAAGTTGGTTGTTTAAGGCCCGTTCTTTAGTTCCCCACTTCCTGAAAAGTTGAACAACCCTACCAAGGAAAAATCTAATGTAGGAGAACCAAGGAAATAATCTACAAGTATGTCAAAATACCCTTCTTAACATGTTTATGTAGTCAAGGGAGATGAATATGAGTCATGAAATCATGAGAAAGAGTCTTGTAAGTGTTAGGTGGAGTCAAGTTGCTTAAAATGTCAAATGACAGTTTCCTCCATTTTCAAATTTGAATCTCTAAGCATGTAAAAGAGCCAAATATGGCTTATTAAGGAGTTGGAAGGAGGTTTTGATGCATGTAAAGTTAAGTTTTATATCTCTAGGCATATTGTCAAAAGTCCTGTCGTCGTATGAGTCATAAAATGCCAAAAGAATGATGTAACGAAGATATTATGGCTATGTGTGGGCATGTGAGTCATGAGAGTTAGTTAGTTAGGGTTATGAATGGAGGTGAAATGAGATAAATCTCATGGAGAAGTTATTTTAGGGAATTCCTCAAGGATGAAAGAAGGATAGGAAGAAAAGTGAAGGGAGGAACCATAATTTTATAAAAATATAGTTTTTATATAGATATGAAGCTTTGTTTTGTGTTAATATCTAGTGTTTTTGTCATGATTGATTCTAAGTTTATGACCAAGAACTTGTGGATATTTCTCTATTTTTAGTAGAAAGTGTTTGATTGGAGCCTTGTAGGAGAATTAAATGAATAACGAGTTGAATATTTTGATTCTATAGCATGAAATTGATGTGTAGGACTGATATGGCAGTGAAACTATGAACATACAATGATTTTTGATCCTATATAACTATATTTCCTTGAAATAAAGTTCTTGTAAGAATTAACACATGATAGAGGAAGGGTGAAGTTCTATTGTATGGTCTTGCATGGCCTAGAGGATGAATCCATTATTACTTTTGCATTCTTGAAATTCCAAACAAGATCATGATCAGTAACTGTAGAGATTTCATTATTTGAGAAAACTAAGACTTGTTGTCATTAAAATATATTGTGAAGTTTCATGATATATTTATGAACACGGTGTGGATGAATTTAATTAGCAAAAGGTAATATTTTATTTCAAATGAGATAGACAATTCAACTTTGAAACCGAGGGTTTCTTCTACCCTGCTCCAACATGCATGCAAGTGAAATCTTGTGGTTTTGTGACTTTGGGATTATTAACACGTATCACTATTAGAACAAAAAAAGAGGAAAAAGTTATCAAATACATTGGGGAAAGAAATTAAGTCTTGAAATAAAGTTTTGGTTATTTCATGAAATTTTAATGCTTCTCGAGCTAGTTACTCAGTCACAGTTAGGGTTTGGTGGAAGTTTGGATTTTAATCCCTTAAAAATTGAGATTAGGCCTAGAAATTGATAGATAACACTATGAATTGGTATTATAAAATATTTTGTAAGGAATAGAGTTTCTCCATGGAGGAATTTTGAGATAATATTGATGATCTTGTTGCAAAGATATACTATAGTTAGGTATACCTAGTTAGATACCTAGAACTATGGATTTGAAACATATTGTCCAAATGAAGGCATGCTATAACTTTTGATAGAGAAGTAGATCCCTAATGGGTATCTTAAAATATATCAACTTTTTTGTGAAAAATCTTAACAAGAAATTTATGTTTGAAAATGTCTAAGGGCAGGGCTAGTAAGGGCTAAAAGGGTAGAGAAGAGAAAATTGGAGATTCGTGTCAAAGGTTTAAGATTTGCTTCATGAAATTTGATCTACACCTTCATAAGCCAAAAGAGTATTTGAAATATTTTATAGCTTTTTTTGGTATGCCCCAGTTATTCTAACCATGAACCATCCAGAGGCTTGGTCTTAAGAACACAAGAAAATTAGTTTTGAGGATACAAAAAGATTTGAGGGTTTTCAATAATCTGCTTGACACTAATTGATAATTTGGCATTGCAAGGGATTATGAAATAGAGAACATGCTAGGGATAGCTAAACCATGATAAGGAGATTAAAATTTAACTTGTGAACTAGCTAAGACAAGAAGGCTTCCATACTAAAAGCTAGGCAATTAGTTAAAGAGGGTAAAGTTAACCATTTCTTTTATGAATAATCCCTTTGAAGGGTGATTTATCATTGCTCGAGAATTATAAGACAAAGTATATTACTAGCATGATAATATATTTCTTGAAATAATTAGTTATTGCATAGTTGAAGCCATTTTAAGACTAAGAACAAGATCTCCAATAAAGGGTGCTAGTTGAGTGAAGGTATTCATAACTTGATAAATGCATTCAAATTAAAATGAGATCTCGCATCAAAAACCTGCTTCTAGAAACTTCCTAGAAACACTTTTTTAGTTAATTTCTTCACCCATAATCCAAATTTGGATCATACAAGAGATAAAATTGATAAGATCACGTAGAAAATTTCCATTTTTATCACTCGGAAGATAAAATTATAAGGGTATTATGAAATAAGAGATTTCAAATCATGCACATGAGTCCAAAATTAATATAAACATGCAAGGTACAATCAGCCTCTATTCTAGGCATGCACCATCACATTCTAAGCTTGTGAAGAGCTATTGTGGAGAAAACAAGCAGTATCTACATGTAAACATCACATGCTTTTCTATTCTGAGCTTTAGACTTGCATGTCTCTTCTATGTTTCCCCTTCTTTTCCCCCATTTTGTATAAAACTCCATGATTTCATTGTAAAATCGATCTTTGAAGCTTTTTTCATAATTATGTAATTTACTATGAGTTACGAGTGGAAGCATAAGGGTTAGAAGTGATCTATTGTACTTATTTCATCTCTTGGATCAATAAAAGAGCTATTTTTACCTTCTTACAATGTGTGTATTTTGCAATATTATGTATTTTAAGATAATTTTATCTTGTGATAGTAATTTATCCATGATTTTAAATTTAATTACCATGCCTTTATGTAGTTATATGTTAATTTTTAGGTCATATATTGTGTTTAACTAAGTTTCATGCATGATCTTTTTATGGAGCTCACCAAATTTCCTTCCAAGGTCATTTTTTCCCTTCTTTATTTTTTCATAGCTTCAAACCCTTCTCTAAAAACTATTACATTGACATATCCATTGCGAGTTGTGTATAGTTTGTGTGGTTACCATGGTCCGTCTGTGTGGCTCAATCGAATCTAGATCCTCAAACTTTATGGTGTAACACTGTCTTTTCAGTTTTTCTCTTAATTCCTTCTCTCTTTTCCTCATTGAGTCAATAGAGTAGAGTAGACTTAGGAGTATAAGATAGTTTTAGGTGTTACACTATGGGAGATAGCCTTCTATGAAGACTCACTCCAACATATAGGTCACCCACATCCTAAGAGTGTTTCCATTTTGTTAGTTGGAAGGGGAGTTATCACACCATTCTCCAAAGGGTGCATTTCTATGTGACAACACTTAGATTTAACCTATATTTTACACATCCTAATCATCCTTTATATTTGTGTACAAAATCACCATACTATCCTCTTATTATCACCTACATATCCACTTACAAAACCCATATACATATGTCATATCACTTTGCATTAAATATAGCTTCTCTCTCCATCTCTCGATTCTTCCCTTGAGGACCCCATGATATGTTATTATCTAGAGTTATTGGCATTGACCATGGTTGATGCTACCTGAATTTGATTTCTCATGGTTGATGCCATCAACTATAGGGAACTATAATAACAATTCATGTTTCTTATTTATAGGTGGATTTTTTGAGCATGTATCATCATTTATTAATTGGTTATTCAACCTCATCTCTCTTACAAATATTATCTTTAAAGCATTAAATGTTTATGATTTAATATTCCTTGTCATTATAGGTCTACTATTATAGCATTGGGTCTAAGATGCTCAAGAATAATAACTACACTAGTGAGGTACATCAATATATGGAGTCCGAACTTTTATGAAGTTAGGTGTTTATATTATTTATTTTATGGTCCCCCATATTAAGTATATCTTAATGTAATGTTAACCCTACTAGAAATAATGTGCCAATGGTGGCTAGATAGAGGAAAGAATCTATAAGCTCAATTTTTATTTATGTTATTTTATATTTGATTGATTATGTATATAGGTTAGGATAGATAAATATATTCTTAATCTATTGCATTATCTATTGATCCCTTCCTTACAACCTAACCATTAGGATTTACAACGTATCGATCTCTACAACACATGTTTATAACCCTAACTTGGATATCTTTAAGTTGTTTACAAACATTATAATCCATCTATAATCAGATTACTAGTAAGATGCTACACTATATCCTAGACTTAGAATTTGACACCCTACACCCTTGATATATAGTGTACTACCATATTATAGATCCATAGATTTAATCCCTTATAATCCTCTTGTATGTGGCCCAATATTCATCCCCTTATTATTCTAATGAAATCTTAAAACTTATAGATTCCAAATTCATATGACCAGATTGACTATTTTGAGTGGGTATCTAACATTATACCTATTTGTAAAAATGTCACCTTAGAAATATGCATTTGCATCAAATTCCAAAAAGTTGATCTAGCTTATCCTAAGGATGTCTTACCTCTACAATATTTCAATGTCATAGTTGATGTTATAACTCGATATGATATATTATCTCTTCTAAACATATCCTTAGGCTATAGTAAAATTCACGTCACACCTAAAGATCAACATAAATCTATCTTTACAATTGAGTGGGTTACACATTTCTATGTGGAAAGTCCTTTTACACTTAAAATTTTAGGGAATCCTATCCACATCCAATGAACCACGCATTCTATGACCTCATCCATTATATGTAAAGGATCTTCTAGTCAATTCTTGACATGTAAAAGGTCACACTTAATCTTAACAAAGCCTTTGAAATCCTTTGGAAACATATGTCCTCCTTAACCCTTCAAAGTGCATCTTCCTTGTCACCCAAGGAAAGTTATTAGGGTTCCTCATATCCAAATTAATGTAGATCCTACAAAAATCAAATCCAATCTCAATATGACCCATCCTACTTCTATTCCTGACATCACAACTTATTGGGAAAACTTTGGGCTATCTAATGGTTTAGTTATGATCTCTCTTGTCATACTCACTCCATCAACAATATCCTTAAGAAAAGTGTCAAACTAAAATGGAATAAAGAATGCTAAAAGTATTTGATTCCATGAATAAATCCTTGTTGGATATTATTACATTATGACCTCCCACTTCTAATCACCCATTTACCATCTTTACCTTATTTACCTTTTATCCCTTGGGGAAATGTAATAACAAGAGGATGATAAGGGATAATAATTGACATATAGTATATTAGTTGAACACTTCTTGATCATGAGATGTGCTAGATTATCGTAAAGTGTGCATGTTTGTGTTAAGAATGTTAATTTTTTTGTAATAATGAAATAATATTATAATAAAATGAAAATAGTAATCATTCAAATCCTAAATCTTTTTTTGGTAAAATAAGGTAAATTGCACTAGTATAGATGAGCTGACTAATAATGCAAAAACTGGGGTTAGAGAGGATAATGTTGATTTTGGACTAAGATGAGATGAATGTGTTCTAAAAAAATGCAAGAAGGATGTGTAAAATATTTTCAATCTATCCTAAAATTTTGAGAGTGTACTTATGCAAGCATGATTAAGTATTTGATCTTGGAAAAGTAGCCTTTGAAAATTTTCCCTCTTTGGATATATTCATTCTCTAATGACTATGGATGAATCTTGATTTTGGCACTATATTTCTCTATGTTTGTAGATTCATGTTATGTGGATGAATTATGTTGATTGCACATGTGGAAATGATTTATGGATTCTATTCTTCTTCTTCTTCTTTTCTTAGGGCCATGAAATGCGTTAACACTTTTGGGTTGTTTTCCACCCCACCATACCTACATAACAATATTATAAAGAGGCATTAAACCATTATATTTCCCCACTTAGTGAATGTGTACAAGATGTATATCATGATATGATTTCAAATTTTAATAGATAATATTTAGAACTTTGGCACTTAGTAATGATCTTTGGTATGTTTTGTAACTTTGTAAATGGACTGGGAAAATTTCAATGATGTATGCATAATTAGAGATAGTTGAATATGAATAAGATACATATTTAAAAATCAAGTGCTTTTTGGTGATATTATGGATATCCAAAATACATGGGGTGTGAGGCCATTAGAATGAATTTAGTCAGTGTTATTTTATAAGTCAATTTTGTAACAAGATTTCACACTTAAAAGACGTGTGAGTGACAAGGATAACTTATTCATTTGAAAATATGATATTTAGAGATTTGGAGGATGAGTGATTCATATTTATAAAAAATCATCCTTCTGACTTTATTTTTCATGGCCAACTTCATCTACAAGTATATTTCATAGTGAAATATTTCCATTGGAGATGGTGGCTAGATGTATAATTATGTGTCTCATATTTTTAGAATTCAGTTTTCACTAGTTAATGATATATAAAAAAGTGAGACCAAGTGGCTAGTAATGAAAATTTTGAGGAAGGAATGTGTAGGAAATATTTAATTAATTACATAATGAGTTAAATTCCTATGATTAATTACCAATGTAACACCTCCACCATCCCTTCACCTATAATTTCTCTTTTGATAATTGGACAACAACGTTGACATGTGATTTTTCTTGAGTTGTAGCTCTACAAAATTGAATGAATCATGTTGCTAGATTTATATGTATCTCAGTTGAGATTTTCTGGATTTCTCATCCATTAATTACAAGTACTTTTGAATGGTTTTGTTCTATTTAATTGGTTCGTGAAATGAACATGATGTCTGCAATTGTGGAAAGTTACATTCTATTCTTGGGACCAATTGGTGAACTGGTAATTTGGAAATTTATTTTAAGTCAATGAAGATCAATTATCATTATTATTATAATTAATAATTGATTAAGAAAATACCTTGGATAAGTTTTATTGATCCAAGGCATTTCCCTAACTCGATCTGCAATTATGATTAAATTCTAGAAATTGTTGTTCTTTGTTTTGGACTATCATTGTTGTTCAATTTAATCCTGGTGATTAGTTCTAGTTACCTATGGTGCAGTTCCTTGATGAGGACTGGGAAGTGCCAAGGATTGGCTCGAATAGCGTTACCCATTTGGAAATGACACCCTGCTGGTAAGGATTTACTGTGACTGTCATAATACATTGATGGTCATTATATATATATATATATATATATATATATATATCCTAATAACCTAAACTAGGACCTAAGGCATGTGGATTTTATTAGTGGCATGGGAACCTAATCTAAATTAATCTAATTCTAATTTCTATGTTCCTAAGTATAACCTAAATTGTAACCTATGATATTAAGGGGATCTAGACCTAACCCGATGGTAACTTGGATGAGACTGTGGAAGGATAAGGCTTGGTTAGAAGTGGTCGGTAGTTTCCACCACCCTTGAAGGTACCATAGTGGAATTTATTACCATTAATGGTAGACTACCAACACCTTTGGTGATAACCCAATTTTAATTGGCATGTTTCTAATTCTTTGGTGCTAAAATTCGATCGGTTGGTTAGCTAGGTAGTTTGGAGCCAACCCAAAAAAGTTAGCGGAGGTTGGTGGAGAGTGGAAAAACCAGACTGTCCTAGTGGGCATTAATGATTTGGTAGAATGAACCAAACCACCTAGGGAAAATACGTCGGGTTCGGTGAAGGTAGTATAGTTGTTTTTTTGTTTCATTGATCATTTTTTTCTCTCTCTCGCTCTGCGAAAGAAGTTTTGAGTATTGATCTGGTTCTCATTTTTTTGGAATCTCTACTCTGATTCATGGAGAAATTTGAGTTGGCAAATCGCTTTGACCATGGAAGTTGTCATGGAACCGCTGGAAGGGAAATATGAGAAGCTTTAACATGCATGATAGTACTAAACCCTTAAAAAAATTCTCTATCTAATTAGTTCATGAAAAGAACTCTGCTTGTGATAGAATACATTTTTGGGTTCTAGGTTTTAAAATGGATCATTAAAATGGAACCCGTATTTGGGTAAGTGGAAAATGGAATCGGTTTTCAGTTTTACAACTTGTATATTTGATTATCATGGTTGATATGTTGATTTTCTCTGCATGACTATGTTAGTTGTTTGAAATGAATTCACTATGGTTACTATTAAAAGAAAAATGATTATTCTCTATTGCATGCATGGATACTTTGCATTTCGGTGATGTTTGGGACTGTATTGTTGTTCATCATGTTATTTTGATGACTTCATTTTGCATGTTCAGTGTGTAACCCAAATGGGATTTCACAACGATTGATTTTTGATTCTGTGTTATTGGATTTTGTTGCCATGAATAGCCTGTGTGTATTATTTTAATATAACAGTGACTCCGTGTTGTGGGTTGAGTTGGAACTTGAGCATCTACTTGAGTTGACTGGTGCCATTTAATGATAATGTTTTCATTCCTTTTGGGTATGTTTTGACTCTTATTTTGAATGCATGCATTCATATTTTTAATGACTATGAGTGCATGAGGGTCTCATTGTCTTCTCGATCATCCTCATGTGGGAAAGTTTCTACTCGACCTAGTTGAATATGGTCGTGGTGGCATGTCTATAATCACTTTATTTTATGGTTGTGACATTTGGATAACCTAGGACGAGTTAGTTTCTTTTACTTTAATTTGTTTGAGTACTGTTTATACCCATAGGGATTGCATGCATTTGTATTCATGTGTAAATGAGTCGCTGTACTGTGTTTTGACATAACCATTCAAATTTGTTTCACTGAAATGTGGTTGCTTGCATATTTCTTGGGTCGTAAGAGTTTGGGGTCCTTCTACCTCAATGTGCTGACTGTAACGTTTATCCTTCATTTGTTGGCTATAATGTCTAATATTTATTCATTTCAATGTTTGTAATGATTGTGTTCCACCACGTTGTGTAATTGTCATGTTCACTATTATGTCTTTTGGTGATTGCAATAATTGCTTCTAATTTGTGGTGACTATAATTTTTACTTCAATGACTATGTCACGGTTTGACGGTTGGGTGTAATGTTGAAAAGAATGAACACAAATGGTATTATGGTGTGGTGTGTTGTAGTATTGATTGTTTCAAATCATTGAAGCTTGCATGTCTACCCTGAAGTTATTGTGATTTGATTATTTTTAATACTGTCAAGACTTGATCATCTTCATATGGTCAAGGATGTCGATTAATCATCGAAGGTTGTTTGACTATGAGTTCTCCTTGTCTGTGTGGGAGCATTTTGTTTCTTGTTTAAGTAATGAATTTTTTTGGGTTTGTTTGTATCAGACTTGTAAGGAATATTTGCATGGTTCAGACATCCTTATTTCATAACCTTGTTAGAGTATTGTAATGGCTTGTGTAATTATTATTTGGTTGGAAGCCATTAGTATGGCATGGACTTGCTGGTATAACAAGTCAGGATAGGTTTGGGGTCTTGAGAACTAGTTGTTGTTATTTCTCTACTCATTGTAATCTTGCTTAGACTTTGGACTGTTGTTTGTGGAACTGGAATTCATTTTTTTGCGGTTAATTGAATTCGGGTAAAATATTTTAGTTATGTAGTATGGGCTACATGATTAAGACATTTCTACTCTTGGTTGTTCACCGAATATTATGTATACTTGGCTCTTGCTTTATTGGTGAAATAATGCTTTGAAGCAGGAATGTATACTTGTAATATTTTGGAACTAATTTTTTGGTTGATGAATATTAAAGTCTTTTGTTGATAATATTATATTTGATAGTAATCAAATTTATTTTATTGTTAGAAACTAACATTGCAGGGTTTGTGAAATACTTGAGTTCGGTGCTCGAAAGTGTCTTATCAGGAAAATATCTTAATGAATTCTTGACTATATTATATTAACAAGCAAAGTGTTCCTTCTTGAAGTTGTTAGTTAGAGCATATGGTTCCAAGGATTTAGTTTCTATCATGCTTAGTTCAAATGAACTGACCAATGCTAACACTCTTGCAGATAAGTTTCGTGAAAATAAGAAGGGAAAGATGAAGACCTATGGAAAGATGCATTTGTTCTATTGCTTGAGGAAATAATTTTTTTGATGAAATGATTTATGTCTCATTGTTGAACTATTCTTGGGAATAAGTGCCTAGGGCCTAAGACCAATTTTGTAAAATTGTGGAAAGAACTCGATTATTTCTTGTCATCTTGAAATGTCATCTTAATTTGGAAATGATGAAGGTTGTTGCTTGAATCATTCATTCTTGATTGGATTAGCTATAGGAAATGGTGTCTTCTATGAAATAATCCTCTTTCTTGAAAAGTAATCTTGTATGAAATCTGTTGATTTTTATCTCTTCACTTATTGTCATTAATTTACAACCTTGGGAAAATAAAAGGGAATGTCAATTAATCAAGTTGTATTTATGTAGAAAGGAATATTAATGTGGATCTCTGTTATGCAAAAAGGGGGAATAAATAGGGATCATTACCTTGCAAGTGACTTGAATGAAATGACTATTGACTATCATAACTTATACTTGCTGAATTCATTCGATTAAGTCAAATAAAGAGTAAGATGTATTTAATAAGTCATATGTTAAGGAATCTAAATTTTTGAATGACTAGTGTCTAATTACAGATTTATGAAACAACACAATCATGACCGTATTGTGAAGAAAGCTATAAACAAAAAGGGAATACATGATTGTAATAATGGTTTTCGGACCATCGGAATAATCATACGAGTACTTAATCTCATTAACTAAATGTAGGAACCCATATTGGGAAGGGGTCTAAGTGATTACACCATAATGCAATCTGCCCATCTTAATTGATGACGAAGTACATCAATGAAATGGAATTGTGCTAATAAAGGATAGAAATGATAATTGGAGGTTATTTGTATAATTGAACCTAACCTTTTATGCATTAAGAACTAGTTCTACTTGCTGCAATAATAAAGTCATATATAGGATACCTATTGGACTTACATGCATAATGTAATTATGTTATGGAAACTTAATATAAGGGAATGTCATTAATATGTGACAATATGACCCTTCTAAGAGACTAGGAGTTGGAAGTAAAACATCCTTCCCTCATAGATGAGTTACACTTAGGTGATTAAGATTAACTAAGTAATTATAGCTGGAATTATTGGAATGACTTAAAGGAAAGTAAACGTAAGTCATTAGACCATTACGGGTTGAATGCATCGAACCCATAAGGAGTCATTAAAATGAACTATGGAATGTCCCTAAAGGTATAAATGAATGTATGAGGTTTCTGCCCTACAATATACTTGTATGCTATTTCTAGGACATGAAATCAACTAATGGAGATTTCATACCTTAAAAGATCAAGTAATGAGTAGGAATAAACCTACAGATCCTCCTAATTGACTTAAGTGGAAACATGATGTTCCTAAAAAGGATGTTGATGATATTTGAGTTAATCTTTAGAAATGAAACCTAAAGGCTGAAAATAACGGGATGGAACTAGCATGCTGCGAATAAAATAGATTAATGAACTTGTTAAGAAAGGATGTTTAGATTTCAAACTTAATGGATTGTTACAGCATAACCACTGCTGCATAGTACCCATCCAATGATAGGGTTCATTGGTTGGTTACTATGGAGTAGTCGTTATGTCGCAATAACCTATTCAACTCCACTAATCAAGACCGTATCGAATGGGATCTCAATTCATTGTTAAACACTAGTTAGCGATAAGTCCATGGTCTAATGTGGATGTATGCTTACGTTGACTACGAGTGATGAAGTGTACTTGAATCGAAATGGGTCAAATCAAATACACTTGATGACACTTATTCACCGCAAGTGGATCATCTACCCTAGCCCATGTGGGTTATCTCTTCCTAGCGTCTAACACGGAAATGAGAAGGATTGACAGAGTCAAGAAAGTCTAATCAAGATAACAATTCAAGTGAGGTGAAAGACATATTCCTTCAAGATGAGTATGCCATATCAGAATATAGGCATGACAAATGTCTAAAACTTTGGCCAAAGTATTGCAAGTTTTGGTTGCATTTTCTTAAATTCACCAGACTAAGGTGTGGGATATAGGATGGGTAATCATAACAAGTACCTAGATAAGCCCTTAGTCAGTTACACTTGATGAACCCTCAAATAAATCAGGGAACCACTTGTATACTGAGTATACAATGAAATGAAATATAAGAGATCGGTTCTATACTAAGTCATCATTGAAATGAAACATGAGAGATCAATTTACATCGAGTCATGACAGATTGCATATGGATACTATTGTAGGATTGATTAATAGATCTAATGTGATTCTAAATGTTGAATTTAGAATAGAAATACAAAAAAATCCCTTGCTTTTGTAATCATGAAATAGGGATGTTACAACCAAATATTGATAGATATAGATTTAGGTATCTACATTTTCCTCATTTTTAATCCAAGTAATTTGATATTTCTTGATTAAAACATAAATAAAACAAAAACCTCCCATGAGAGCCAGGTATACATGAAATTTGAATTTTTTTCTCTCCTCCTTTTTTTGTGTATAGTTATACATGCAAACCTATGCACGACATGAAAAAAATGTATTAACATCCATTCAAGATACTAATATTGAATTAGTAAATATCATAAATTTGATGTAAGAGTATGAAACCTATAAACTTTATTACTCTTAGTGTTGATTATGATGGTAAAGTAACTTAAAAATCAGAAAAAATATGAAACATATACACATATTTTTTCCCTATGTTGTATGTGAGAATAGAGTAAAAAATATAAATAATCCTATAGTAATTGGGCATTTTGAGTGAAGCTTTTGAATTATTTCTAACAATAGGGCCTACCAAGTGAATCTTGTATAACCATCCACAAAAATAAAGCTTTCTAAGTGAAGTAAAGTGTAACTATTCTGCACCAATTGTGCCTACCGAGTGAGGCCATGTAAGCATGTGATGTAATAGTTATGTAGATATCATAATGCAATAACTATGTGCATATAATCATAAAGTGTAATATGAAGTATTGTAACTAAAATATGTATGAATATGTTAGAAAACCCCATAATATGCCCCCATTTGAGATAATGGATGTTGCAATGGATAACTTAGCTTAAAATAGAAAATATTATTAGTGTAAAAGTGAAGTAGCAACATGATCAATGATATAAACCAAAATTAGTGTATTAACTAACACTTCAAAATGTGTGTATGTAATAAGATAAATAATTTTTTAGCATAAGTAATGTTTAACATCCATGAGTTAAAGAAACATCATATCCAATTATTTGTATAACCATAAGAGTAAGCATGTTTTGATATCATTCATGATAAATTTAGCAAATCAAGTAAAAGAAATGTGTAATTTGGAAGATAATAGCAACGTAAGCTCAATAATGTGTATGAATCATCAAAAGAATGGAGCCTATCATGATCTTTGTCTAACAAGTGATGATACCAAAATATGTCTCATCTAATAACATTATTTTTAATTCTATAATTTAGTATTAAAGTGGACATATATGTAATTTTGAGAAATAATCTAGCTTATTTAAAATAAAATGAAGAGTATATATTTTGTCTATTTCTCAAAAATATATTGCAATCTAATAATTCATGTTTCTCAATATTTATTTGTAAAATTTAGAAAACTATATCATATGTTGCAAAATAGGTTATTTTTACTCATTTAGGAATTAAGATGAAGTGTTGAAGCCAAATTTCAACATAAAAGATAAACTTAAAAAGCAATATGCGACACTTCAATCCCACTTCACACTATTACAAGTTCAAAGATATCATATAATGTTAAATATAAACTATTTTCACTTGTGAATGGTCAAAAAAGTTATCTCCAGACTCATCAAAGTAAGAAAAATGTATAAGAAGTGAGCTTCATAAAATAAGGAAATAAATGTAGTTTCAATAAAATTGTGATATATTTCTCATTTCTTATCAAACATAACAAATTATCAATGTTCCAAAAATATTATAACGAGGTGCACAAAACATAATCAATTATGTTAATAAAATAATAGACATGAAATGATGCGCTTGAAGAGAGAAAAAAAAGTGAACAATAAAAGTCAAGAAACCCACCATTTTCCATAAAAGATTAGGATGAGTTGTTGAAAATGTTGAATATTCAAGAGACCTAATATTTTCTCATAAAAGGTTGGGATGAATTGTTAAACATGTTGAATAGTCAAAAGAACCAATCTTTTCTTCCTAAAGATTTTGATGATTAATTTATAATGAGAGAATAAAGGAGGTTGTTCCTTTATCTTAGTAATTACATTTTATTAAAATTATTCAATAATACACTCTCCCATATTTATCTCATAAGTAGTTGGGATGTACAACAATATAATTGTTTAATTAGGATTCTTTAATAAACACTTTCTCATGTTTGAATTTTGACATGTGGGACAAGTAGTAGAGTTTTATTTATATTTTAGTTGTGAATAAGTATCTTTCTAAGAATAGTAAATTTGATATATATTATTAGAATAATTGATTAAGTAAATCATGAGTGATTTACTATAAATGTAACACTCAATAATTGAAGGAACGAGAGAAGTTTCTTATTGTAAGCTGAAATATAATTGTAATTATGGATAAGTAAAACAAGATCAAGTTTCCAAGAAATTGTTGCAACTCGTTTGTGATTGATCATTTTCCTCTTCCAAGTGATGAGGTGGCCACTCCCAAGAAGGAAGAGGACACCATGGTGTTTATCGTATTTGGGATGAGTGAGCAAGTGAAATTGTATAAATGCAATGAGAATGCTCTTGCAAGTGGGTAGAAAGGGGTTTATTTTTTTGAGAAAGTTTGAGAGAAACCATTTTCCCGAGAGACCGTCTGAGAAACTAGTTTATTTCCTATGTTTTAGATTTAATCATGTCAAGATGGTTGCAAGTGTACAACCATTGACAAGCTCTGAGATTGTTAAAGAAACTCTCCCCTACTGATGAATCTAATGAACCTTGAATGAATTTGTGTTGATCATGAGCATAGTTGATTTATTTTAATGTGCGTTTGATTATTAACCTATAGGAGTGATTGGACCCATAGAGTAGGAGTTGCTTAATTTATTTTATGTAATTTCAATTATACAAGTTTAATTTCAACATTTAGATTATATTAAATTTATATTTCTTTTCTAAGCATTAATTTAATTTTAATTTTCAGAAAGTAGATTAGATTATGTTTCTTTTTCCATTAAATAAGAAAGTTTATTCAAATAATATCTAAGTTCCTTTTACATATATATTTTGGACACTATCCATATATTATCAAATTATTAAATTAAATGGAGAGGATTACAATAACTCTCTCTATTTCTAGTTCCATTGCAAGGGATCTTGACATTATTAAGAACTTTTATTAATAAAATCATTTTTGTGAAGATATAAAGTCATTTTATTTTTATAAAATTATTTGGTGCTAACGAATAATCTTTTTATATCATAGAGAGCAATAAAAATCCGTATGGGATCTATCATGATTCACGCTTTTGATCTAGAGAGGAAAAACTAAAACTTCTTCAGAGTAATTTTAGAATCGATTTCTAAATTTTGTTAAATAATAAATTAGTTTATGGAAAATTTAAATAAACCTTATTTACCAAACCCCCAATTCAATAAATAAGGAAAAAATCATGGGAAGTGGTTCGTAGATTTTACGAGTTTATAAACTTTTATTTAAAATCCCATTTATTTTGTAACATGGAAGTGTCAAATATAATTTAAAAATGGTATGCATTCTTGATATTTGGAATATTATTTTATCCCAGATATTTTTATATGAAATAAATCCCTTTGAGTCTAGATTTGTATCCAAGTGGTATCAATTCATTTTGATAACAAACAAAACAATTATACCCAAAATAGTGATTATTAGTCTAAAATAAAAGCTATGAAAACAATTTTGAACTTGATTGCCTTTTAATATATTCAACATAGTAAATAAAATTATTTATTAAAATGTGCTTATATAGGAAATATCCATGTGTCTATATTCATATTTGATTGGAATCAGTCATTCGATATCAAACAAAAAGTTATTCTCAAAATAGTGACTATTGGTTTAGAATAAAATATGTAAAAAGAGTTTTAAAACTGATCATATTTTTATATATATGATATACTAAATAAAATATTTTTTATTTTTTATTTTTAGGGATTTGAAAATTATAAATCTAGTTTCCAATTTTTTTAGATCATTTCATTTTAATAAATCTTAAGTGATATATATCCAAAATATGTCTACTAGTCTTAAACATCTATTAAAAAGGGGAAATTAGTAATATTTTATAAATTTAGAACACTATGGAACATTAAGTATCATTAAATGTTCATCATATATATTGTGTATATTATCGGTGCAAGTGAATTTTTATCAAAATCTATTATGATAGTCGTATTATAAATCAACAAACAAGGTGAAGAATTGCAAATAATAATTAAGTTGCATATTAAATTATTTTAGGATCTATTTTACATGTATTTGTTTTGCAATCATTTAAAAAAAATATTTATCAACATATTTCTATGTTTTCTAAATTATATTTTGATATTTGGTAAAAGGAGGGTTTTGGTAGGGACCCTACTCTATTATAACACAGGGTCCAAAATCCAAATATAAATAATTAACTTTTCAAGAATCAAAACAAGTTTAAATATCAAAAGAAGTTGGTGCTAACAACACAAACCGGCTCAAAACCAGTTCAAAATCAACCCAAATACAAAAAAAAGAGTAACAAAAAGTCCAAATCATAGTGAAAGAAGCAATAAGGAAGCATAAACATGTAGAGTCATTAGTGGTTGAGAATTTGAGAAGAAATCTTAATAATCTCCTTGATATGATTTTCAAACTCCTCAATCTCCTTCTTCCTGTCGACATCTTTACCTTTACCCTTGCTGTTAATAATCTTCATATCTTTGATAATAGATTTCAGTAGTCCTCCTTCCTGAAGAGATTACATTCATTAACCAGGGACCATATTAGATTCCACCATGGGATGATCTTACCAAATGTCAAAATATTAATCCATAATTGATAAAACAAATCAAGCCCCAATATCACTCTCAAGTCTATTCTCAATTTTCCAATATTTTTTTCCCATGACTTTGAGTTTCATTTCCATTCTATTTTATTGCATCTCCATCCTAAAATCATTATGTTGCATCATTTTAAATTGTCTTACACTATTGAAAGTAATTTTAATTAAACCTTAGGGAATTTCCTTGGTCCTTTATGGTCCAAAGTTGATTATTTCCCTGATGCTATTTCTCTTTATGTAGGTATATTTTTCTCCTCGTTGCTTTATTTTTTTCCTCTTGTTGTGCATCATCCTACACTTGCTCTAGTATAAGGTTCAGGTGTTCTTGATGAGGATGCTTCGTGAGTTTTCCCCTTAATAAGAGTCACCATAATTTGGATTTCCTCCCCCTTCTTCTGATTTGATTTTTGGTATGACATTGTCTTCTTCCTTGAATATTTTCCCATTGATTTCTTTTTCCCTATTGAAATTTATTTCTCCTAATATAATCCTTCTTGACTCTGCTTATGAAACTTCTTTTGTTTCTTCCTGGATTGTTTCTTTTCCCTCTTCATCTATCTTATGGGCATCAACTTCTTTTTGTTCTTCTCCATCAGTAATTTCCTCTTGTGTCAATTAATTCTCTATTTCTTTGCTTTCCATTTCTAAGTATGAAATGAGTATTTCTTCAAGTTGAGTTTGGTAAAAATCTCCCCTTCCTCCAAGATATCTTATTCTTGATTTTTAAATCTTCCTGAAGAAGAATCCTCTTTTCTTTCAGATTGGTTTTCTCCTGGTTTATCACTGGTTACTTGTTCACTGTTCATTAATGTCTTATTTCCTTGATCCTTTGACTCAACCAGTTTTTCTTGGCATTCTAGTTTCCTCCTTGATTCTCTTGTGTTTCCATTATTCTTGTTTTCAGGGAAATATTTTAAACTATGTCCAAGATTATTACACTTCTTGTACATTTTGAAATGGT
This sequence comes from Taxus wallichiana var. yunnanensis, assembly GCA_018340775.1. NCBI lineage: Eukaryota > Viridiplantae > Streptophyta > Pinopsida > Cupressales > Taxaceae > Taxus > Taxus wallichiana. The sequence goes on along the minus strand of CM031238.1, from coordinate 655,762,859 downwards.
GGTTTCATATTCCAATACTTGTATCTAGTTTCCTAGCTTGGAATGCATATTGATTCTATCTATTATATATTTTTCTAGATCCATGTTAACACATATTCTTGCATATGTTAATATTTATCTTTCTTTAGTTACACCACCAAAAGATACTAGAGAGCAAAAGTATCTAGATATACCTGTCAAGACATCTTCATCCCGAAATTCTAAAGGCAACACTTGTAGTATGGTCCATAATGGCTTCATATTTATGTTTTCTTTATCACGTTCAAATGCAAGAGTCCATAACTTTTTAAATAGACCCATGTTCCCTAAGAACCATCGTCCATCAACCAGTGCACAGGTACAACCATCTAATAGGTTAAAATGAATGAGGAAAAATCCTTTAGTCATTAAGGAGATGTCCATATTCCCATGAGGGTTCCACTTTCTGAAGGCCCATCTTCTTATGATGTTTACATTTGGTCATGGCCTATGAAACTTTCATATCAGAGCTAACCTATTTATTTGTAGAGATTTCTCAATAACCACATATGGAATAGTAAAGTGATGCTATTTTTTTGAGATGTGGTGTTTGATTTTAGTTCTTTGTGGTTCTTTATCTCGTGTTTGGGTTTTTTTCGGAAGTCACACCCACCCACGTGGTCTTGGGACCTCCACCATAATTTTCTTTTCCATTCCCATCTTTGTTTCCCGATCAATCTCCTTCTCCATCACCATCCCCTTCTTTACACTCCGTCATAGGTTCAAAATAATTTTCTCCTCCAGTTCTCCCGCTTTCGAGAATATGATATAGCTTTTTTCTGATAATAAATATCTCAATAGACATATTGATAAATACGTATTGAAAATAAAAATACATATATTGTAACCAAATAAACCAATATCTAGTTTTATTTCCTATATTACTCAGGGTTACAACTATTTACCCATGTAATATGGTGAGATGGAGTAAGAATCGTATGGGAATTTTATAATATTATTCTTTTGATGGTATAAGTCAAATTTTAAAACAAGTGTAATTTTTTTAGATCATAGCTACAATTCAACAAAATCAATTTTACATGGATGAATGTAATTTACCACTATTTTATGCAATGATCATAATATGTAAGTTTTCTTACATTGATTTGGTAGGATTTGTATGAAAAATATAATTTATATGAGTAGTATTATTTGAATTAACTCTTTTTGTTTCTTTGAGGATTTCCCAAACAAGCATTTTTTTCTTCCACGTTTCTCATTGAATCACATATCCACCTTACACACCAAAGTTACCATTATGTATACTAGATATATCGCCACTTCAAATCAACCTCACCTTTATTTCATCCATTTTCAATCAATTTTCATATTTTTCATATCTACTTCTATATTAATAAAGGAGAAGCAAACTCAGACTCATGCTTTCTCATAGAGATGAAATTTAGCAAATGGGTTTCATTTTAGTTGTAAATGCAACCAATATGATTCAAATATAGAAAGAAAATAAAAAATGGTTAGTAGAAGGATGAGACATCAATAAAATTCATTGACGATCACTATGTTTGAAATCATAAATATATCAAAAGTAATAATGATAACATGGAGAATAAAAATATATAAAATACATGTCCATCTTCTAGTTCTAGAAAAAGGAAAGAGTAGAAAACCAGTAATGAAAAATCTTTACCAAAAAGGAAAGAGTTGAAAACAAGTAATGACGTCTCTTTTCACAAAAGGGAAAGAGTTAAAAATTAGCAATGAAAACTCTTTTTTGAAAAAAATTAAAAATTAAAAATTAAAAATGAGAAGAGTTTAAAATAAACAAATGCTATCTCTTTTCCAAAATAATATTCTTCAAATAAGTTTGATTGAATCTTATTTTCTTGTTTCCCAGCATTGAAGAAATTAGGATCATGGACATGAATAAAACAAGGACAAATTTTGAATATAGCAAAGCTATATTTTATTTCTAACTCTATTTTAGTTCTTATTTTTTTAATAAAAAAATAATTTCACTTGTATAAAAGCTAATGGAGGAGAAATTGTGAACTATGTAAAAAAGAAGGTAAACAACTTGCAAGAGGGCCTATAAGAGGCTAAGTGTGAGGGGATGAAGAATATTCGAAATACATCTTAAAAATATTTGGTCTCTCTATAAAAAGCTTTATTATCTCTATGAAAAGATTTAGACTATTTAAAACAAATTCACAATCTCTATAGAATGTTTTGGATAGTCTATAAAAACTTTGGACTATCTAAAAACCAGCTTCAAACTCTCTATAAAAAAGCTTCAGAATGCTTATAAATAATTTATTAACTACATATGAAAGAAGAAGACAATGAAGAAGAAAAAGTATAAAGAATAAAAATAAGAAGGAGAAGAGAAGCTTACATGAGGCCATGCAAGAAGCTAAGTGTGGGGGAGATGATGAGACTAAAATATGAGTTTGATATTAAAGTGGAATTAGATGTAATTTTGAGAACTAGTAGTTTATTTAAAGTAAAATGTATAGTATATATTTAGTTTATTTTATAAAAATATATTTCAATCTAATTCTTCATTTTTCTTAATATTTTTTGGAAAAATATATCATATGTTAAAAAATAGGTTATTTCGGTCATTCATGAATAAAGAGAAAGTGTTGAAGACAAAAATTAGCATAAAGTATCGACTTCAAAAGTAATACAAGACACTTCAAGCTAATCTTCGAACTATTCCAACTTCAAAGATAACATACGATGTTATCTCTAAACTATGTTCACCTTTGAATGGGAAACTATTTTATCTATGTACTCATTAAATAAAGAAAAGTGTATGAGAAGTGAGCTTCATAAAATAAGGAAAAAATGTAGTTTCACTAAAATTGTGATATCTCTATTATTTGTTATAAAAAAAAATTATTGCACAAATCTTAGAACAAGGCACACAAAACCTAGATATTCATTTTTAAATATTCCTAAAACATAAGAAATTATGATAAAAATGACATATGTTAAATCATGCACTTGAAGAGAGAAAATAAGGAAAATAAAGTTAAAAATACACAACCTATTCTCCTAAAATATTGGAATTATTTTTTAAAGATGTTGAATAGTCATGATGCCCAATATTTTATCCTAAAAGTTTGGGATGAGTTTTGAAGATGTTGAATAGTTAAGAGACCCAATTGTTTTCTCCTTAAAGGTTGGGATGATTCATTTGTAAAGGAGGTTGTTCCTTTATCTTAGTATTTACATTTTGTTAAAATTCTTCAAAAATAAGCTCTCCCTTATTTCTCTCATAAGTAGTCAGAATATGCAACAATATAAGCAATTCATTAGGAGTCTCTAGTAAACATTTTTTCATGTTTGTCTCTTGAAAAGTAGGACATGTAGTAGAGTTTCATTTATATTTTTCTTATGAATAAGTCTCTTTCCAAGAATATTAAAGTAACTCTATATTATTGGAATTTTTTTTTATTATTGGCAAATAGTTTTTTGAAAGGGACTATACCCTTGAGAACAAAAGAGGGCCTAGAAGCCAGAATAGGAAAGAGAACCAGAACAAAAAGGATCAAAATCCAGATGGGACAATGAAGCCCAAAGTAGCCAAAGAGCAGCTACCACTACAAAATCAAAACAGAGTGAAAACTACAGAAAAGCAGCAAAACGACAACAAAAAAATAGTAATAATTACACAGAAGTGCAGAAAAAGCACCCCCAATTACTTCTTGCGGCTTTGTCGATGGTGGATTTGATAGTTTTCCAAGATTTGAACATCCCCAAGGTCATCATGTGGGTAGAGTCAGTAACATCTAGCTGAGCAATGGTCCTTTTGCTTTCCTTATCAGTGCCCCAAAGGGTAGCTGGAACCCCGCTGAGATTGGAGACACTTCGACATGCTACTCAATGAACTCCCCAATAGCAGTAAAAATGGCCATGTTATAATCATGGCAAGTCTTGGCCTTCCCTAAATGGGAGTCTAAGGAGTTTAGCTTCTTGTAAATATCTTCAAGTCTGGCTATTATCCATAGCCACCTCCTCCTCCTTCTTCCTCTTACCTTTTTGTTTTGCCATGTTTTTAACCTCTTCCCTCAATAGCTTCATGTCAGCTTCTAAGGCCTCCAAACTTTTTTGTGGAGCTCTCCATATGTGCTTCCTGAGAACTAGCAATGCTAATATGAAGGAGGTTATGGGCAGTTTCAATCTCCTGAGGACCCTTCCCCACAATAGGGATATCAAGATTCAGTCTTCTAGAGGACCTGGTAACCGGTCTGGCCGAAGTGGAAGCAAAGGGGGTGGGGGTAGAGGTGGGGGGAATGGGAGATGGAGCCGGGAAGGCTAGGAGAGGGGTGACAGATAGCAGTGTCGGGGACAGAATGTGGAGAGATGGGGCTGGTGGCCGCAGAAACGGGAAGAGGGGGAACAGAGCTAGGGGAGGAAGGGAGGCCAGGAGACCGAAGAAGACATAATTTATGCAAAGGGAAAATTAGCCCCTGGTGCAAAGGAATAGCACGAGCATGCTTTTGAAACTCCAAAATGGAGCGCTCAAGAGAGCTAAGCAGATAATGGGGGAAACATACCGTGTGATTCCTACGGAAGTGATTGAGGAAGACAAGATGTTTAGCAGGTACAGTGACGAACCTCCCTTCCAAAGAAATGAAATGCACCATCATGTGGGTAACCTCATCATAGGGCGAGGGGATCAAATTGACAAGCAGGCCCACCGTGACAAAGATCAGCTTCTCAGTTCCTTCAACAAATCTCCTCTCCTCAGCTTCTCTGTCAACCCTTTTATTAAAAAAATGGTATCCGTCCATGCCAAGGCCAGTCGCTTCAGCTATTAGCTCCTCATTGATCACAATCTTCTACCCCCCATACTCAATAGTGTGATCCTTCCAATCTTTTGCAAAACACACTGAAATACTTTGATCATGGCCCTGAACCTTCTCCATAAAGTTGGTGATGCCTCCCTAGCTTAGAATATTCCAAAGCTCCACATTATCCCTCCAATCTAGATCCGCGTTGGGCTCGATCTGGCAAGGAGGGCCCCCCATTGTCACCGTGCTTAACTGCTTGCAAAAAATATTAGAAACCTTAAGAGTGCTAATACCAGTCCGCCTTTTGCTATTATTATTCATGCAGTGAAAATGCTGATGAGAATAGCCGTTTCTTTTCCCACAAATACCCACGTGACTGCTGATTTGAACCTGTGGAAGTTCACATGTGGGAACTACGGCCCTTTTTCCAGCCCACTCCCTATCATCATTAACATTATTTCTGCCTTGGGGATCCGTAGAGATTTGTAGCCAGATTGTATAGAGCACAATGTTGCCCGCATGTGTGACTTTCCTTTCAATATAAATCCACTTGAACTTTCCATTATTCTTCATACAAACTTGATTGTTCGACAAGAATTGTATAAGATTAGTTTTAAAGTCAGCACATGTGGGAGCTTTATTAATCCACTCCCAATGATCATATCCCAAATCTTGAATTTGCATGTTTATAGATATCCGCTTGAATGCTGCTTTGAAGTTGTTTAGGAATGCTATTATTATCCCAAACAATATGGTTAACATTAATGCCATAATTTGCCAATGCATCTTCCAGCTTGTTACCCTCCCAGTAAGTATGTATGATTTGGATGTTAGTGAATGTTTGGCAGATACTTATGGACTCTGAGATAAAATCCTTGATGTTCCAACTTGGAGGTGAGCACTAATTAAGATGATTAATGATATTCAAGGAGTCCCCTTCAAGAATGAGGTTTTGGATATTATGATTCTGGGCAATTCTCAGGCCCCATAAAGCAAATAATGCTTCGGAAAAATGATTGGTTTGAATTCCCATTTTTCCAGCATATGCAGCAATCAGATTACCTTTATGATCCCGAATCACTCCTCCCCTGTCAGCCTCCCGGGTTACCCTTAGAGGCCCTTATTGAAATATTGAATAGCTAAACCATGAGTGATTTCCTATAAATGTAACACTCAATGGTTAAAGGAAAGAGAGAATTTTCTTATTGTAAATTGGAATATTGATGTAATTATGGAGAAGTAATACAAGCTCAAGTTTCCAAGCAATTGTTAGAACTATTTTTTGGTTGATCTTTGTCCTCTTCCAAAGGAGGGGGTGGTAACTCATACCAAGAGAGAGGAAACCATGGTATTTGTGTTGTAATTTGAGTAATGTGATCCATATAATAACATCTTCTTAGATTTATTAGATGTAATTTCAATTATGCAAGTTTAATTTCAGCATTTAGATCAAATTAAATTTAGATTTCTTTTCTAAATGTAGTTTAATTTAATTTTAAAAAGTAGATTAGATTATGTATTTTTATTGAATTAGATAAGAAATGCTATTCATATAATCTCTAAGTTCCTTTTTAAGATATCCTTTGGACACAAATTTTGGATTTAGAAATTATTAAGTTAAATGGAGAGGAATATAACGACACTTGATAACAAGTTTCATCAACATAACACATAATTGATATGATGCATAACATGATAATAAAATGTGACACAACACCTAATGGATTGATCCAAAATAGTAAAATTTAACTCGACTCAAATTTCCCATTTTGTGGATAAACAAATTTTCTCAAATTAACGTACTACGTTAAATTTGACATGTAAAAAATCTGAAATTGAAGTGCAATCAAAAATTAAACTCATTCAACCAATTTCACATTTGTTCCTTTCATTCCTCAATTTCCCACAAAAATGTAAATTACATTAATTGGCTAATACATTTTTAAATAAGATCATAATTGATTAAATACAACAGAAAATGAAGGAAATCATAAGATAAATGATCTATAATTGTTAACAGAGTTTTTTTGTGAGTGAATGCATCATGGGTTTGCACAATACCACAAACCGATACTATTAATGATGTAAAAATAAAAATTTTTATTACATCTAATTCTCCAAAATGTTAAAATAGGACCTTCAAGTATATTTGATCACTTCTAGAAAATATCCACAACACACTATCATAATTATAGTTTCATCTTCCTGCAAAAAAATAGTCTCCACTTACATTTGATCTCTCCTAAAGGCATATTATCTCTCTTATACAAGGCTATTATTCTCCCAAAATGGGAAACAATATCTATGCTATGTCTCCACAACAACATTCTTACATAAAAATTACATAACACACAAAATATCCTTTATTAGGGTTATATATTCACTCTCCTATACAAAAAGGGCTTCAATAATAACACAATCGGACCAAAAGTCCTCTTCAAATATAATTTTCCACGTTTTATATTATTTCTAGCCCATGGGATAATGGATAAGGAAAATCATTTTTTTCAATAGGCCTTGGGTTGAATCCCACACCATTTACATGTATTTTTGGTGGTTTACATGTTTCAAATTGATCTTATCGACAAAATACCAATCACCTTTACTATGTTAGACCAGTGGCTTATTGGTTAATTCCCACATGTGGAATGTAATGGGTATGTGGTTCAAATCCTCTAGGATTCACCTTATCTTTTTTGTATTTTTTATCTCCATGTGGGGTAATATCCTACATTCCCTACTTGATGTGTGAGACAGATTTTAATAGCCTTTTAGTTACGATGTTGAATGGCTACAACCACATCTTTGTTTAGATTTTTTTGGCACATACATCAATATTTACATCTGGCTCCATCTATAACCCATGCTTTGGTTACATGAATTCATTTTGCCTTGGACTCATTAGTAGTTGCACGAGGTGTTAAGTTGTGCATTGGTCTCACCGGTCCTTGTTATGTGATTCAACCTTGAGACTTTGGATCAGTTTTAATGCTGGTTGGTCCTCCTCCTAGCTTGAATGTGATGAATTGGAAATGAAAATTGGAAATAGATGATGAGATTGGTCCTAACTCACCCTCCAACTTACCAAGATGGTTGGGAAACTTTGAGAAAAATGGGGAATTTATCCCACATGCACCAAAATATGAACTTTAATGAAGTATAAATGTGAAAATACGTATATATATGTGAAGTTAATATGAGGCAGGTCACCTTCCTAAAAGAGTGTACCCCATTGGATAATGGGGACCTAACTAGCATACCATGTGGAATCCACCTCAATCATTGAAGACTGGAGGATACAAACCATATTCTTTCTCACACAAACTGTTATCACCGAATCATAACACCCCCAAATTTATATCTTGATGACTCAAGCATTCAATGTGATTGGGTAACATGGGTACTGTATGCACCCAAATTTGCACATGCTACATTGTCATAAATGGTCACAAAAATTTCCCCAATGATGATTCATGTCATTTCAGAAGGTGTTCGATATCCTAAAACCTACTTGTAGTTTTTATTTGTATCCTAGCATGTCTTATTTAGCCTCTGGATGCTTCATCCTAGTTCCCCGCTTCATTTTCCTTTGTGTTTGGACTTTAGTGTTAAAACCACCACCATGTCTAAGCAGTTATTTTGTAACTACCACCTAGAAAGGGCGGTGGTTTTGTAACTGCCACCCGAGCAAGGTGGCGGTCCTGTAATTGTCACTCTGCATTGGGCAACAATCCTATGTGAATTTTCTAGAATGGTTCACTCGTCCTCTAAATGCATGTAGCTAAACTCGAGTTCAGTTTTTGGACGTGTTTCTCAATCAAATTTTCTAAATTTATTCTTGATTCATTCATGCTTAACTCCTCTTTCCCTTATGATTATTGATTACATAGTTAATTTCCTCTTCATGTGATGATTTGGCATCCCATTGCTGCCAAGTGTGCTTGTGCACTCTACAACTAACTTTCTATAAATTTATGGCTTGTTTTTAAGAAACTACATAACCAATCTCAACTCTATTGTGTTATCTTTCTTCCACTTGTATTTTTCCATTCTGCCAATTCAAGTTTCCCATTGCTCCAATGCCTTCCTTCTATTGTTGTCACTGCATTCCCAACCTCTAGACTCACGTGGACACGAGGAACTGAAAGGATAACTAAGGGGACCAAGTACTTCCCAACTAGATTACCACTATTTTGTATTCCAGGTTGGATTTGTTATTTTCTTTCCTTCATTCTTGAAAAAATTCAATTTTGAATTGTATTCATTCAAATTATTCATATCAAATAGAGTAGAGAAAGTATTTTATTGTACAATCATCAAGTAATTACAATAGATCAGATCATATTAGAAAGTCTCTATAAAAGCACTCTCTTTATTATTTCCAGGAAGTTGCAAGAGAAGAATAACTTCTTTGAAGCTGTGATTTCTTCTCATGCCTCTGAGGTAGGATTGAGGGTTTGATTAGGAAGGTTTCAATTAATTAATTTCTTTAGGTTTAGATTAACACAATTACATAGTCAATTAGCTACATCCAGTTTGATTTTCGTATTAGATTTATTTATTTAGATTAGAAGATTTTATTTCACAATATCTGGAAAAGAATAAAAACATTTACTTTCATTAGATTAGTTTCTTTTATTGCTTTATTCAGTTCATATATTGAAAAATACCAAAAACATAGTGTAGATTTACTTTGCTTAGTTAATTTGCTTCACTAGATTAATTCAATCATTTCTTGCATGAAAATTATGGGGCCTAGAGAACCCAGGGATTTTGTATTTGAACCAATAGTGCCTCAGCCAAATCTAGTGGTACCATTAGTAGATATTGATCAAGGTCTTAGATTTAACGTATTCCAAACAACTAGAGATCTACAAGCAATCACTAAACAAATAGACGTGTTAAACATTGAAGATGAAAAAGCATATGAATTTTGGTCAAAACAACCCAATTATAGATTGCCTTAAACATCTACATGACCATAAACAAACTTGAAAGAGAACAAACATTTGGCTATGATCCATTAGTTCCACAACCAGACGCATGAGACCTTCTTACTGATATAGATACAAGATTATGCATACAAGTTGCTAGAACCCCAGTAAGGTATTCTGAGAAGATCACACAACTCCTTATTTTAAATGTAGAAGCTAAAAAAGGCATATGAGTATTGGATAATTGGAAATAAAGATTGATCATTTACATGACCATACAAGGACCCCATCAACCAAGAAAACTTAGAAGTGATCCTACAGTCCCACAAAAATGCACCATAATTATTTATTGACATTGACACAAGTCCGCACACGTTGGTTTTCCAAACATCACCACTACCACCCGATATCATATCACAATTGAATGTTCTAAAAGAGGAATCGCAACCAACCCTCACATTTTAGAATGCTCCCTCCAAATGGATCTAGATTTTGTGAAACCAAGCCTTGTTCACTTGTTCCCTGACCTTGTCGGGACATATTTACGAGGCTCCCATTGGTTTCCCATGAATTACACAACCGGTAGAGAGGATATTCACATAGCTTGATATTTAATGGAGTCTCCACATTTCCATCCTTTCTAAACCATCCATTCAACCCATACAGGTTAGACATGATTTTGTTGCACTCAATGAGAAAATCCCTTTACTACGAGTTGAAGATATCGTATTGCCTTGACAACCTATCCATACCATTTACACACACTTTCACCCACTACCACATTTCAATACCATTTATCCATCCATATTTCCACATTGGCTACCTCGACATGACCTCAGGGAGTCGAGTGCAATTGAAGGTCGCATGTCAATTTGCATATGTACAGGTACTATCTCTCAAGTTATGGGACTTGTGGGATTGAGATGGACCTCCGGATAAGGACAACTTCCTCTTCCTAATCCTATGCTACAACTACTCCTAATAAAATAAAAACACCTAACTAAACCTATCCTAACACATCCAAGGAGACAAGGAGAGAGAGAGAGTGCATGAAAAGGGAAATCCTTCACTAGAAGTGGTGATAACACAAAGAGAAATGTTTCTCAAAAAAATCTTAGCCTGTAAATGAAGAAGGATGAACATAGAGATGGCGGACATGCACCACATCCAATATTACATGTAATGCACCATTCCAAATAAGCATTGTTGGTACCCAAATCGGTTCTCCATTTAAACCCAATTAACATCAACAGGCAGAGCAGGATGCTTAGAGACAAATAGATTAGAATTTGAGTAATTTTATAGCCGGGGAAAGATTTAACTGTCTCTTTGTCACTCGAGATTGGAAAAGTTGGATAGCACTGTGCTGAGGGTATGACCTACCCTCCTAATTTCGGTTGTGCCTTCAACCAGGGTTAGAGAACCCGTTTTGTAACCTATATTTATAAGGAATATAAATGGATCAATACTATTCGACTCTCCTTCAATAATATTGAAAGAAAACCTTGAGAAGACACGGTCAATACAACATAATCTAACTCTCATGAGTTGTCACCCTAGAGAATGCAAATGTCTCCTAAACAAGGCTCAAGTTACTAAAGAAAACAATAAAACTTGATTGCTCCTACATATTTTGAGTAAAGGATGGGTAAATTCAACAAATATCCTTAGCATTTATGGACAAACAATGCAAGAAAGGGTAGTTCTTGTAGGATTTATCATTTATAGATGGATTTTGTTGGGGAATTAAGCAGGATAAAGTTGATTATACTAGATTCCTGGGAACTTTTAACAAAATTTGGAAAGTCTGCCAAGCAAGATGATAAAACACTTTCAAATAGTTGATAATGAACCTTTAACTAGAAGATGTACACCCATGGAAGCCCAAAGATGCACTGTTTTCACACATTCTTTGAGAATTTAACATAAAATATCATGTCAAAGACTCAACTAAACATCAGAAATCCCTAGTCCATCACACCTAAGATACACTCATAGACTAATAAACAATCTGTATCAGCAAAATGGAAGTAAAGTGAATTTAAATTGTTTATTGCGTGATGAAATGAAAGCTCTTCTCACAACACAATTGAAAATTCCACAATACTACCACAAGGATAAGATATTGTGTGATTAAGAGGAATTCCTAACATAATATTGTGACAGGAACATGAATAACTACTTGAAACATATTCAAATTGAAAGAAAACACAACAATGCTCATGATTAACACAATTAACTCAAGGCTCGTCAAATTTATCAGCAAGGGAAAGTTTCATTTATAGTCTCAATGCTTGTCAATGGATGTACACTTGTAACCATCTTGACATGATTTATTTTGAAGGCTCAGGAAATTAATAGGTTTCTCAAATAAGTCTTTGGAAAATGGCTTTTTCAATCTCTTCTCTCTTTTCTCTTTTTATTTCTCAGAAATATTAACCCCCTTTTGCAAGAGTATTCTCATTGCCTTTATACAATTCCATCCCTATTTTCTTTTCAATTTCCCCCAAAAATGTGGATATTTCAAGAGTATATTCTTCTTTTACAAAATTCCAGTGTATCAATGATACTTTTATGAAAATATTTTATTTGGCCTTGCTAGGTGTAAAGAGTACGGGCCTTCTTCATTTTGCTCCTATCATATAGGATTAGAATATCATGTCATTGCTTGTGACTAATGTTTTCATGATTCCTTCCACTTGGTGATTGGATGGGTGCTTTTGATATCCTTTGAGCACTCCAAGGTGACCTGAAGTGACAAACACCTTTCATCTACTATCTGAAGATACATCTTGGATGTTGTGCATTCCTTCTCACATCTGTTTGGTTTAACTATCCCACGTGGTTCTTGTCAAATCTAGTTAATTCATCAATCATGCTTGTTCGGATTCACTTCAACCTTTAAATTTTCCTCGTGTGAGTTGAGAAATATCTTCCTTTATCAGTGTAAATGATTTATTTCAATTCAATCAATCTATGCCACCTCTACTATAAAACTAGTTTTATCCCATTACTAGGATGCATTTCTCTTCTTATCCTGTAAGTGAGGATTTTTTTACAAATTTCTACCAGTGACATGGTGAAAGTACCTGGAAAATAGTTTGAAGGAAATTTCATCAGAATATTTGAATCAAATCTTTGACTTGTGTGGTCTTGATGAGGCTTTTGTTAGGTCCTTATTTGACATAGAATGTGTAAGAGCACTAGAGTTCCCTTGACTTATCGCAAGTTTGGATTGCACTTTTCACGAGATTAATTAGGATCAATCTTGTCTTCGTAGCCTTTTAATTCATGTATTTTCATCTCTTTCGATGGGAACATCTAAAGGCTCCCGAAGACCTGAAGAAATTATGGATTGAAAGGAGGCCTCAAGTGTCTGGGAAAATGAATTTCAGTGTCCATTCCTATGTGATGAAGAATTTGTATTAAAGGATATTCCCAAGGAATCTTATGTGTTATATCAAAATTTTCCATTGACATCGTGCCTACCATTTCTCACAAGGTGGATGAATTATAACAGGATTTCCTCTCTAGAGAAGGGGCAGATATGACCTGTACCCTCACAACCAAGTAAAATTCTAGCACCATCTTTGGGTAAGAGAAGGGGTGAATCAAGCTCTCAACCCCCAATCATTATCTCAGATGGAGAAGAGGAGCTGTCCATATCTACTCATCGTTCAAGAGCAAAAATATCCTCTACTCGGGATAGCATAGGTAAATTTGTAGTTCAGTCATCCACTTGCTTAGGAGCTATCCTCCTTCATTAGGGCATGGCTTCTCAGGTCCTCAACCAATCCCTTCCCCAAGAGAGCATCCACCCTTTACAAGGAGATGGAAAGCTGAATCTAGCTCAAAGTATCTCATTCCTCCTGGCCCCGTGATGTAGTCCTTGGTCTTTCAACCACTCCATCCATTCCCTCTCAGTCTATTCTCAACAATTCTACCCTTCACAAGGGGAAGGGGAAGATGACATTCTTCACAGGTGGCCTGGATCTTCTAGACTAGGTATCTTCCTACCAAAAGAAGATTGAGCTGGAGAAAATCATGAATGAACCAAGAATGACTCTTGAGTCGTTAATGGATATGGGGATGTCATGGGATTTAGCAAGGTCCATCATGTTTAACTTTATAGCATAGGGATTTGATGAATTCATGTTGAGGAAGAATAAGCTACGACAAAATTTCCTCCAGTGGGGGAACTTAAAAGGAATGAAGGGTCTTTGAGCATTATGTTTGTCTTTTACGCCTTTATTTTCAATTATGTAAATGAACCCTTTTACCATGGGCTGGGGCCCTTATAGAATCCCCATTTTGAATTATATATGAGACTACTTTCAAATGATGTCACATCTAAATTTTCACCTTTTGACATGTAATTCTTTTCTTTTCTTGCATTACAGACTCTTTAGCTTAGTACTAACACTAGTAATGAAAAGATATCATTATTGTGCTCTTAATGGTTTGAAATCATGTGCTTTGCATCATCCTTTTAATGTATCGCATTATTTCAAACCTACTACAACTCATCCAAAAGAGACAACCTATCCCATGGTGATTCGCAATCCTCCTCGCACTGTCTTCTTAGTTTGCAACACTATCCCGAGTTGTGTTGTTATGAATCATCACTTCTTGGGGATTCTTTCTCATTTTGTGGGGATTTTATTGCATCCACATGCCCTTCCCTTTTCTTAATTAATTCTGGGCAACACGTGGAAACATCCACAATCTCCCCCTTTCTTTGACTTTTCAGCTTATTGGGACTTCCTTATTGCGCATAAGCCATGTGGTGAATGATTGCAACTTGGGGGGATGACTTGTTACTTTTTCAAAGGTGCATCAGGGAGACACATGGAAACCCTTCCTTTCTTCCATAGGGACTGTCCTCTTAGTGGTTTATGAATTTTTCCTTGACCATCCGCCAAGTTTATGGAATTTTTGTAGCCTATAATTCATACTTGGGACAAGTGAGGTAACATTTGAAAAGGAAAAGAGTTAGAGGGATTTTCCAATGATGGCATACCTTTACGATCCTCAACCATAAAAGGGGATTTTCACAAAATAGAGACCAGGTTACACATGATCCGAGTCATGAATTTTCCCCTCGACATATACACCTTTTAAAATAGATCAAATGGACACAAAGACTTCGAAGGCATAACTTTAAAGAAAAAGGGCTGAGATTATTCAAGCTCTAACACTGGCTCTGAATCGGGGATGGGTACCCCTTGTAGGTGCCACAAGAACTATTCAATGCAAACCAAGTGCCAAAAATACATTGGGCTATGGAGTCAAATATCATACATACCAGGTCAAGTGATAACAACCCATCTTAAAAAAATGCCGAGAAACCAAGGCAACTAGACACAAACGACCAGAGAAATAAAAGGGAAACAAAAACACAAAAAAAAAATCAGAAAACTATACACTGTACATTGGTTCATACCTTGCTCTGAAATTTAGTCAAGAAAATGCTTCAGGTGCCTACCATTAACATGCAACTTGATCTTCTCTCCATCTATGTCTTTTGAGAAGAAAATATGTTCACCAATCTGATATCAATGGAATACGAGCCCATCCATAATGCATTGAACTTTCCATATTTTCCCTTATCCTCATGTCTACTATCCCATAATAATACAAGATCTCCAATGTTGAAGATTCTGGGAGTCACCTTTTTGTCAAATATTTTTGAGCTTTTCCCTAAACTTCAAATGCCTTTGGTGGGATTCTCATCTTTCCTCATCCAACTTAATGATTTGGTTTATTCTTGCATTATAAGGGCTAACTTCCTCATATTTAAGTTGTTAGATGAACTGATAAGAAGACAATAACAGGTGTAAAGGAATGAGTGCTTGAACTCCATAAACTAGCTTGAATGGACTTTTCCTAGTGGCTCTCTTAGTAGTAATTATATCTTCCCAAACAACAAACTTCAACTACTCCCCCCACTTTCTTTTGTTGATTGCTAATGTCCTTCTAATTATCTTTAGTAAATTTTTGTTGCTTGATTCAGCTTTTCCATTGCCATTTGGGTTATAATTAGATGCATATTTTAAGTTTATACCATATTCTTTGCACATGGAAACTAATGGTTTGACTCGAAAAATCATGGCATTGTTAGAAACTATCTTTGTGGGTACATCAAACCTACAAATTATATGATTTAGGATGAAATCAATAACAACCTGATGAGTCACCTTCTTGGTGGGGATAACTTCAACCCATTTGGTGAAATAATTAGTAGCCACCAATATCCATTTGTGGCCTACAATGGAAGGTTCTAACAGTTCCCCTATAAAGTCCATGCCCCACTGCTTGAAAGGATCCTCAATTGATACTGGTTGCAGAGGGAGAGCACCAGAAGCCTTCATTTTCCTTGAGAATATCTTGACAACTTTCACATTTTTTTACCAACAAGGTTGTATCCTTGAAAAGTGTGGGCCACCAATATCCCACCCTCAGTATCTTATGGGTAGTTACTCTTCCGAAAAATGTCCCCACACACTCCCCCATGAAATTATGAAATTAACATGGGGCCTCATCCTCCATTACATACCTGAGAAGAACCCCTTCAAGATTTTTCCACCAACCCATAATCAGTGATGATATATTTTTGGGAGGCTAACTTGAGTGTCCTTCTTTGATTTTTATCTAGATGCCTTGGACATTCCAAATTTATTAGGTAGAATATGATGTCTTTGTACCATATAGAATTGATCAATTTCTCATGTATCTCTGCATCTCCTCCTACCTCATTTACTTCCATCACTTGTAAGTTGGTTTCAACCATTATCTTTTCAGCCCATACCTCTAACCAGTTTAGTAGTCTAAATATCCATGTCATACTCTTGCAATTTTTTCATCCACCGACATCTTTTGCTGGAAACCTCCATCTCTGATAAAATGTCTTTGACCATTGTATGAGGAACATAAGCTATGATCTTTGAGCTTAGAATATATGGCCTCGAAAGCTTTTGTTTCTCTAACCAAGGTAAAATCTTGTTTTTCCATAATGGTGTACTTCAACTCAGCTCCCTGTAATACTTTACTTAAAAAAATCAATCATCCTTTCATTCCCCTCCTCATTCTTTTGCAATAACACAAATGCAATGGTATTTTCAGATGCAAAAGAGAAAATTTGAAAAATATTCTTATAATCAAGGGCCGCTAAAACAAGGGCATTTTTAATGCCTCTTTGATCCCGATGAAATCTTGGATAACCTCATCCTCCCATTTAATAATTTGATCCTTCCTCAACATCTTCATGATAGGGATAGTCATTTCCATAAAATTGGAAATGAATCTTCTTATGAAATTGATTTGGCCAAAAAAGAATGAATACCCTTCTTGTTCTTAGGGATATGAACTTTCCCAATAGCTTCCACTCTCTCAGGGTCAATCATGACCCCTTCCTTTGATATGATATGCCCAAAAAATTGGATTTTTGAACCCCAAAATGACATTTTTTAGGATTCAATGAGATACTGTACTCCCTACACCTTTGTAACATCTTTTCCAAATGCTGCAAATGATCATCCCTTTTTCTTGAAAATACTATCACATCATCCTAGTATACAACTATAAAATCACTTATATATCCAATGAATGCCACATCCATAGCTCTTTGAAAGGTGGCACCAACATTCATCAAACCAAATGGCATTCTTACATACACATAAGTACCCCAAGGAGTGGTGAAAGTAATTTTGATTCGTTCTGATTGCTTCACGACCACTTGGTTATATCCCGAGAATCCATCTAATGTAGACAATAGTTCTGACCCAGTGATTAACTGCAACATATTATCCATGTTAGGAAACAAATAATTATCTTTCATTGAGGCTTTATTCATATTTCTAAAATCTACACAGAGTCTTATATCCCCATTCTTTTTCTAATTGGTACTAAATTTGCCACCTAAGAAGAATATCTCGTAGGTTGTATAATACCTCCATCCTTGAGTTTCTTGAGTTCTTCTTGCATTTTCAAAGACAAGAGTAGATTAATTGGCCTTTATTTTTCCCTAATGGCTTGGCATTGGGTTCCAAAGGTATTTCATGTTGGAAAAGATCCTCCCTATATGCCTTCAATTCTAGAATATGACCATGCCAAGCAATCTTGGTAATTTTTTAACAATTGGACATATGACTACTTTTCTTCTTTACTCAAGTTACTACCTAGCCATATTTTACTAGGTTTATCATTAGTCCCCAAGTTGTGCTCTTCTACATCTCTTGAAACATGGATGTGTTTGTGAACAACCCTATCAACATTGTCAAAATTTGATTCCAAAGCAACTAACCCTCTTGGAATTGTATTTTTTTAATTGAATAACCTCTTGGCCAAAAAGAGTTTCCTTACCATCACACATAGAAATCATCGGTTCCCAGTCTATATTATAATTTATAAATTCCCCCTTATTTTATAAAAGCCCCAGAACTTGGGCATCATGTTTGAAAAATTTCCAATGTTTGACATTTTCAGGGACAGATGGTCTTATCAACACTTCTATATCATACTCATAATAAGAAGACATTGTAAAATTTTCAAATCTAGATCCCAATACTGCCAACCTTTTTGTAACAATATTCTTCTTTCTATCATGGTAAATTATGTTGAAAGAATCAATATTCTTGGTTGCATAAAATTTCCTAACTTGCTTGACTAACAATTCTAAATCTCCCTTAACAATAATGTCCCTAATACCATACCTCCAAGCAATCCTTAAACCCAAAAGCAGTGCTTCATATTCTACAATATTGTTAGTACATTCAAATATGAGTTTAAAAGAAAAATTGAAAACCTCCTGATTTGGAGATATTAGGACAACACCAACACCATTCCCAAATTTAGAGCAAGATACATCAAACATAAAAATCCAAGGGGAACCAATTCACTCGGGACACTTACATTTTTCAATGCTATGCTCTTTAAAATCTACATAACCCATATAATTGTCAACATCCACATCATTATAAAACACCTCATAGGATGCATTCTTGGGATGTTATTAAATTTTCTATAGTTATTATTGCTTGCTACTTCAAAAATTGTGATTGGCACAAGATCACCTAGGGCACGACATGTACACACTCACCATAACTACGTCCGTGTCTGAAATGTAGTGAAACGATCAGTGATAAGACCACTAGTTTGGCAATGAGGTCGATCGACCCATTCATTTTACGTCTTTTATTTTTCTTATGGTTATATACTTCTTTCCTTCTTGCAGGTTGTCATCTCATTATTCAAAAAAATCTATTGCAACTCAATGAATTCAGTATGACGGACATACAAGATTTCAAGATACCTTCGACCCTATAAAATTAAGATTTTTAGCCTTTACGAGAGATCAAGGTGCCTAATCTGCAGACAGGGGGCACCCTGG
Organism: Taxus wallichiana var. yunnanensis; assembly: GCA_018340775.1. Classification (NCBI taxonomy): domain Eukaryota; kingdom Viridiplantae; phylum Streptophyta; class Pinopsida; order Cupressales; family Taxaceae; genus Taxus; species Taxus wallichiana. The sequence continues at coordinate 655,743,759 of CM031238.1, read as the reverse complement.
GTGACCTAGTACCTTCCTGTGCCCCAATCATTTTAGATATGCCGGATCATCGGCCTTCACAGACTTCTCGAGTGGTCTTCTTAACTCCCATATTTTATTATCAAACTTGCGACAACCTATGACAGTCTTCTTTAATCAACTAAGTCATTTCTCTTTCTTTACTTGCATATTTAGGGTTTTATTTCACTTAGTATAATTATTTACAATTATTCCATACTATTTTAGTACCATTAAACATCATTTTAGTCCTCCTATTCATATTAACTAGTGGATATGCTTTCATTAGTTTAGTTCCATCTTAGTTAATAACCGAGCTCTTTACTTCACATGTACCACCCTCGATCTCTTTGTCATGCCCCGTTTAATGTATTTAAGCCAATATGGCCCTCTCAAAACCCCTCGGGCTATATGTTTGACTCAATTTATTTCCCCACATTTACCTCTCACAACCCCGACCTATCTTACCCGACACCTCCGAGCCCGCTTCCTTTTCCACATGTCACATTTTGGGTCGAGCCCCTCGGGATCCACCCGATCCCGCATTGACTTGCCACTTAACTACGAAACCCGAAGTATGAAATTCAGACTTGAGTCTCAAATATTTAGCTCATTTTTTTCCCGATCACCAAAATATGTCAAAAGTCCTATCTCCCACTTCTCGAAATGGCTCACTCCCAACACACTCGACCGGTTTTCCATTTACTTTCCATCCAACTTGCTTTAGATATCGTGGATTTGCACATAGTCGACACTTTATCCACCTCACCAACTTATTTTATCCAAATCGCCAAAGTCTAAAACTCTGAAATTCAGAATTTGGACATCAAAAATCTAGCTTGGCATCTCTTGTAAACACCTCCCCATTCTTCGATGTCCCATGCTCCAAGTCTTCATTGAGCTAACTTACAAAATGCCTCGCTTCTCAACATCCTTCTACCAAGCTCATTTCGTGAGCTCACCTCTCGACTCCCCATCAATCGTGTCAACGTGGCCGAGGAAACTACCAAGTTCCTTGGCTCCCGCATTCCTCCCCACCGGATTTGTGACTCACCTTGATCGAGACTCTGTTTTCTTCCTGTTCACCAACTCATTAGGTTTCCTGACCCACACCTTGCCATGCACCTGTTCACTCTCCGAGTCCCACATCGAGCATCATTGCCATCGAGCTAAAACTTGTAACCCTATTGAATTTTGAATTATGCATCCACGTAGTCCAATATCCTCATGCCCTAGCTCACCGAGATAGTCAATGAGCCCATCCTTTTAAGTCCACCGTCGCCGGTCCAACCATGAATTGTTGTGCACCACGAATTTCATGCATGACTTGATTGGAGCCACTTTCCCATTGACTCTTCCAATGACTCAAACCTAATTATCCTTCATGCTTTTGACACCTTCGAATCCTCCCCAGCCTTGATCTTGTTGTGGATACGCCACCATGCCAACATCCTCTAACCAAGCTAACCACCAAAATGTCTCACCGCATTCATCCCCCCTACATCAACCCTTCAAACAGCTTGATTCCCACTTCCAATTAAGCCCTCATAGTTTGCTTGAGCTACCAAGGAACTTTCCTCCCGCCAGTGCATTACGCTAGCTCATTTGAGTTGTTTTTAGCTCAATGCCACTCAAGGAATTCTTCACCCATTTTCCCCATTTTTTTGTTTTGGATTTGTCCTTGGTCCCTTTTGAATTTTCTCATGTTAGTGGACTAGCAGAGGATGAGTGACATATCATAGGGCTCGTTACCTGAATTTTGCCACTTTTTGCTCGTTTTGAAAAATGTGGGCCCGCTAGAGCCCATTTTTTCACCCTAGGCAAAAAATGAGTCCCTCAAAACCTAGAAGAGGAAAAAATTCCTCTGAATGATCTCGAGCTCCCAAAACACTTCCAAATGCTCTTGAAACATGAAAATGTGCTTATAAGCCCTAGATCCTCCTACAAAGGTCCTATCCAATCCATGGGTCCAATTCTCCCTTGTCCATTTTATAACACAAACTTTGCCACTTGTTGCAGTCACATTTTTCCATGTGTTGCATTCACATCATGCCGCATCAGTGTTGTGCAACACATGCTTAATGTTTTCCAGTTGGAGGTAAAATTTAGAAAATTGTATTTCCTACATATGGTATCCATTTTCCTCCATTCAAAAGGCGTCAGAAAGATCTTCCATATGCATAAAGTTTTGGGAAGTTTATGGAAAACATTTATCATGAATATCCGCTAAATTACACCTCCCTAATGAAAAAATATTATACCACCAAAATTTTCCATTCTTAAAAAATCTTTGAAGGAGTAATTCCTTAATTTTATGGTTTTCCCATCTCTTTTGTGAAGTAGAATCTCTTTCTGCAACTTATTGAGTACTTAAGAGAAATATATTATTAGAAGGAAAATTTTAATTCTTACCTTGATTTACTATCATCAACTGCTATCTCTCTTAGTATGAGGTGATCTCTCCTAATATATAATATCTCTTACATTACGAAGTTATGTCTCGAGTGTAATGGAAATTATTTTCTCTCACATCTCTCATAGACTCAATGTCCCAAACTAGAACACATACCCGGTGATGAATAAGTTTCACAAACTCCCTCCTATCTCTATCATCGACTCTCTACACTTACGATGTCTTAGTATTTTTAGTGAATATTTATTAGTAATTATAATAGGATGGAATGAAGATATGATTATATTATTTCTTAACAACAAAGGAAAAATAATACATAGTAATAAAAATTAGTTTCTTCTTGAATGTATGTTGCATCCCCATCTTAAAATTGAAATCTACTTGCACAATTTACCCTTTAGTGGGGTCTTATTATCAATTACAAATAGACATGGATTTAAATATATTCCATTTACAAACATTGTCTGATATAGGGTATTAAAAATGTGCATTTAAGTTATTAAAAATGTATTACAAGTACATTTTCAAATCGATGAAAAGATTGTGCGTAATCATATCACCCCTTCTAGTGTGCACTTTGCTTTTGTATCTCACACATTGGAAGACTACCCTCATTCCCTCCTTCTCTGGTGTATCACCATTTTAGTGTAGGCTCTATTTTTTCCAATTTTCTTTCTCTCCTTGCCTCTTTGAAAGTTAGATTATGATTAGATTAACTTTCTTGCACTGGAATAGCTTGTGGCGAGATAGTTTAGGAAGAGGAACCAACCTTCTCTGGAGGATTATTCCCATTTGCAAGTCCCACACTTGGGAATGATCCAATGTTATGAAAATCACACCAAATGACCCCGCCTTAGAAAATTAGATCCATAACTCATTTGGGGTGCTTTGTGATTTCACACGAACAGTCCTAGGGGTCAATTTAAGTCATTTTGAGTTGTTAAGTTGGTATCTAGGTTCTTCAAAATTCAAATGGAACATTTCCCTCCAAAATGTAAAATTTGAATGTGGAGGCCATTTTTGGCTTGCTATTGTTGTTTTCATGAATTCTTGGAGCTTGTAAACCATGAAAAGGATGAAAATAGGTGTAAGTGAGTGTCTTAGGTTCCCTTTAGGGACTATAAGTCATGACATGAGTCTAAAAGTCAAGAACTTGGTCTTTAAGTTAAGCAACTTAGTGTTAAAGAAAAATTCACTCATATGACCAAGGTAGATAAGGGTGTGCATTCAGTTAGAAGTTGATGAAAAGACTATATATTGCAAAAATGTAACTGTAATCCTCATTCCTATTTAGATATGAATTAAGTGTAAGAGTTTTAAGAAGCATTGAAAGAGAAAAATTAGTTTTTGGCTGATATATGTGCATTTGAATGATGTATATTTGTATTTTTGTGTGATTGCAATCATAAATTTTGTATCTTGTACAGAAGGATTTATGATTAATAATAATTATATATTGGGGATTATATACATTTTATAGATTCAATTTTTTATTGACGAGGCTTGGAAACTTACAAAATGCTGGTCTTAGTTTTGGTGGCGGAGAGTCATTAGAGAATCGACACAAGTGTTCTTGGAGTTTGATAACATTTCTCATGTGCATGTGCATTCTTCTTAATCTCGGAGAGATCTTTGAGAAATGCAAGTGGTTATATTAACCAAAGTGTTTTAGGTATGCATTTGATGCCTTTGCATGTTGGAAACCATGAAGGGTCTATGACTGTGAATGAAAGTGAGAAATTATATGTTTTCTTGATCCCCGAGAACGTGTGTGTGGCCTTGATAACCTATAAATTTTTGAAAGTGGGAAAGTAATTGTATGAATATTAAAGGGATATAACTATGATTTTCTTACAAGATAGGGTTTCCTGAAATACCCAAAAATTAAAAATTGTGTTTGTTATTTACATTAATTGAAGGCCTTCTTGCACTACATTCAAGAGAAAAGGACTTGGAATCATTGTCTTGAGCAAAATAATAAGTGATTTGAATAAATAAGAAGACTTCTTTCTTGGTAAGTGTCTAAATTTGCAAACTGTGAAGTATCTCTGTCTCCAACGTACACCACAAAATGTATTTTCTTGGTTGAAGAGATTATGATCCTTATTATGAACTAATGTTAAGATAGAATCGGGGAGAAGATGATACAAACCATAGGGTTAAGTTTGAGTTCTTAATACCAATGAGGAAGAAAGATACAAGTATTTTACCCTTCTTAGGTTACATTGTAACACACTATCAAGATAAACTAGGGCTCAAGATTGAATCTTAAAACCTTCAAGGTATGCTTTAAAATTTTCAAGGAATGACTGTAGCTGATTCTTGTTAGATATTCTAAAAGAATTATTAAAGCCCACATGTTGAATTGAGAGTTTTCCTTACCAGTATTTGAAGAACACAATGCACAATCTAGGAAGGCTAGTTGTAGAGACCACTTTACAAAGAAACCAACCTCTAAATATTGACTCAAACCCTAAAAATTCTATAATAGGTCAAGTGGCTTAATGGGTTCCTGAAGATACTCCTATTTCATCTTGAAGTGACCTACATTCAAATCTATGCATGACAGTTCCCTCTCCATGACCTAGTCAAGGGATTTAGAGCCAAAATGCAAAGGTGGACTATAGGGAGTTATAACAAGAGTTTGAACTTAAAATTTTGGGTACACCTTGGGGGTGATAAAAGAGAACTAGAGGATTTGGAAGGGTATTCTTGGTGCAAGCAATTTCTTGTAGCCATGAATGTAGCCAACTCCTTGTCTTAAGGGTAGTTTTAATAAAGGAAGAAGGGTAAGTACCTTGAGCAAATTGAATCCATTTTGTGTTGAGTCTAACAGTGTTTGGGATGCAAACAAGGTACTAGGCATCACCGAGACCATAGAGAGAGAAAAACCAAGTTATCCTATTGTCGGAGAATTAAAAAAATGAGGGTAAACAGACAAATCATACAAAGGTAAGCCCAAAAGAAGTTGCTTGGAAGAAATTCAAGGTGAGAAGTCATTTGATATTGGGTGCAAGGTTTAACGATAGTGTGAGGAGAGGGAAAATTCCTTCAAGTGATCTTGGATCAGTTTCTTGCATTTATAAATCAAATTAGATAACTTGCAAATATTAGAGATCCTCTTGTAAAGACATAGGGTGCTATATTACATGCTTAAATAGATTCATCATTTAAAATGTAGGAGCATTTATTATGAAATTATACATGCATTAAAAATTTGTGATTGTTATCCAATATGTGTAAAGTACATTATCTATTAACAACATCTACTCAAAACCATTTGAAGTCATTTGCAACAAATGTGGCTTGTCATCAGAAATATTTCAAGGTGTAGAAGGAAAACTCATTCAATGCCCTCTTTTCCACCAAAAATGACCATACAACTTTAAATAGTGACTAGGTTTTAATCTCAAATCTAATAAAAACAAAAACCTCTAATGCATTCTCTTAGGAAATACACTAAAAATCTTAGTTTCGCACTAACGAGAGGTTTCACATGATGGATACTTGAAAAATAAAACTGCCATCTTATACTTATTGCAAGGATTTCAAGTAGGACGAACATTCACTCTAAACCAAAGCAATACCATTGTACAACTTCAACTAGTAAACAAAAATTAAGGTAACTCTTTCACTAAACATTACGTCACAAGTTCACTTCTTATATTCTTTTGTAATTTTTTATTTCTTTACACTCATGCTATTTTCTTTGGTTTTTTAGAAACATAGAAAATCAGTCAAGTAATTGAATACAACAACTTTCTACTCCAACACATCGAGGAATTGAAGACAAAACTTTCTAGTCCAATACACTACCAATCATATACCTCTAATACATTTTGTACTCGACATATATCTCTTAACTATGTGTACAACCTTACAAGAAGGAAAAAAACATTATTTTTTTCATTAAATAATATATTGAAGTAAATGTTCTTATGTAATTTCTTCCTTCAGTAAAAACAAAATCGAGTAACTAAAAAAATAGAGACAATAACAATATAATTTCATGTTTTGCTATATGTAATGCACTCATTCAACTCAAGTTATTATTACAATGCTTCATTTCATTATCACATTTATATTTCAATTCTTTCTTCTATTTTTCCACATGTTGTCATTTAAAACAAAATATACAACCAAATATTCAACTTAAAAATAGAGTTTAACCTTTCAACATCAGAATATAACCTTTGTCAATTTTCTTTCAAAAAAAAGAAACAAATAAAAAAAGTATATTTCAAAAGAAATCAAACACACATATAAAATTGAGCATATCCCTTTTGCGACATACATGGTAGGAACGGCTTCTTGCGTATCTTGTCAATAAACATTTATTACCCTTATTTTATCCCCCATGCATGAGATAATGCACATCTCATGTTATTCTATAATTGATTGCAAAAATTATGTACATCATATGATGTCATTTCACAAATATCACATGACCCTCTAAAATCCAATTATCTCATGTTGAAGACATAATTATATACATCCCAAATGGAAAATCATGATTATTAACACTAATATATGATTCAATTTAGTTTGAATTAAATCTAATTACAGAGTAACGATGTACAAATGATAGAATACAATAATGACACAAGAAAACTAAGATGTAAATTATGAAACCTAAACAAGAAGACTTAGCTGATATATACGTAATATAGAATTGATCCAAGAAGGGATAAGTTATGAAAAATATGCAAACAACGTCATAATTTATCTCTTTAACTTATGGAGCTCATGAACAAGGTAGCTCAGGGGCACCCACAACAGGGATAGGGGCACCGAGCGCTAGTGACTAGATATGGGTGCCTATGAATACAAAAATCTCTAGATCTAGTTTATGTTGTGTCACAAGGGTGTCACAATTATTTTATATTGATCATCTAATAGTCGCTCCTAGATCGTCAAGGTACCTATAACCTACAAAAGAGGAGTTCACCTACACAAGCCCATAAACCACATCAAACCTAAAAAGGAAAATGTAGAATGGAGTCGAATGACCTTGATAGTCACTCCAAGAGTGAACTTACGACTGAATGTTGCACTACATCTCAGAATCCATGTATTTCTTATAAGTGTGTGTAGAAATTGTTCCCTAGGATGCCCTTGTGTAAGTTGCACTTGATATCGTGTTGTAGCTAGAATATAACAATGTAGTAGAATGTGTGGATGGAATAAAATGAACTTCCCTTCCTATAACACGTATGCAGAAGTATGTAGTCCATTTTCCCTTGAATGGATGCTAGATGGATGCCTTGGAGTGATTTAGGTGACTTTTGAATGCAATCTTAGGCGTTGATAGTAATGCTTAGTGTTTGGTATTTTATTTTGAATACATAACTAAGTATTTATATGATTCCCTTGTTTGAATTTTTGTAGTTTACAACCTGAAGGCTGACCCATAAGAAAAATATTACCAAAAGATATAAGAGACCCAAAAAGAGTGAGTAAGGTAAGAAAGAGTCGGGGTGCCCAAGACGGACAAGAGCACTGAGCAAGCACCGCTTTCTGGCTAGGCGCTGTGTTTGAATTCATGAAAGATAAAAAGTAAAGGTACGACTAGGCTATAGGGTGTGTAATACAAAATAGAAAACAAGAGACAAAGAAAAGAGGCCAAAGATAGTTGTCAACCACTAGTTTTCTTGCTTAGGAATCATATAAATGCTAGTATGATTTTAGGACCTAGAAATGTACCCAAGTGCATGATTTTGTGTCTACATTTTACCCCACTTTATGTTGTTGAGTGAATCTCAATAACATAAAGTAGATAAGAGATGCGTACCTTATGATCCTATAGAGTGTGTAGTGAAATGCGTGCCGAGTTGACAAGTGAAGCATGGAATGATGCAAAGTGAAGCGTGGAGACTAGGAAAGGAAAGTGACCCTAGGGGTGAAGCATATGTGTTGCATTTTACATTGTTATGCTTGTATTTGCTATTGTAGGATGCTTCTTATTGTGTATTAAGGAAAAACCTAAAAAATAATAGCGAAAGAGTAGTGAAATTCATATATATGAAAACTCTAAGAAAAGTATGCAAAAGTGTGTAAAAGTAGTAGTAAAGGAAAGTGTGAACCTGATGTAGAAGAGTGTAAATGATAGAAAAATGTCCTGAAAATGCTGTGAAGAGTGAGTTTTTTTGGGTGATCTCACGCCAAGTGAATTTTTTTGGGAGATCTCATGCCAAGTGTGAGTGTTTTGGGCAATCTCATACCAAAGATCAAGTGTTGGGGAGATAGGTCTAATGTTAGTCTCCTTCCATGAATCTGTCTAATAAACATCACTTCAGATAGTGCTTCTTGATTAATTCCTACTATCTCGATTGTTCTGAGTTGTACCGATTGAAGGAGATAGAATGCATTCTATAACTAAAGGACTATGCCTGTAATTGTAGAAATGCTCTGAAGACTTCTGTGAACTGTGATGATTTGAGAAGATGAATGTATGTGCCCCTAGGGCATTAAAACCCAGGGGAGGACACAAGTGCCTAAGTGCTATTGTCTAGTCTGTCAGCATTGGTGTCTGTGTGTTGTTCTTAGGACCAAAGTCAAATTCTAGGCCATTCCATTACGTGATTGTATTCATGTGTTATTCTTATATTGTGTAGATTTGTACTATAGCTATGAGCTGATGTAGGGGGTGATTTGTTCACCCAATGTATGTCCCCCTCATTTTGGGTTCACGTGAAAACTTGTAGGAGAATGAAAACCAAAGGAGAGGACTTGATGTTGCGCTGAAGTGATACCTACAGGGGTAGGGGATGTGCATGGTAAAACCAAGGCAATTTCAAATAAAATGGCTAGTAACATGTGTTAGTAGTAAAAGCTAACATGCAAGAGAAGACAATATAACACACAAGTGTGCATACAAGATAGACCATGAAAAGTGGGTTTCAAACATGGGACATCGCTCACAATGTCACAAGACAATCAGAGTCAAGCATCCAAAAGAATACAATGATCATACAAGACATAGGGCATAGCCCAAAAACAATGGCATACAATAACAAACATGATCAAGTAAAATGTATTAGATAAACATGGTTGTAAATAGTCCTGCAAGGCAACTGTTGCACATGAAGCATATGTTAGCATGCTAGAAATATAAAAAGTATGTCAAGGCATGTATGTATCAATGTAAAGTAATGTGCTAGTAAGAATAGGAAGTAGTATATGATGAAATAACAACGTCTCGTAATGTGTGAGATTAGGATAGGTAGATACCCCAAGAGCTTTGGTGGGACTAGAAAAGGGTATAGTGCCAAGCATCATTGTAGCGTGTGAAAATTTGTAAGAGATTTACATTCACTCCAAAATACCAAGTGAACGTGCATGTGTGTATATAGAAAGATAATGACATACTAAGTATCTGACTAGCATAGTAAGAAAAGTGCATCATGTAAGTAGTATAAACAAGCAAGAGTAAGTGCAACCAAGATATGAAAATGCAATGTATGAGTGTGATGGAATGGTATGTAATGTGTGAATGTGATAGAGTAACGTGTCCCCAAGTAGGTGTGTATGAGATGAGGTTCATTTGTAAAATACCCTCAACAATCAAGAATGAACCAAAAACAATAGTGCATCATCGGAAATGGTTTGATAATGGTTGCTATAAAGATAGATCATGAAGCATAGAGCATGAAAATTGAATGTTTTGAGGTTCATTTAAGATTTAAACCCTTAATAAATGAGTATGAACCATGGAACTAGAGTGCGTCATAGGGTAATGATGATACTAGATGTTTATCAAGATGTGTAAGAGTACCGAGAAAGATTAAGTGTGAAACACAGAGTGTGATAGAAGATATTATAGGAAATTGATGATGTTATGAGGGGGGAAGAAAGCGTGATGCCCCCCAAGTGTGAGAGGGATAAGAGGCTATCTAAGGATAGTGAAGGGAAAGGGCCCTCCATCCGATATTTGAGGAGATAAAGCCATGTGATGATGCTCTAAGATTAGTAGAGTATAAGAGTAATGAAATACATGTGAAGGAGACCTATGTGGTGAAGGAGGTGGTGGACACCTATGTGAAGGAGATGCCTGAGTAGGGGAATTAAGTAGACAAGATGGACTAGTGGACTGATGGGGACGATAAGGTCATGAAGGAGGTCATGTGTGAATAAGAGAACTAGGTACAAAGTGTGCCTTATATGTGAAAGGCCCAAGAGGCCTAAATTTTGTAATCGTATAAAGATATCATCAAGACTAGGCTTAGGAAATAGTGTTCATAGTTGAATGCATTTAAGAGTGACAAATTTCTTATTGTGAATGAACTTGTTGCAAAAATGATTCATGGAGGGAATGGCTTGGGTGACACGGAGCCATAGAAGACCTAAGAGCATGTCACAACATTTGATTGAAGATGCCACAATGAATGGAAAAATCATGGTAAGAGGCCCAAATGTAATGGGAAGCCTTTGATGTAGCCAAAAGAATTAGGAACAGGATATGTGATATTAGATAGTGGACATTTGATATCCATGAGAAGTGCAATGGAGCATACATTGATAGGATCCATTGGATAGATCATGGTGTTATTGACAATATATGAACCGATAGAAGCATTGATATGTAATGAATTAGAAGTGAATGTAGCATGATAATCGTGATCTGAAAATTAAATGAATAGTGGTGATGCATCAAAAAAATGACAAGGAAGTCAAGGGGCCTCGATGAAGGAGGGGGAACAACTCGATATGTATGATTAACAAAAGAATCAGGAGCTTGTGTGTCATGCTTGGGAAAAGGGTCATTAAAGATTTTTAGCTTTTTATTATCATTGACCAACTTAGAAGTAGATGGCTTAAGGAGTTCGAGTGAATTATTGTCAATAATATCTTGAATGAGATGCCTGAGTTTGAAGTAGTGATCAGTAGAATGTCTAACACATTGGTGATAGTCACATTTAGCATTTTCATCATAATTATGGCCACAAGGGGCGAGATGGGTCAAAATTGAGTGGTGGTGAAGGGTGATTATATTGCTTTCGATGAGCTAAGGAAATAGAAAAACAAGGTGCATAGGGTAATTTGGTGAAAGTATACTTTGGAGGTTTCCATTGAAGCTTTTCAGGTGGAGAGATGGAATGAACAATTACATTTTCTTTGGTGGGCTTAGGAGATGGATTGAACACATATTTATCTTGAAACCTATTAGAAGAAGATGAAGGATTGTATATGATATTTAAGTTTTCACATAGATAGAATTTTGACGTCACACATTTTGAGTGTATGGTATAATTGATCAAATGAAGGAGAGGTCTCCAAGACAAAACTCTCTACAAGTGGTGGTAAGAGACTTTGAACAAAAATATCTTGCAATTTAGAATCAATAATTACATCATCATCTTATCTAGGTTGTTCTTGTAATGAAAAACATAATCAACTAGATTATCATTAGATATTGTTTTGATTTGAGAAATTTTTTCATAAGATATATTGGTGCGATATTGATGGAAAATTGAGCAAGAAAAGCATAGGCTAAATGTGTAAAAGAAGTTATCGAATGAATAGGTAGATCATAAAACCAACACATGGCGTAATCTTGAAGACTTTTAAGAAATAACTTAACTAGTAATGTATGATCATTCGCATAGTTGAGACATGCCACATGAAAATATCAAAGATGCTCTTGAGGGTCACCATTACCATTAAAATTGGATAAATTAGGGGTGACAAAGTAAGGAGGACGTGGATAAGCGAAATGGTGGGTGTGAAAGGGGTATGAAGGAGTAATGAGGAATCAAGAGATGGAGAGGAGTGTGAAGTAGCTTGTTGTAGTTGATGGATTTGAATTTGTAGATCCTGGTATAGAGAAGCTAGGTCATGGGTGCCGGAGAGAAATTGGGTAGTGTATTAAAAGCATTGGGATGAAGCAGGGGAACAAAAATAGTAGGAATGGAGGAGGTAGGAATATTGAGGGGTTAGGTGGAGGCCATGATAGCCAAGGAAAAACTACAAGTGTCATAGAAGCAATATCTCAAGATTGTTTGGAAGCAATTAAAGGATTGAGAACATGTGAAATATGCAAAGGGTTGGTGCGTAAAGCTTGACGGAAATTAGTGTGCTTGTTTGATTGTTTTTGATCAAAATTAGTGTCCTCATTATAGGATTGTTGACTATCAAAGATTTCAATGTTTTCCGAGGACCATTTTGTGAGTTAGCGAAGGGGTTATCAGATTCAACCATTGAATTAGAGGACTTACGAATAGAGGGAGGAAGCTCAATGTAATCAAAGGAACCAAAATGATTACTAATGGTGACAAGCATAAAAGGAAAATCCTAGAGGGAAGGCTAGATTCGAGTGATGGGTTCACCAAATGATTTAATTTAATTTGAATGAAATCTAATTACAAAGTGACTCGTGTACAAATGATAGAATACAATAATGACACAAGAAAATTAATATGTAAAGTATGAGATAAAATAGACTTCCTACCTACCTAAATTAGTGTGAGATAAAATAAGCTTCCTATGTTATAGGAAATACAAAGCCTATATATATATGTAAATTTTATTATTGAATAAAAAGGAAAAACAGATTATTATTTCTATGGAACTCTATACCAAACTTATCATTTAGTATGAGAATATTATGATCATAATGAGAGGTTAAAAATATTTTAGGGAAGCATCATGATCTATCTAGTTTCCTAAAAGATGATAACTTGAGATAAGTTTATGTGAATATAAATTAGTCTCTATTTGCATTTTTTTGGTGTAGTGATCTAAAATAGGATATTAGGATTTATGTATGTGAATTGGATTCAATACTCTATCAATTTGAGTGGAAATATGACATTTAGAATATTTATTTCTTCAAAATATCAAACACCAAATGTGGATATTAGTGTGTATAATTGACTTTGGATTACAATGATGATCATCAAGTCTACGATATCTACCAAATATGTTTTTTTGGACCTACACAGTATACTATCTTCCACATACAACGTCATGGCTCATTCAAGAAGGAGTGCATTTGGTTTATGTCATTTTTGTAACTTCCTAATGCTATTTCTAATTATTTTAATTTCTTTTCATTGCCTAATGTTGGTTTCATATCAATTTTCCCATCTAAATATCTAAACCATTTGCCTTATGCATGCATCTAATCACCTAATGACTCCATTCATACATGCCAGATCTCGTATTTTTACATACTTGTGCCACTTTGAAAACATTTAATGTGTGATTCACATACTAATTGTGTACAATTTAAAATTTCAAGTTTTCCATCTCTTTTGCTATATAGTCTTAAAGTATTTTCATCATTATAACTATATACTTTAAATTTCAAAGCATTGAGTAGATAGTGTTAGTGCTCAATTTGGTCTCACCCCTTTTTCCTTGAAATTCTTCACTTGGGGATCTCGTCATCTTTTCTATCTCCTCGTATTAATGCATGAAAACTCGTCCTCCATTTGATTGCTATAATCAGTCCTTCTTTTGGTCGAGTATCACTTCAAGTCCAAAATTTTTCTCCATTCCTCTATCCATGTCAAAGAATTTGTAAATTGGGCATAAGATCGGGTTTTTTCCTTCCTTCCATTTTTCTGCAGTCACATTTTGTTTTCCCTGTCAATTTTTGTCCCAATATCTATGGAAATGTGATTGGATGTGGCTTGGAGGATCACATTTGGGCCTTATATCATTTCCAAATTCTCTATCCTTGAAGAAGGATTCATTTCCGTGCAAATGGTGATTTTCCTGCATTTTATGGTTTGATGGGTGTATTTTTCCTTGGTCAAATTTACATCTCAACATCTATGGAAATGTGGCCCTTTCTAGTTGGATGCAGCTCAAAGGGGAACTTTGAAAATCTAAGGCACACTTCAACTCAAAACTTGTCTGTGGAGGGACGGTGCTCATCTAGAAATTTGCCTTTTGGTTTGACCTTGGAGTTGCGCCAGGGAGACACATGGAGGTTTTCGCTACCTTGCCAAGATTTAGACATTTTTTCATGTGGCTAGTTCAACTTTGTCGGACCATGGACACGTGGAGGGCCGGTGATCATTTTAGGATCCACCTCAGGGTCCCACCTTAGTAGTCACACCAAGGAGACATGTGGTGAGCTCATGCTTATTCAGGGTCTCCATTTTTAGGACCATCTCAAAGTTACATCGGGAGACATGTGGAGGCTTCCACTGGCTCCGCTCTATACTTAAACTTTTCAAAGAAATTTTCTAAGGCTTGGGACACATGGAGGGACCGCGCATGTTTGGGGACCTACCCCTAAATTTTATTTTGAAGAAGCACCGGAGGACACATGGAAGCTTCCACTCACTCTTCCCTTGCTTGAATTTTCAATGCCTAAGGAAAATTGTCTCGAGACAGTAGATATATGGCACCTTCCACCGATCCTTAAATTTTTCAAACAACTTTTCCGGAATGAGACACGTGGTAAGCTTTCGCGCTTGTTTAGTGGTCTCCACTTTGAGGACCATACCAAAGGTGCACCAAGGTGACACGCGGAGGCTTCCGTTGGCTCCTTTTTTACTAAGAATCTTTCAAAGGCCAAAAGGCATTTTGCTTGGGCCCAGGGCATGTGGAAGGCCCACGCTTGTTTGGAAACTTGCCTCTCTATTTCACTCACCTTTGCACTTCGGAAACATGTGGATGAATCTAATCTAAAGTTGAGAAGGGGTAGAATCAATGGTTTCGTGCATTGCATTTGTTTTTCCACCGTTTTTCTCCAAGACTCCTAGAGATGAGAACACGCACTATTTTTCATCATTTTTTATGAAATTCCTTGTCGTTTTTGTCTGCAAAGTGCAATTGAATGGATTTAAAACTTAATTTATGAGTCCAAGGATTGTTTAGGTTGATATTTTGAAGCTTGGAATTTTTGGGCACTTGTAAAAACGTGAATTACCAGAGAATATGGATGTGGGGTAGAGTTGCACAGAGGAAAGAGAGGGAAAAGGATGAAATGATGGAGGTTACAGGTGCAAAAGATGAAAAAGGTGTTGCCTTAAGAGTGAAAAGGATTACCTGTTATATCCAGCTATACAGAGCCTCTAGAGAATGATTAAAATGGGGATTTCTCACATGACAGAATAAAAATGATTAAAAGGACTATCAAAATGTTGTGGCATGACATCCTAGTCATTAGTCGAGGGTCTGAGAAACGTGATTAGTTCATAATTGGTCCACCTGGAAGCTTTCAGATGTGAATTTGTTAAACGTCACTTTCTGAGGAAAATTGGTAACAAGTAAAGGTCCCTCAAATATTCTTATTTTTGGGGAAAATTTGGGATGAGTGAAATGTATAAATGCAATGAGAATACTCTTACAAAGGGTTAGGGGTTGAATTCTTAAGATATAATTTGAGAGAGCCCATCTTCCTGAGAGACCAATTTGAGAAACCTGTTAATTTCCTATGTTTTAGATTTCAATCATGTCAAGTTGGTTGTGAGTGTATAGCCATTGATAAGCTCTGAGACTTTTCAAATAAACTTTCCCCTGCTGATGAATCAAATCAAATTCAAATTAATGCGTGTCAATCTTGGACCAATTTGTCTTTGCTTTATTTCAGAATGTCTACAAGTAGTTTTTCTTATTGCTATTACAATCTTGTGTTAAAGTCCCTCCGACTCACACAGGATCTCATCCATATGACAGTTTAGTGGCATTTGCAATTTCATTTCAAGAAGAGGCTTCCTCCTGTGATGAGATAAACAGTTTAAAATCACTTCACTATCATTTTTTGATAAATATTGTCTGTAAGCCTTCGAGTGTATCTTAGGCGTGAGGAACCAGGGATCTTTGATGTTTTATTGAGTCTTTAGCTCGAGCCTTCGTGTTAAATTCATAGATATTGTGTGAAATCTGTAAATCTGGGCCTCCATTGATGCACACCTTCTAACCAAGGAATATTTTAGCTATCCTAAATCTTTCTATCATTTAACTTTCCAAATTGTTGTGAAGTCTCTCAAAGATCTAGTATAATCAATTTTATCCCGCTCAATATCCCACCAAA